>JANRFK010005987.1:23701146-23711282 GCA_030068395.1 Apalone spinifera | reverse complement strand
AGACGCTCTTTTCTGCAAATACTTTTAACGGAAAAATTTTTCCATTAAAAGCATGTGCGGAAAATCATGCCAGTCTAGACACAGCCCGGGGGAGAGGAGGTACATTGAACACACTTATCCAAGGTACCAGTTGAGCAGTTCTCTGAGGCTGACATGCCCGCTCTTGCCTGGGAAGTAGTGTGAAGGAGTCCAGCCTCACCTACCAGTTACACACCAGGGTTTATCCTGCACTGGCAGGGAGATAGTCACCCCGACTTCTGCCATTCTACTGGGTTTTCAGTGGCTGCAGCCGGTAAGAACTTACTGAAAGCTGGCCCCTTAAGCCGCTTAGACTCCCTGTTTGGGGACTGGCTACAGGAGCGGCCCGAGGTGGGCTGCGGCAGCTAGCGCTCCAGGCGGAACGCGCGATCAGCGCCCCTGCATGTACGGCTGTCAATGGAGTGACATCATCATCGGGCACCCCGTGACGTCATCATCGGGCGCCCCATTGAAGGGGCCGAGTCAGCCTATGGTCACGGGTCGCTCCTGATTGGCCATGTTGAGACAAGTTCTCGGTGGAAAGATTGAAGCATCTGAATGGCCCCAAGCTGCTACTGACTCAGGGTGATCTTGATTCAGCTCATGTGATATGATGAAAATGTCACTTGTCAATGCTTGGCCCTTCTCCAGTTCAGATCACTTATGGTGCCGTGGAGCCGAGTAAGAACCTCGGTCCTTGTTGGTTTCTCTCCCCTCCATTAATTTAATCTCCCTTGTTAGCAAATAATTACCAAGAAATATGGTGCAATAATGAGCTGTTAATCGAACTTCTATTTGCTTTCTTTTTGATCCGGGTGCAGCAAAATGTCTTGCATAATAAAGGGGCTATAAAAATACATGTTGCTATGTTACAAGTCTGCGGGGGAGGGGACGGGAGCTAGTCACCCTCCAACTTTATGAGGCAGGCAGAGAAAATGTTCTCCACTAATGCCGTCCCAAGACTTAAAGGTTTATTGCAAACAATAGCATCTGGAATTCTCTGTTATGGTGCTAAATGGCTGCAACAAACCTTTATGTTGCGTGTTGCTGAACAAACCACGTTCTGTGGCTACGGTGCCACGCAGATCCACCCCACTCAGATTTGCCTGTAAGTAACGAACTCCTGTGCCTTAACATTACAGGGCGGAGTTTCCTCCAAGAACAGCAAGGGTTTTATAAGAACGGCCAGACAGGGTCAGACCAAAGATCCATCTAGCCCGGTGTCCTGTCTGCCGACAGTGGCCAATGCCAGATGCCCCAGAGGGAGGGATCACAACAGGTAATCCTCATGTGATCCTGCTCTGTCACTCACCTCCAGAAAAACAGAATCTAGGGACACCATTCCTACCCACCCTGGCTAATAGCCATTGATGGACCTAACCTCCATGAATCTATCTAGCTCTTTTTTTTGAACCCTGTTAAAGTTCTAACCTTTGCAACATCCTCTGGCGAGGAGTTCCACGGGTTGACTGTGCAGCGAGTGAAGAAAAACTTCCTCTTGTTTGTTTTAAACCTGCTGCGTATTATATCTTACAGGTGGTAGCTGACCCTCCATCTCCATGTGTTGGGACAACTCTTTAAAGTTAACTTACATTCTTGGTCTGTTTTCCCTTCAGCCTTTCTCCTGGGTGGCAGATCCATTATTCTGTTGTCTCAGGAGGACAATTTGCAGCTTCTCAGAGAATTAGCTCTTTGAAAACTGCCTGGAGCCATTTTTCATGTAATACCATGAAATACAGGTGGTGCATTTAGTTATCTCTGAGCTTGCTGGAGGGCAAAAGGTTGGGCTAGGAAACTGCCGTCTCTTGATAACGACACAGAAATTCTCGGGGAGATATTGATTTCTGGGAATCTGTTTTTTTAACAAAATGTAGAATTTGCCTGCCTGGAAGGACTGAAACAGGCTGATAGATGGCGTGAGACGTGAGTGGAAAATTGGGCAGCTTTTGGTGAGGTGTTACCATACAAACTCGTGATATTCTTGCATGGAAAATGATGCAGCTACAAAACGTTGGCATGGAACAACCCCCCCACTATATTAGACTATTTAAAGGACTGGGGATTGTGTGTAGGTGTGGTCGGTTTCCAGCTGATGATTGCGAACCCTTCGTGATCCTGTTTAGAGAGAGCGGAAACCCATAATTCGCCACCTCAACAACACAAGTGCCTCTCCCCGCTCCCGCCGAATGGCTATCGTTCCAGTCAAAGCAGCATCTTAGTTAATCATCCTCACTCTGTAGTACTCACTCCTCCGATTCTTTTATTCTGTACGCTGTGGCTGTTCTCCCTGAACCTTCGTACCCTAGAGTACATTGCGCACTGTTCTCGCCACCGTTCTCAAGGTCCTGGTGCTTGACGTATTTACAGGTTTTCCTTTCAGTGACTCTCTTTCCAGTTGGGGACGTTGGCAGATGTCTTGCCACGTGCTGTGGTGGCCCTGGATGGGTGCGGGAGCCAGTTACGTGCTGCACGATTAAGACCAACCACAAGCCAGTGGCGTTGCAATCGGTTGTGGAGTAAACTCTTTTCTTAGTTACCTACAGAGGGCCTGCCCCACACCGGGCTAGTGGGTTTTGCTGGAGGGGGCTGATGTGGGGATTTCCGAGCGAGGAAGCTGCCTGCTGTTTGTTTCAGACCCGGAGGACAGCATTTGGTGAGCACATATTCATAAATAAACAAAAATGCCCCGACTCGCAGCATTGATTTCTCCTCTTAACAGAAACGACCCTCCCCAGCCACAGATAACTGGCAAACGACTCAGGCCAAAAAGGCAGCCGTAGCTTTGCACTAACGTGCAACTGGCGCAGTCTGTTGTTAGGATTTAACTTGTGATGTGACCGTCTGATGTGAGGCCTCCGGTGAAAATCTTTTCCCTCCCTTTGTATTTACATAGGTTACATCAGAACGGCCAGACTGGGTCAGATCGAAGGTCCATCTAGCCCATTATCCTGTCTGCCAACAGTGGCCAGTGCCAGGTGGCCTTTCACTGTCAGTGGTAAATAGGCCAATCGTGGGAAGATAGAAGTTACTATAGAGAACTTTTTTCTGGGGGTCTGGTTGGTGAGTCTTGCCCACATGCTCAGGATTTAGCTGATCGCCATATTTGGGGTTGGGAAGGAATTTTCCTCCAGGGTAGATTGGCAGAGGCCTTGGAGGTTTTTCGCCTTCCTCTGTAGCACGGGGCACGGGTCACTTGCGGGAGGATTCTCTGCATCTTGGGGCCTTTGAACCATCGTTTGAGGACTTCAATATCTGAGATCTAGGTGAGAGGATTATTCTAGGAGTGGGTGGGTGAAATTCTGTGGCCTGAATTGTGCAGGGGGTCAGGCTAAGGTCAGAAGGGACCATTATGATCATCTAAAGTCTATGAGGTGCCCCAGAGGGAGTGAAAGAACAGGGAATTATCAAGTGATCCCTCCCCTGGCATCCATTTCCAGCCTCTGACAAAGGCTAGGGACACCTTTCCTACCCATCTTGTCTAATAGCCATTGATGGACCTATCCTGTATGAATGTATCTAGTTCTTTCTTGAACCCTGTTACTCTGGCGAGGAGTTCCACAGGCCAACCTTGAGCTGTGTGAAGAAAAACTTCCTTTTGTTTGTTTTAAATCTGCTGCCTATTATGTCCCCCTAGTTCTCATGTTATGGGAACAAGTAAATAACTTTTCCTTATTCACTTTTTCCACACTAGTCATGATTTTACAGACCTCTATCATATCCCCCTTTAGTCTCCTCTTTTCTAAGATGAAAAGTCCGAGTCTTTTTAATCTCTCTTCATATGGGGCCTGTTCCAAACCCCTCATCATTTTTGTTGCCCTTTTCTGAACCTTTTCCAATGCCAACATGTTTTTTGAGATGAAGTGACCACATCTGCATGCAGTATTCAAGATGTGGGCGTACCATGGTATTCTGCAGAGGCAATAAGATGTTCTCTCCCTTATTTTCTATTCCTTTTTTAATTATTCCTAACAATCCGCTTGCTTTTTTGATTGCTACTGCACACTGAGTGGATGTTTTCAGAGAACTATCCACAATGACGCAAAGATCTCTCTTGAGTAGTTATAGCTCAACTAGTCCCCATCATATTGCATGTATAGTTGGGATTATTTTTTCCAATGTGCATTACTTTATCAACATTTAAATTTAATTTGCCATTTTGTTGCCCAGTCGTGTAGCTCGGTGAGATCTTTTTGAAGCGCTTCCCAGTCTGCTTTGGTCTTCGCTATCTGGATAATATAATCTGAGTATTAATATAATCTGAGTATGGCCTCTCTGTCTGAACCCTTTCCAAGTGAAGCTGGCTTTCACGCAGCGTTACTGCATTGCATCCTTCAGCATCAGGAGGCCAATAGACTTAATGCGATGCATCAGCCGTATGAAATGCCAGCACTGGTTTTGCAGCTGGGCTGAGACAAATGCCTTGAGGAGACAGCAGTAATAAAACACGAGCAAAATCTGCTGTGACAGGAAAATTGGACGTCTGGGGCCAGTGGCAGAGTGGCTTTCCTCCTAGAAAACTGTGGGAAGCCTAGCGTGTCTTCAGATCTCCCTTCCTTTCGCTGAGCGAGGGGAACATTAGACAAGCTTGTTCGCCTCTGCAAGAGGTTGACTAACCTGTAGCAGCGGAGGGCTCTTGTCCCTGGGCACGTAGAGCTCAGAGTTGGAAAGGAACGTGATTTCGGGGTTGGTGAGGCACACGTACAGAACGGGAAGCGACTGTCTAGGAAGGAGTACTGCTGAAAGGGATTGATGGGTCATAGTGGACTACAAGCTAAATAGGAGTCAACAACGTGACACTGTTGCAAAAAAAGCAAACATGATTCTGGGTGCATTAGTCTGAGTGTTGTGAGCAAGATGCGAGAAGTCATTCTTCACCTTTTCTCTGCGCTGATTAGGCCTCAGTTGGAGTACTGTGTCCAGTTCTGGGCACCACATTTCAAGAAAGATGTGGAGAAATTGGAGAAGGTCCGGAGAAGAGCAACAAAAATGATTAAAGGTCTAGAAAACAGGAGCTGTGAGGGAAGACTGAAATAATTGGGCTTGTTTAGTTTAGAAAAGAGAAGACTGAGAGGGGACATGATATCAGTTTTCAAGTATCTAAAAGGGAGTTAGGAGGAGGAGGGAGAAAAATTGTTCTCCTTGACCTCTGAGGATAGGACAAGAAGCAATGGGCTTAAACTGCAGCAGGGAGTTGGACATCAGGAAAAAAGTTCTGCCTGTCAGGGTGGTTAAACATTGGAATAAATTGCCTAGGGGGCTTGTGGAATCACCATCACTGGAGATAGCTATGAGCAGGTTAGACAAGACACCTGTCATGGATGATCTAGACAGTGGTTGGTCCTGCCGTGAGAGCAGGGGGCTGGACTCGACTTCGCAAGGTCCCTTCCAGTTCACTCCCTGGAAGTCACTCACGAGTTTTGAGTGAAGCCTTGATTGCTTCTGGCACACCATCGACCTATCGTGTGTGTCAGCCTTTACCAGTTGGCACGTCCGTTTTGCTGCTCCAGGACTTAGCATGTCCAAAGATGGTGCTGGGAATTCAATTGCCAGAACTAGGGAGAATCTGATTAATTCAGATCGTCTGACCTCTCTCTGAGCTGACCGAGGTTTCTTCTTGAATTAACCAAGGCTCGGCCCTCTTCTAGTTCTGTGCCGACCGGCGTTGAGCGGAGAGTCCTTTTGCGTCGTCTCTTGGGGTAAATGCCTTCTGTCTCTCAGAGCTGCTGTTTCTTCACATATCTCCATTTCCCTTTGTAGCAGACACTACATAACGTGCTAGACGCTACGTTAGCAAGCAGCTGTTGGGGCGCCAGAGTTAGCGCTCGGTGTGCTGTCGTTGCCCTGGGCCCACAAACAAGCGATGGCTAGAAAGGGAAAGACAGTCTGGAAGTGTATTCGCTGTCGCACTATAATAGCGAGCTCCTGACAGGCTCCCATTGTTTTTCCTCTTTTGGATTTTCAGTGGGTGAAGAACTTCCACCTCATGTCTGTTTGACCCACGTGTTGGTCCGTTCTGCTCACCGTGGACCTAATGTCCTGCTGCCGCCGTTGGCACCCGCTAGCACTTCAGCATGCTCACGATTCCAGCCTGGGCTCGCGAGGTCCTTTTAATTGTAGCACTCCTGGATTAGTCCGTATGTCCCTGGAAATTCAACTCACGGACTTAAGGCTGGGAGTTGTCTGTTGCATGCAACCCCACTGTACTTCTACAGCTAGCAAGGCACATAAAAGCCAATAAGACGTTCTTTACCTATATTAGGAGCAAGAGAGAGAAAGAAGAAGATGTAGGTCCTCTATTTAGCGGGGAATGGCTGACATCAAGAAGGCTAGGAATGCACAACAGGGAATGGATCACTCAATTATTCCCTGCTCTGTTCATTCCCTCTGAAACACCTGGTATTTGCCACTGTTGGAAGACAGGACACTGGGCTAGATAGACCTTTGGTCTGATCCAGTCTGATTATTCTTATGTTCTTAAGGTTAAGACATTTAATGCCTATTTTGTTTCGGTCTTCATTGGAAGTGTTAATGGTGACCAGATACTTGACGCCGTTAATGTTAACGAGACCGAAGGAAGGCAAGCCAAAATAGGAAAGAACAGAATAGAGAAAACTTTGATGTATTAGGCCCTGATAGAATGCACCCTAGAATAATTAAGAAACCAGCTGAAGCAACGTCAGAACCATTAGCAATTATCTTAAACACATGAAGGACCGGTGAGACTCCAGGCGACTGAAGCAGCACAAATATAGCACCTACCTTTTAAAAGGGGAAAAGGAGAACTTAGGGAATTAGAAACCAGTCAGTCTGACTTCGGTATCAGGAAAGATGATGGAACAAATGATTAAACAATCAGTTTGTAAGATCCTTGGATAACAGAATTACAAGGAATAGCCAGTGTGGATTTATCAAGAAGTCATGCCAAAGCAATCTAATTTCCTTCTCTGACAAGGTGACTGATCTAGTACATGAGGGGGAAACAGTAAACATGATCTATCATGATTTTAGTAAGGCTATAAACACAGTCCTCCATGATCTTCTCATAAGCAAACTAGGGAAATGTGGTCTAGACAAAATTGCTATCAAGTGGGTGCACAGCTAGTTGCAAGACTGTGTTCAAAGAGTAGTCACTAGCCATTTGCTGTCAAACTGGGAGGGTGTATTTAGTGGGATGCCAGATTAGTCAGTCCTGGGACTGGTGCGAGTCAGTATTTTCAATAAAGGTCCATCTAGCCCAATGTCCTGTCTTCTGACAGTGGCCAATGCCAGGTATTTCAAAGGGAAATGAATAGAACAGGGAATAATTGAGTGATCCATTCCCGGTTGTGCAATCCTAGCCTCCTTGATGTCAGCCAGAGTGGAGAATATGTTCATAAAATTGGTGGGCAGCGTACCCACCTGGGAGAGGTTGAGCACTTTGGAGCATCGATGTGATCTTGAGAAGTTAGAGAATTGATCTGAAATCAGCAAGATGAAACTCAATAAAGACCAGTGCAAAGTCCTACCCTGGTGAAGGAAAAGTCAAATGCACAGCTGCAAAGTGGGGGATATCTGGGTAGGGGGTGATATTGCTGAAAAGGAGTTGGGGGCTACAATAGCTCACAAATAGACTATAAGTCACCAGTGCAACAATGTGAAACCAGGAACAGTGAGCGGGCCGTGTGAATGGAACCTCCTTCGTCTCACTGGGAACCCCACCTGCAGCCCTGTGAACTCTGTCTGCCCCCCAACCCCACATACCTCTTGTGCATTGGGACACCGGAGCCCCTACCTCATACTCTTCCCCACTTTCAGAGCGCCATGAATGGCCTGATTGGCGCTCCGTCCCTGCTGCTCCCTCCTTCCCAGGGGTGGAACTCCATGAGGGGGAGGAACAGGAAGTGTGGGGTTTCAGGGCCCCAGTGCACGAGAGGCACGCGGGGGGAGGAGGGGCAAACGGCAGTTCCCTGGGCTGCAGGTAGAGCCTCAGTGGGCCGCTTGCCTCCCGCAGGTTGCCCAGCACGACACCAGTGTGATGCAGTTGTGAAAAAGGGCTGTATTAACGAGGTCTGTGTAGTCTTGAGACAAGAGGACTGAGGAGGGACATGATACTAGCCATCCCATAGGTGAGGGGCTGTTACAAAGAGGGACTGTGATCCATTGTCCTCTGTCCATGAGATACAATGGGCTTCATCTGCAGCAAGGGAAATTTAGTTTAAATAACAGGAAATCCCTTCTAGCTCCATGGAGAGTTAAGTTCTGGCTTCACTGCCAAAGAAGCCTTTTAAGGACAGGCTGGACAAACACCGGTCAGGGATATGCTAGGTCTGCCTGGCCCCGCCTCAGCGCAGGGTGATGGATTCTGATTCTCGGGTTTCTGTGATTCTACTGGGGCAGGACTGAGAGAGCTGGGAGCGAGCATGGGACTGCGCTCTCGAAATACACCGAGGAGCAGGGGCTGAGCAGCAGGCTGGAAGATGGGTGATTTAAGCTCAAGGACAATGTTGGCACAAGAGCAAATCCATAGAAACTGGCCATGAACGAAGGAGGCTTCTGACGATCAAAGAGTCGTGAAGTTTTGCAACAGCCGCCCAGTAGGAGTGATCGCGGGGGACTACAGATGTAAGAGTGTCGCCGTTTAAATGGGTAGCCGATACGCTCATGCTTATTGGTTACCCAGATGGCTACACACGGCTCCTGGGCAGCCGCCTGCCACCCCATGCTGCTGCCTCTGATACAGGAAATTTTCAGCGGTTACACAGTTAATTGATTACACTCATTTTAACAGCTTCAGGGGGTGGCCGAGTTAGTCTGTAACTGGAAAAACTTAAAAAACAACAAACAGTCTGGCAGCACCTTAAAGTCTAACAAAACATGTAGATGGGATCATGAACTTTCGTGGGCACAGCCCACTTCTTCAGATGACTGGAGTGTTAAAAGTCCAGATCCAAGAATAAATAAGGGAAGGGACGGGGGAGGAATGGGGAGGGTGGAAAAAAAAAAGTAGTGAATTAGATTGTTCAAGAGACAAGAGGCTGATAAGAACAATTTGCACCTCTATAAGTACCCAATGTTAGGTTGTCATCTGAAGAAGTGGGCTGTGCCCACGAAAGCTGATTATACCATCTGCATGTTTTGTTAGTCTCTAAGGTGCTGCAAGACTGTTCCTGGTTTAAGTTTTACTCATTTTAACATCTCTGCAGGGGACTGGGAATCAAAGACCCAGGAGGTCTCTTGCCGTCCCATGTTAAAGGAAGCCCAGCCGTAGTTGGATCTGAGACTCCAGTGCTCCAGGGGTTAAGATGTTGCATGCCCAGCAATCTCCAGATCCCCGGCTGGCGTGATGGCAGATGTGAATTAGTTTGAAGAGGAAGCACAAGGAATCCTTCAACAAAGGGGTGATTAAGGCTGCTGCTTGCAATTTACAGGCATTATGACTTAGTAAAGTAGCCTCGAATTAGCAGTGACTAAAATGTACTCACAAGACTATTACATTAGTTACAGAGAAACTGATCCCAGGCTCGCTTAATATTCACTTAGGCTTCTCTGTTTCCAGTTGTTACATGTCAGGTTGGGCATCTTGTCAGCGGCCAGATAACACAGCTGGCATCTGTCAGGATGAGGCTTTGAGCAATGAGCTTGATGATATCCAAGCTGTTCACAAGATACTGTGGCCACAGATCCAAAGCTAAAGAGCTGTTAAAGAGAGTTGAGCTCAAGCTGATCTTTCCCTTCTTCGCAGTGAATGGAATCACAGGGGTGGCAGCGTTGCTACTGCTTCTCACAGAACTTGGGCTCAACTCTCACACACAATGCAGAGAGTCAGAAGAGACAGGGATGGAAGATACTTGGGAGCTGTCTGAATACAAAGGGCCCTGTCTTCTACTTGAAGTGCTTGGATTTTTGTTGTTGCCCTTATAGGGACCAAACTGCTGCTATGTAAGTCTGAGGGGTAGCTGTCTTGGTCTGTGTGTATATATGTATATATCATATCAGGAGCTTTTGTGGGCAAAACCCACTTCCTCAGATGAGTGGAAGGAAAAAAGGAGGAACCCCCCCATTTAGATTTTTAATTTTTTATAATTGAAAGTGTTCTACATGTGGGGGTTCCTCCTTTTTCTCCACTCATCTGAGGAAGT
>JANRFK010005987.1:23685319-23701046 GCA_030068395.1 Apalone spinifera | reverse complement strand
GAAAGATAGATAGATTAGGGATATAGAACAGCTTCCATCTGAAGAGAAATTTAAAATACTGGGACTTTTCAGCTTAATAAAGGGACAATCAAAGAGGGATATGATAGAGGTCTAGAAAATCATGAATGATGTTGAGAATGTGAATAAGGATGTGTTATTTTATTCTCACATAACAAAAACCACAGGTAACCCAATGACATTAATAGACAGAATATTTCAAACAAACACAAGGAAGTATTTGACATAATGCTAAGTCAACCTGTGGAACTCCTTGCTAGGGGATCTTGTGAAAGCCAAAGGTATAATGGCGTTCAGAAAAGAATTAGATAAGTTAATAGAGGATGGGTCTGACTATATCCATTAGCCAAGATGGTGAGGGATCTGGGTATCCCGAAGCCGTTGACTGCTGGAAGCTGAGACTGAGGCATGGATCACTTGATGATTGTCCTGTTCTGTTCGTTCCCTCTGAATGCATCTGGCACCAGCCACACTTGGAATACAGGATCCCAGACTAGGGGGCCCATTGGTCTGACCCAGTGTGGCCACTCTTCAGATGAGCTCCAGAGGATACACAATTAGAGTTTGTGCAGCACTGGTTTGCAAACAGAGGTTGTGATTCTGCTCATTGCCTTACAGGATTGGGCCCAATTCTGCAGCTGTTTGTTGGAAATCCGTTTCTTTAGAGTGTTTTATTGCATGCTGAGTGACCTCAAAATGAGGTCCTTCCACCTTAGGACGAAGCTGTTTCCTGGCTAATCATGCCCCTTTGAGTACATCGGTTAGCTAGCTACACTGATGCATCTCTGTAGGGGATCTAACTATAACTGTGAAGCATAGCCCTATGACTGTGAGAAGCCTTTCCAAAACTTCTGCCTGTGTGTGTGAAATGGATCTGATCTCTGCATGGTGCTGCTCTCCTTCGGCAAAATTGCCCTCTGCTCAATCCATCTAGCCCGCTGAAGGTGAAAGTGTCCAGACACAGTTTGGGAGAGAAGGGAAAAAAACAACCTTCTGCGCTCCTGAGAAATGGCCCTCGGGATAAAGCATTCTGGGGTGAGCTGGGCTGGACTTGTCTGAATTTCTGACATCTTACAGGCCTGAGAGAGGGTGAAGGTAAGGACTGGAAAGGTGCTAGCTGGCCATCTCTCACCTACGGTGCATATCTGCATATGGGCTGTTTCTCTTGCATTGGCTTAATGTTTTTTACACTTCCTACCAGGGATGTGAAAGGTGAACCGGTAAGCATCACCATTAACGAGTGACACTTACCGGTTCTGGTTAGCTGGTAACCAGTGGAGGATGAGGGAGTTCCCTGCCTGTTGCGGGCAGAGGGCTGCTCCAGCCCCGCAGGGGGTCTACTGGGGTAGGGCTGCTCCAGCGGGGTCTGGAAGCCAGGAGCAGGTGGCAGTTCCAGTCCCTATGTGGGGACTGGGAGCTGGCAGCCAGCACCAGTGTGGGGCTGGGGGCTGCTCCAACCAGGCTGGAGTGGCCCCCTGCCCGGATCCCGCTTAATCATTTAACCAGTTAAATGTTAGGTTGATCTACTGTTTAACTAATTAACCAGGATTTGACATCCCTACTTGGTACTTCTCCTACTTTATATTTCATCTTCTCTTCGGCTGCTTTATTGGGGGGCTCTTTGTAATTGTTGCCTCGGATTGCGCACGTTCTAGTTTAGATTTAATGAATCGGTGAGTAATTTACCAACAAGGGCCAGGGGAAGAAACCCACCTAACCCCCTGAGGAAGCACAGCTGTGTCGCACGGTGATAGACCATGCTAACCTTCTCTTCACCACCTCCCCTGAAGGGAGCTGGCTTTAAAGTGTGCTTCTGCGGCCCTTGCCAACTATTGCTTGTCTGCTGTGAACAAGCTTTGAGTTCAGATGCAAAACAAGAGGCACCTGATCGCTCAGACCCTTACATCTCCGTGTCGTGATGGACCGGGCTTGCGGCGCTCATGGCAGAAGGTGGTGGCGTTGCACAAGAGCATGTAGTTCTCTCGCTCCATCCCATTCTTGATTTCAACCAGGCTGAACTTCTCCAAGTGGGATATTTCAGAGGAAAGAAATGGCCAGGCTGTGGCTATTTTTACTCGTTACGGGAGAAGTGGACAGGGCTGACCCAACCAGCCCCTTGAAAAGTGAGCTCGTTGTGGTACTACATTGCAGGATACAGCATCACGGGCAGCAGCAAGAAGAGCTAGAGCACGCGCTAGAGAGAGGGGCTGAGGAAACGCCTCACCCAGCCTAGCCCCCAAACACGAGTTAGGGGAGCTAAGGGCTATGTCTGTTTTTATGGGATTGGTCCTGCCGTGGGCAGGGGGCTGGACTTGATGACCTCCTGAGGTCTCTTCCAGCTCTAGGATTCTATGAGGACCCTTATGAAACAAGGCTGCTCCTTATTCGGAAAGGGGCTGTCCAAAATCGGCTTGGAGCAGAACTGGCCATTAGAAGGCATTGTCCCTGCCCTCCCAGCCAGGGCCGTCGGATTGAAATGGCACAAGGGTGTCTGCAGAAGGCTTGCTCAGCCTGTCAGCTGTAGACTCTCGGCCTGTGATTGTGAGTCCTTGGGGGTAGGTAGACAGAGAATTGGAGAGGCAGGCAGATGGTTAGCTCCCCCAAAGTGTGCAGAGGTCAGACTGAGAAAGAGGCCCAGGAAGCATGCGGGTTTGATGAGTCTGTATGGATGCGTGTGGGTCTGAAGGAGATAAGAGGAGCTGTAGTCAGTGTTGCTAGATTTTTTGGGGGGTTTTTTGAGGTTTTTTTGAGTTTTTGGGGGTTTGGGTTTTTGGGTTTTTTTGAGACTTGAAAGTTCTCTCTCTGTCTGGGAGAAGGTTTAGAAGGGCGGTGGACAGCTGGTGGGTGGCATGCGGCCCATCTGGGTTCCATGTGTGGCTCGCGAGACGTTTTGTTTCCACGCGTAGAGTTGCTAGATTCCACTGGTTTGCGTCCACGTGGCTTGTTCCTAGCAGTATTACAAAAGTGACACGGAGGTAAAGCGGGGACACGTGAAGGGAGGAGCGGGCTGATTGCACGCAGCACTGAGCGCGAGAACCGGGTTCTCCCTCTGCGTCTGAAGAGCTGCGGGTCCGTCGGCACCCCCCGCAAATTCTAGCTATGCCCACGCAGTGAGCAAAGCTACCCTAGCCCGGGAGACCGTCTTGGTTCCGACAACCTTGCGGCCCCGGGCCACTCCTGCAAGCCCCTCGCTAGCCTAGGCTGCCCATCGCTGGTTTAGCAGAAGGGAACTCTGGATTTTGAAGTGTGGTCCCCTCCTGGTGATCTGCTGGACAAGTGAGCTCACCTCACGTCCTCGGTGGATGTACAGAAAAGACAAGCCTGGGAAAATGTGTGTCCTGGGTTTAATCCTAGCCCTGCTGAAGTCAGTGGGAGTTTTGTCATTGGTTTTGGCAGTTCACCTGTCACTCAGGGTATGAAAAGAGGGAACTTGTTACTGTCTGGAAGAGGGCAAATTGGAATGGCTTCCTCGGCTAGCTGCAGCCTCCTACCAGGCACAGGGCTTGCGGGGTTAGATGCAGTACATGTCATAGAAGGAGACAGTCTCTTCCTTGGAAAGCTACGTTATAAAGCTGCGGTTCCCAACCTTTTCCAGATGGGGACCCATTTTGACAATTCAGGAAGACTTGGTGACTCTGAATTCAAAAACGGGGGGCAAAGCCGCCTGGGGGACACTTGGCGACCCTTTTGAAATGTAATGGTGACCCATATTTGCGACAAAGCAATTGGGGTTATCCCCCAGACTACAGATTGGACAAACGGGCCACAGTGAGGAAAGAGACGCCCAAAGTGTCACGCTGAGTCGGCAGGGAGACAGGACGGGTGTCTTCGGTCAGTGACAGAGACAGCCGAGCTTTTGACCTACACAGAAGCTCTTAGGAGTGTCGCCGCATAGGCACAAGGGAGAGCAGGTTGTTTAGCACATGGGTTCCCAAACTGGGGGCCGTGAAGAAATTCCAGGGGGGGGCGCTTGGCGACCCAGCCTCCACCCAAACAAATTTTGCTGCCCCTCTCAGTTCCTTTTTTTCCCCCTCAACAAGTTTTGCTGCTGTTTTTTGGGGGCGGAGGGGGAGTGAGGGTTTTTCAGAAATCAAAAAGGGGGGCGTGACGCCAAAAAGTTTGGGAACCACTGGTTTAGCACATATTGTAAGAGATGATTGACGGTGAAGTGGCCTGTTTAATACTCCTGAGGCCAGAAGATGGAAAAAGGGTGGGTAGGTGAGTTACAGCTTGTTGTACTGAGCCAGCGAATCACTGATCAAACCGGGTACCACATCTCCCGAGGCCCGGTCCAGCGTCTTGAACGGTGAGACCATCCTTCCTCAATTTCCCTTTGGGGGTTTTAAACCAAGTCCTGTCTTGTGTTCCCATGGTTTGGAACTGTTGGCTGCCGGTCAGCCATGCCTGCTTCACGTCCTCTCGGATGGCATTTTCCTTCTGCTCTCTCATCTAGGCCTTCGTTTCTTCGGCACCACGGCTGAGTGACTTGGCTCTGCTCTCTGCACTGCCTTTACTCCCCCAGCTTCGTGATATTTCTGCAGCCCTTGCCTGTTGGTTATTGCCCTCTGAACTGGTTCCCCCGCTTCTTGTGGGATTTCTAGTTATCTGGGTTTTCTCTTTTCAATCAAACTCTCCATCCGCTAGAGCCAGGAGGCTTCCAAACCTCTCCGGAGCGCGGGGATTGGTGTGTGGCGCTGCCTGTTCCAGCACGACTGCTCCAAGCATGCAGCCTCATCACTGGCTTGCTGGCTTCATCCTCTTGCTCTAAGTGTCTTCTCTTGTGGGTCTCGGGGAGGCTGAATCGGTGAATGTGCTTATGCCAGCCAGTCCTGTCAGACTCAGCTGCTGTCAGTCCTATGCATTTGCTTGTTGCAGCTTATTGTCTTGCTCGTGTGAGGCTGTAAAGGGACTGAATATTTTGAATCTAATTAACTGGAAAATAAAAATCCAGCTTCTGCAAAGAGCCCCATTTTAATGCCCTGTCTGTCACTTAACAGCCAAATGTTCACCATGTTTCTGTAAGGCAGGGGTCTCCAACCTTTTTAAGCATGAGATCACTTTTTGAATTTAAATGCAATCCAAGCTCTACCTCAAACCCAAATACCCTGGCCCTGCCTCCTTTGTGCCCTCTTCTCTGAGGCTTCACCCCTGCTCACTCCATCCTCCCTCCCTCGCCCATCCTCCCTTGCTTTCTCCAGGAAGGGGCAGAGGGTTGGGGTGCAGCCTCTGATTTTGGATTAAGAGATCTGGAGTGTGAGAGGGGCTCTGAGCTGAGTTTGGGGCAGGCAGTTGGAGTGCTGGAGGGGGTGGTTGGGTGCAGGGGTGCTTGGGGCTAGGGCAGGAGCTTGGGATGCAGGAATGGGGTCATGACTGGGGTAGAGTTTCAGGATGTGGGCGCTGACAGGGCACTGCTTACCTAGGTGACTCCTGGGTGGTGGTGCAGTGGGGCTAAGGCAGGTTCACCCCTGCCCTGGCCCTGCACCGCTCTCAAAAGCAGCCAGCAAAGTCCTGTTGTGCCCCCTCTCTGCACTGTGGAGACTGGATACAGGGTAGGAGAAGGAGCACCCTGACATCGGTGCCGTCCTCTCCTTCCCTTGCCCTGCACAACAAGCAGGAAGCTTCCGGGGGTGAGGGGAGGCAACTCCAAGGCAAAGGGCAGGAGATGCGCAACAGTAGGGGGAAGGGCAGCTGAAAGTGCCGGCACTTGGTAGCCTCTTGGCCAAACCAGTCAGGATCCCCTGTCAGAGGCTCCAAGATTTACCAGTCAATCCTGATCGACTGGTTGGTGACGGCTGCTGTAAGCGTTGTTTGTGCCCATGCTGAAGGTCACAAGGGTTTTACCGTGAGGGAGCGAACAGACTGGGTGGTTACAAGGGAAACAGTGAAACGGGTGTTATGTGCAAAGGGCTGTCAAACGCACCAAACAAATAGCCTAGAATCCTCCGCCCTCCCCTCCCCAATGTCTCTGCCAAAAGAATTTGCTAGAACGGGGAAAAAAAAGCACAATCTCGAGGTGCAACTTGTAGCTCCTGTACGTAGCAAATTTTCAGGCAGAAGGTTCAAGCTGACATTGTCTGCCCCTGCAGAGAAGAGGAGCCTCTTTTGAGAGCAGCCTGCGAACGCCGCTCCTGCTCTTGTTGGGTATGTCTGCACTGCACTCCTCTTTCGAGAGAGGCATGCAAATGCAGACAAACGAAATTGCAAATGAAGCGCGGATTTGAATTTCCTGCCCTTCATTTGCAGAACCATGTCCGGCCGCTATTTTGAAATACCCTTTTTCGAAAAAAGAAACGCTGTCTAGATGCGGTTATTTCGAAAGAAAACCCTTCTTTCGGAATAACCCTGAAAGCTCATTTTATAAGGAGTAAAGGTTATTTCGAAAGAAGGTGTTTTCTCGAAATAACCGCGTTTACACACCGTTTCTTATTTCGAAATAGCGGCCAGATGCGATTCTGCAAATGAAGCGCGGGAAATTCAAATCCACGCTTCATTTGCAATTTCGTTTGTCTGCATTTGCATTCCTCTCTCGAAAGAGGAATGCCGTGTAGACATACCCTTTACGGCCAGTTACCCATGCACCGGGGTATTCTGTTCCCGCCTAAAGGAATTTTCACAGCCCCCTCTGGGTAATGCTACTTTCGAGTCTGTCTCTGGTTGATGAAGAACATAGGAAAGGCCACCGTGGATTAGAGCTGCGGTCCTTGTAGTCCAGGATTCTGTCTCCGACGGTGGCGGGTACCATCTATGTCAGAAAATAGAAACCGCGCAAGAGGCAGTATCAGAGGAGCTCACCCTTCGAGATTTCCTCCTGATCTCGATAGAAGTTGGCTCCTCTCCTGAAGCATGAATACTCCTGACATCACGAATCATTTAATGTGGTTTGCATTCACCTCAGGCTTTCTTCAGTCCTCCTTGTTGCCATGTGCAGGTGTTTCACATTTTTGTCAGGTTAATGGTTTTTCAGTGGGCACTGTCTTTCACACTGTAAATCATTTCTTTATAGAAGACGTTTTTTCCCTTTTGGGAGATGTTAATGTGAACTGTAGAGTTGGGTCATCTCCTGACAGCGGATGCTTTTCTCTGAGACGACCGGTGCTTTGTTTTTACCACCTCTACCGGTGGGCTTGATTTGTGCCTGGAAGGGAACAAATTTCTGGGCTTCAAATGGGCTGTGCCTTGAAATGGAAATGCAGCCAGGCTTCGAGTAAGGCGACTGGCCTGGGCACTCTAAATAACTTCAATGCATAGCCACCGCTGTGTGACTTGTTCCATGCCGCAAATTCAGGTTGAGTTCCGTGCCTGAATAGCAATGCTGAGCCATACGCTGAATGAATCCCATCTCCCACCTTTGTTCTGGTCCGGGGCTGCAAGTGGAATTGCCCCAATGGTGCTTGGTTGGGTTTGGGGATAAATGATGCATGCTGAGGAATGGAGGCAGAATGCGCCGTGTAATGATACAGCTCTTGGTGTTTTTTCCAGTGTTACGGTTATCTGGCACTGGTTGCTTCTCATGTGTGCCTAGATGCTAGGGCTGAGCTATGCTGAAAATTCACCCGGGCATAGTTACGACACTCGGGGATGTGAAAAAAGCCACACCCCTAGGAGATGGAACTATGCTTAGAGCCCTGCAAATCCGCGGATATCCACTTTATAGCTACGGGTATCTGGATCCGTGGATGCAGATACCGGCGGCTCCATTTTTGCAGATGCGGAAGCAAATCCTGTATCCGCCCAGAGCTCTCCTGAGACTGCCTCCAGCGTACGCTGTGTTAGACCATTGGAGGAATTCTTCCCTCAATCTGCCTACCATTTCTTGGGGAACTGAATTAACTACAAGGATGGGAGAACTGCTCCCTCCCTATATATTTAAGATGTCATGATTTTATCAAGCAAATTGCTTACGTGAGGGATGTTAAATATCGGTTAATTGAATAGTCAATTAACCTCATGAATTCTTATCGGTTACTCGACCATTCTATAGTCCCTGGGGGTGGAGCGGGCAGCCAGTGCGCTCTGGCCCCACTTCCAAGGACCCCCCTGCCACTCTGCGCTGCTGCTGCCCCAGGATCTGCTCTGTGAGGGTCGCCAGTTTAAAAACCAGCTCCCCACGCAGTCTGGCTGCCTGTCACCCCGCGCTGCTGCCTCTGATACAGAGGCAGCAGCACGAGGTGGCAGGAGCCCCTGTCCACAGGGAGGGGTGGGTACTGAGCTCCTAGACCTGGTGTGAGCCAGAACTGAGCCGGGCTGCCTGCCCGCCTGGCTCCTAATGCACTTTAAATGCAGAGCCACAGCAGGGGTAGGTCTAGGACCTGGCACAAGCTGGGACTGAGTCAGGCTGCTGGCCAGCCTGCTAAAAAATGTACTGGCGTGGGGTGGAGTGGAAATGTGTGTCTTCTACAGCATTAACCAATAAGACTTTGCTTATCGGTTCATCAGCTACACTATTACATCCTTAGCTTATGTTACAAATGGCTCTTCCTAATTTTCTTGGCTGCTGCTTATTTATGCACATCTCTGCACAAGGTAAATCCCAAATTTCAGTTTTCGTATTCTTTCCATTTTGTGGTTCTCATGCACCAACCCAGAGCTGCAATGCTTGGCATGAAAGCCCTCCAGACGAAGATTTGGCTTAAAAACAAAACTGGAAACATTGCCCCCTCTGGATTTAAAACCAAACCAAGAAACAAAACCACGTGCAAGCCTGTTCTCTTAATTTTGAGAGTTTATTTTTTTGCGGAATTGACAAACCTGATATTGTCTCAGTAAATTAAACCTAAACAAAGCCAAACCAATAAGGGGTAGAAACTGAGCGGAGGCCAGTTTCTGTGATCACTTACTTTTGCAGGTCAAGTTTCATTGGTTTATGAAAACTGTCTTGATTGTGTATCTAATTCACTGTTTTTTCTAGTTGTGTCAGGTTACAGAAGGAAACATACATAGAAATTTTTGCTGTGTTCTCTTGGGTTTTGTGATTAGAAATGAACCCTGAAAGCAGACGTGCAGTAGTTGGAAAATTAACCACAGAATAAATAATTATATATAGTGAAAATGTACGCTCTTTGGGGCTTTCTCTCACTCTGCACAGCATCTAACCCAGTGGGTCCCAGACCTGGCTGAGGGTTCTGGGAATTATTATAACGCAAACAAAATGCACACATGCCTCTATGTAGTCTCCATGTCATGTGTACACACAGAGGCAGAGGAGCAAACCTGGTCCTAGCTAAGTGTTGAGAACAGGCCAAGGATATGAGAGATGGGGATGAAATGGTGTCCTTGGCCTCTGTTTGTCAGAAGCTGGAGAGGGATGGCAGGAGACAAATTGCTTGATCATTGTCTTCGGTCCACCCCCTCTGGGGCACCTGGTGCTGGCCACTGTCGGCAGACAGGATACTGGGCTAGATGGACCTTTGGTCTGACCCGGTACGGCCATTCTTATGTTCTTATGTTCTTATGTTCTAGATGACCTGCAGAGAATTTAAAAAAAAAACTTGGGCTTGATTTTGTAAAGAAACTAGCGTCCCACTGATACGAGAGAGGAGAGAAACAGGCTCTCTTTATTGCATCTATCTTCCACGCTGCCTTAGGCGCTGCCTACGCTGGGAAGCGTTGGCAACAAAAGTGCTGCTGACATGCACAGGTCACCAAAAGGGAAAACCATCAAACTGTTTTTTCTGCCTCCAATTGTCGACATTTCATGGCCACGTTGCTAGCACCCTGTTGACAGAGCAAAGCATTGCGGGTCAGCATCCCACAGTGCAGCGTTGTGGGAAGGCAGAAGTGATCCTTGCACTTCTTGGGATTCTCTTTGTGTTCTCCCACAGCCCTCTCAGCTGCTGGGAGCGGCATCGTGAATTGCTCTGTGAGCTGTCCGTGCTGAGCAATGTCAAAGCAGCACAGCCGTCTCTCCAGCCCTCCCCCTGGCAGCAGCTGTCTGCCTGCTACTGTGTTCCTAGCAGGGCAGAACAGGAGCATTCCAATGATTTGCTGTTTGTTTGCTCTTTGTTCCCCAAACTGAGCAGCTCACTCAGCTGAAAGATACTTCCCAGAGCTTAGAAAGGGGAGGGGCACATGCCTGCAGGACAGCAGAGATCACAAAACACTGAGCACAGCCATCAAGGTAGGTATTGTGGGATACTTTCAACAAAACAGCAGAGTCCACACTGGCTCTTTGTCAACAATAAAGGGAAGGGAAAAGATAAAAGTCTCTCGCAGGGCTGGATGTTTTTTGTCACCAAAACTGGGTGTTTTTCCCCAACAAAAGTTGCATTGCAGCGTGTACACTCTCGCTGCTATGTCAGCAAAAGGCAGCTTTTGGTGATAAAACGTGCTGGTACACAAGGCCTTAGAGACGTGGATCTCTGGGTAGATGGGATCTCCTTGCAGTTCTGAATAACACACAGTTTGCAGGGTTGGGTACCAGCATTGGGGAGGTCTCGAGGCAGGACCTCTTGAAGCACGTTGCTTTTGTAACAGTTTGTACAGTCAAGCTTAATCTCCACTCTATCACCCGCGTGGCCAAGGGCACCATGTGGCCCGTGCTGAAGGTTTGTTCAAGTGGAAGTTGTCACGCATTGTTATCGGCCCTTTCAGCCTCTTGTTGACGTGATTGTTCTCAGCTGGGGCTCTGCTACAGAAATTAACGTGCCTGGTGTAATTTCAGTCTAGCTGGCTTGAAACCAGCTAAAACGTCCCAGGCTCTCTTACGTAGGAGGGTGGGTCCCCGGGGAACGTGGGTTGTCAAGGTATGTTAATGTTTCCTGCGCTGTTACGGACTCATCTGGCTGGCATGTGAAAACATTACCCTTTCTGAAAGCTCCCCAAAGCCTGTTGGCCTTTCTGATCTTCGCAGCTTTTTCGGGCTGGTTTTGCTATGCTTCAAAGTTCTGATCCAAGTAACACTTGCTGGGGAGCACAGCCTCCGGTATGAAGATTTGCTGCGTAATAGTCTCTGGACGGGCTAGTAAAGTGCAGTAGCTTGAGCACGGAGCTGGAAGTCGGGACTCCTGGGTTCTACAGGTTGAACCTCCAGTCTGGCAACATCCATGGTCCCCTGGACCACAGATGCTGCCGGACCAGAGAGCCCGAGTGGCAAAAGTTGCCAGAAGTGGAGCTGATCTGTTGGACTTGCAGCCTGTGTGGCCACGGGCAGGGAGGGGATCCCCGCCCACCCTCCAGTGGCCAGGGCTGGCAGTCAGGAGGGGTGCCTGGCCGTGAGGCTGGTGGCTCCCTGGAAGAGCCTGGTGGCCTGACCTCCCCTGTTTGGGCAAACTCCCTTATTCGGAATCAGTCAGGTCCTGAGGGTACCGGACCGGGGAGGTCCAACCTGTATTCAAGGTTGTCACCGATTCGTCTTGTGGTTTGAAGTCACTAACTCATTGTGCCTCTGTTTCCCCATCGCTAAAATGGTGACCTGGTTTTGTAAGCTGCTTTCAGATGGATAGGTTGAAAAAAAATCCTACCCAGTGTGAATGGACCAATATTGTCGCCGTCGGGCATCTATCTCTAATACGCAATGCATTCTGTAGCAAAAAGCAACCCCTCTCCCCTCCCCCCCTGGCACGAGGGAGAAGTTACCTTCCCATCTGAGTATTTTTTCCTCTTAGGGGTTTTATTCTTTTTAGTCTCTGAGTGCTTGCTGCTTTCTCTCTTTCAGTGGGCCCCTGGGCCACTGAAGCCATGACTTATTACCGTCTATGTTGTTTTCTCGTAGGGTTAGCCCTTGGATGTACTAGGACGGACAGTGGTCCCCAACGTGGTGCCCGCGGGCGCCATCGCATTTATGTGCGCCTGCCGAGTGATCAGGAGCCATTCTTGCAGCCCCAAAAGGTTGGGGACCACTGCATTAGGAGCACTTCATTTTTTTTATGCTGACAACACCGTTCTCCCCCCCGGAAACTGTTTGCTCACATGCACTGCAGTGCATTAGGGAAGCAAAGGGCGAAGCTGTCTTTCATCTTCCGACGTTTTGTTCCAGGAACATTCCTACTGCCATTGGGTTCCTTATTGGCCATAAATGCGAAAGGGGGCCGTAGCTTCGCAGACGTCGACGGAGCTATGCTAATCGATACTAATTGAGCAGCTGGCTTTAAATGATTTGAATGTCAGAAATTAACTCAACTCCAACTTTAATCCAAGCCCCAAAGAGACTCAAATTAATCTAATCTGCGGAGGCAAAACATCAGCACTGCTCTGACCCCTGTGACTGATATAATTATTTCATTTGCTTTTGTGGGGGAAGAGTAGATCACTTTGTAACGGCCTTATGTTTCATGCTAATGGATTTGTTTAAAAACATTGAGTTGAGATGACTTGTGAAAGGGAAGAGATCGTTAGCACACGTTAATTTCATTTGTTTGGTTGTCTTGATGGCAGGAGAAACACATCTTACCAATTCCACAAGCTTGGAAGGTGTTTACAGACCAGTCGTGAATTTGCTGTGCGCTTTTCTCTCCGGTGGCCCTCCTTTCCTGTCTTTGTATTTTCTCTGGGTAGGGACCAGCCATGCATGTGAGATTCTGGGAGTGGTGTCCACGGGGCTGTGGGAAGTTGTGTGTCATAGATCATGTCTGTACTAGAGAGAAGATCGCTGCTCCAGCAGTTGATCTGGCATTTGATTTAGCGGGTCTAGTAAAGAGCTGCTAAATCGAACGTGGTGGGTGCCCCTTTTGACACCGGTACTCAAGGAGTCAGGGAAGTTGACGGGAGTGTTTGCTCCTGTTAACCTCCTGCTGCAAAGCCGGCACGAAAGATCAATTTCAGCAATTAACGTAGCTGGAGTTGCGTATCTCAATTTGAACTTCCAGGTCAGTTTAGATGTGGCCATAGATGATTCTCTGTGTATGTATGAATGTGTGTGGGGCTGAGAACAGCACTGGGTTGATTTATTTTTATTTATTCTTATTTATATTTTTATTTATTTTATTTATTTTTTTCAATTTGGTTCACAAAGCAAGCTTGCACTGAGTCATCTTCCAAGGCCATTCTTAGGCCGTGACTACTCTAGGCAATACCGTGGTACAGCTGTGTCCCTTCTTGGTGGTGCAGAAGTCTTGGGTCAATGCTGCGATACAAGGATTCACTGTAGGTGAGCATGTGTATGCGAGGTTGGACCGGGGGAGAAGCAGAGACGTGATTGCGTGTGAACCAGAGAAGATTGTCCATGACTGTTGCAGGCTGTTGTGTCCTGGCTTTGTGCTATTCACATTTTTCACATGTTACTGCGCCTTGACAAATCTGCCCTAGCTTTGCTGTGTCATGGACTGGTGCTTCCTAGTTGCTGGGGTCAGTCAGTTTGACATATTTTCCAGTTTGGCTGCTGCGTGTCCGTCCATTGATATGCTGGCCACCAGGAGACGGAGTGCCTTGCTTTAGCTGACAAGAAAATCTGGCCTTGGATATTCTCAAGCCAGCCATAGGAAGGAGATGCCTACATCAATGCAGCTGAGCTTTTACGAGCATGCTCTGAATGCCAGCCACCCACCCACAAATGAGGATTTGCAGATTGCGAACCATATCCTACCGTTTGACCCTGCAGAGGGACCAAAGATGCACATATGGAACGGATCAAGTTTCATACCGTGGTGACAATATGCTGCAGTCCATGATTCACCACCATACGGACACAGAGCGAGCCCTTGTGCCCGATAGACATGTTGGCTTTGTGCTTGTTTTGCCACCCCTCTGGTTCCACAGATGGTTTGACAGCATTCCAAATGCAGCACTTGCATTCTGTGACCGCCACACCGTACGGAGTGAAATGTCTCTCCCAACTTGAGAGAAGCACTGTGGATCTTTAAAGCTGGGCAGACATGCACCTCCCTTTGCAAAGGTTGGTACAGTACCTCAGTTCTTTTGAACCTGATTGTGAAACCAAAGTGACCGACGGCCTGATGAAAGTGATCAGTTATTAACTGAATTCCGTCAGTCAAGTGAGTGATCCGTGCACGCTCATCCACAAAGAAAAGCACCTGAAAGAGTATATCATAGAATCAGAGAACACTAGAACTGGAAGGGACCTCGAGAGGTCATCGAGTCCAGTCCTCTGCCCTCATGGCAGGACCCAGTACCGTCTAGACCGTCCCTGATAGATGTCTATCTAACCTGCTCTTGAATATCTCCAGAGATGGAGATTCCACAACCTCCCTAGACAACTTATTCCAGTGTTTGACCATCCAGACATTGAGGAACTTTTTCCTAATGTCCAACCTAAACCTCCCTTGCTGCAATTTAAGCCCATTGCTTCTTGTCCTATCGTCAGAGGTCAAGGAGAACAATTTTTCTCCCTCCTCCTTGTGACACCCTTTTAGATACCTGAAAACTGCTATTCATGATCAAACAAGTTCAAGTGGTAGAGATCTGCACTGAACATCCTGTTCGAAACCTGCTGGCCACTCATGCATTTGATTCCTGCATGTCCCTTTTGATCTGACCCTGTCATGTCCTGCCACTTTCTTGATGTCTGTTTTTCCGTCCAGCATTGTGCTGTGTTTCTTCCTTGTTTAATGAACGTGGCTGTTGGTAATAGGGATGTAAGCGACTAGTAGACTATCCGATAAGCAAAAGTTTATTGGATAGTCGACTAGTCGCTCCCACCTCTTGCTGCTTCTGTCAGAGGCAGTAAGTGGGAGGGAGCAGGAGCCAGTGCTGGGGGGGAGCCGGCTTAAAAGCCGGTTCCCCCCTGGCATCGTTTCCATGGGGGGCAGGGCAGTAGCGGAGTCCAGGTGCGAACTGGGAATAGCTGATTCCCGACTTGTGCCCGCTCCCAGATGCTGTGACTCTGCTTTATAAATGTATTAAGAGCCTGCCGGCTCTTAATACATTTAAAAATCAGAAGCGCAGCAGAGGGGACCCAGGGTGAGCCAGGCCAGCTGATTCCCAGCTCATGCTGGGTCCCCGCTGCTGCACTGTAGCCCTTCAAATGTATTAAGAGCCAGTGGGCTCTTAACACGTTTAAAACTCAGAAGCTCAGCAGGGAGGACCCGGTGCGAGCTGGCAATCAAATCACTTCTTTGGGGCTCAGGGGACTTTCAGATTCCCTTGCGACTACAAGAGCCCGAGTTCCACGGTATCAGACACATTTGGGACGACGTTCATGCTAACGATGCTGCAAGGAGGCAGCGGCGTCTCATCTGTGCTGTCGGAAGTTGACGCTGCGGCTGGACTCAGCAGCCTGAATCCAATTTAGTCTCTCGGCCGAGTACAGTAGTGCGTGAGTTTGTGTCTCGTGGAAAGGGCTTGGTGGGATTTAAAACAGGTGCCCTGGCGCCATCTCTTCCCCTTCTGATTTCGAAATGTTCAGAAGGAGCGAAATCACTTCAACCAGGGTTGGGCAAGAAGCAGCCGGTGGGCTGGAATCCGCCTATCCAAGCTTTTGAATCCAGCCCCCGGCCCACCCTGTGGGGAGCCCCAGGCCGGGAGCAGCCCCAGGCCGCTCAAAGCGGCTGGCTGCTCTTTGTGCCTCTCAGTACCGTGTGAGGGGGGTAGCTTCACGGGCTGCCCCGCCCCAGCAAAATCTCTCCACTCCCAGTTGACCAATTCCAGCCGATGGGAGCTGAGAGATTATGCTGCGGTCGGGAGCGCCCCCCCTCCCTCCACCGCACAAAGCGCCCCCCTCTCCCTCCACCGCACAGTGCAGAGAGGCACATGGAACAGCCGGCCGCTTAGGCTGTGGCAGGCAAGGAGCCTGTCTGAGGGTCCCACAGGGCTGCTG
>JANRFK010005987.1:23665808-23680042 GCA_030068395.1 Apalone spinifera | reverse complement strand
TAGATGGACCTTTGGTCTGACCTGGTACGGCCGTTCTTATGTTCTTATGTAGCTTTTTCATCACATCATATGATACCAAGTTAAAAAAACCTGACAAGTCTAACTCTATCACATTAACACTGTTACCTTTATTGGCCGTAAACCCAGGCTGATTTGCATTAATTACACTGCCCTCCTTTAATTCTTGATTAATCAAGTCCTGTCTCAACCACTCCATTAACTTGTCTGGGATCAATGTCAGGATGACAGGCCTACAAGTCTCTGGATTGTCAAACAGTGGTTTCCGCAGACGACCTGTTCATGCAGGTAGATGGAAAAGTCCATAACGCGCGGGTGCTTTCGGCTCCCACTTCAAGTCACTGCTGTTGTTTGCAAGGACTAGAAAAGTGATGATGCCATAAATAAAGTACAGATTGACATTTATCCGCCGGTCTTTTTTTTTTTTTTCTTTTCTTACCAATCTCCCATTAGTTTTACTCAGTTATCTCATTGCATCTGTTCTGCAGTAAACAGGTCTGGATAATGTGAGCTTTCATAGAAGGCAAGTGTTTTCCTGTTTTGTGTTGGACTGTGTTGCACAATCACAAGCCTTTTTTTTGGGGAGGGGAAGGAATCTCTCTTCGACTTTGAAGTCAAACACATATGAGGTTGGTAAGGCTCTGCTGCCCCCGTAATAAACACGGAAGGGTAGGAAGGTAACACATGCTTTTAGGTTAACACATGCTGTGAAATTCACATTGAAACATGATTCTGCGTGTCTCTCCCTTGTTTGCCAGAATGATTCTTGATTTGGGCCCTCCTCCTGGAATGGGGCGTATTTATTGTTGCTTGTTAAATAAATGCTTGTTTAAAAAATTTAGATTGATCACTGACCCTCTTACTATCCTGCATTTGGTTTTTGTGAATTAAGTTGCATGAAAAATGTCGAAGGTTATGGAAAATATTGTGAAAGAAGGACATTAACTGCATTATTGCAAACATCCTGCCTTATTGATTTTTGTTCCTTTTGCATTTTAGGAATTTTGCTTTCTCCTAGTTAGAAGAGAGAAATTTTTTAATCTCTGATAAAAATTTGGAACTGCAGGATGTTATATCCAATCCATTCCGTTTCTGGACCTTTGTCCTTTTTAGTCCGTATCAGACCTGGCACTTGCATGAAGTTCCCCTCCATGCACATTCTACCAGCATGTCATGGAAAAGGTTTACATGTCCATATACCTGTTTCATCTGCTCATCCCTTCATGCAGGACACTTGATCCCAGTTCAGGTTAGACTGTCTCCCACGGAAAATTTGGGAAATGCTGAGAGGGAAAAAAGACATGTAACGTTTTGCTAAGGTAAAGTCCTTTCTAAATAAGAATGCATCTTCTAATTGCTAGGTTAATGGAAGTGAAAGCAGCCTGATTAAACTTTAGTAGAATGGTGATAGCAAATATGTGATTAGTATTAATAACGCCAGTCAGAATATATTATGCAAAAGACGGAATAATAGTCGATTTAATTATTCATCTTCAACCTTTTATTTTTTTTAAGTCACCTTACTCATCTAGTTTCTTATTACCAGCTTGGGTGGGTTAGCTACTTCCTATGGCTGCTCTCAGAATCCAAGCGTCAAAGCCATGTTAGATCTCTCCTCTCTTGGGTAGAACTAAACCACTGATGCCCCATTCTTTGAACCATGATCCCTTTCTTGATGCTCCGTTCTTCCAGCCTTTGCTTTGTGAATACCTTGCCATCAGTTTGGCCGGTATGGTTAAACCCTTTAATGAATCAGGAACCTAAAAAGTACAGGAAGCGGAGTAGCAATTTCCTGGGAAACAAGTAGCCCCGAAAGGAACTGAAATATACACTGTCTGATAATCTCTATTCCGATGCGAGACATGCCTCTAACACACTATCCAATCTTTTCTCCCCTCTCCTGTACAGGCTTTCTGCTACCTTTTCCAAGCTGGAAATTGTATATTCGCTAAACTCCGTAGCAAGCAGAAAGTTGTACTTAAACAGCATATGGTGGAGCAGTTTTACCAATGAGATCTCCTGAAATTCAAGTTCTTTACTGCCACATATAGTCTTCTAGTTGAGTGTGTGGAGGTCCGGAGTGACATCTGGTGGCCTGTTGGATTAACCTCTGCTGTGAATTTCCTATATGCTTGATGGTGGACTTATGTCTGTGGGTGTATTCTTTGAATCACAACTTTGCTATCTCGCAGGGACCTATTTCCCAGGCCTATGCTATTGCAAGTTCCCACTGTTTACGGATTAGTCCACTTGGACTCCTTGCAAACTTGATATTGTGTTGAGCAGGTTCAGTGAGTTTCCTTTTTGGACAGTGTCTTCGTTTGCGTGGTAGACCTCTTCCTGAATCAAAAGGACCCGTTGTATTAGGTACTCTACACACACATTTTGGTTTTAGATGTGCACATTGTCTCCCCCCACACACACCTATGTCTGTTTTGAAAAACAGAAAGTTGTCACGTCCGAATATTCTCAATGATAAAAGTACAATCATACTTTGGAAATAATTCAATACAGTGACATGATATGGGTCCTTATTTATTCTTTCCTTCTATTGCCAAATAAATATGCTCAGTTTTGAGTAATTTTTTTCTCCCTAATTGCCTGTGCTGCAAACTCAGGCCTCCATTGAGAAAGGCCTTCTTTTTCAGAAATGCGCGTAAATACGTACTTAAGTTTTGTTGTGGTCAATGGGCATATGCAGATTAATGTGATTTTTGTGTTCTTCTGAATGGGAGAACCTTCCATCAAAACATGAACCTTAAAGTAGTCACATGCTTTGCCGATCAGCCCTTGAAAATCAAGCTTAAATGTTTTCTGCCTCTATTCCTGATGTGCCGAGAGAGGTTTCACATGCAGTTTTTGCTAAGCATATGCCAGAATCCAGCTCTTTCTCCTGTAGTGTTATTGGCTCATCGGTACTGACTGCAGTGCATGTTTTGTCAGCAAAATAAAGTACTGTATGTTTAGAGGTTTTTCTCACTCTAGCTGCACTTGAATCACGTTTTCTCTCTCTCTCTCTCTCTCTCTCTCTCTCTCTCTCTCTCTCTCTCTCTCTCTCTCTCTCTCTCTCTCTCTCTCTCTCTCTCTCTATATATATATATATTTAAAAAAAGCTATTTGGAGTATGTTTTAAAACAACAATTTTGTACAGAAATAAAAAAAAAATGCCATTGTTGTGAACGAGAAGTTGGGGTATTTTCACTATATATGGGCATGAAATTAGCATCCTTGTGTTCTTAAAATCTTGCTCCCTGTAGCTTTTTGACGACCAGATCCATCACTGTGTACTGGGAGAAGCCAGTGCAGATACATCTGCAGAATGCTTTAGGATTGCTTGAAGGATGAAATCAAAATTCTAGTTCTTATAAACCCACCACAAAAACAAAAAAATCTTAAAACTGCTGCTATGCGGAACCTGCCTTATGAAATGTGCCTGGCTTAGTTTTTAACAAGATCAAGTTTTTAACCCTGGCCCAGTTCATGGAAAGACGTACTCAAGGTTATCAGACTTCTCAATGCAGTTGATTCTGCCTTCTTGGTGTGCAGGGAAACCCTGCAGAGTGGCAGGTCTTCCCTTTGAGTTGGTTTGAATCCAAAACTCCAGGAGGTGTGATGCTTAAGCTGTGAAATCTGGAAGCTCCAACACACTGTGTGGTACCCTGAGCTGCCTTTAAAACCTCAGCAGATTCCAAAGTTGTCTTTGAGCTTTGGGAGGGTGGCGGGGTAGAGAGAGGAAGATGCACTCCTGCATGGAAACCATGTTCAATTTCCCTCTTATCCATTTCAGGGCATCATCGAACCTCCCCACGCAGCTTGGTCTCAGAGCTACGATTTGAGAGCAGTGAAAGAGAAGTATGATCCCGAGCCGACCTATCCCCAGGACTACGAGAACGAGCTCTCCATCCGGATAGGTAGAAGTGGGCTTCATTCAGGCAAGCATCCTGTCATATACCAACAGCACAATTAGAAGAACTCAATTAAATTGGCTCATAGGGCATAATCGATATGCTTGAAATTTAATCAACCTCAGAGCACACGCGCTTTCTCTCGGTGCGGGCTGGCATCTGGGCCAAGAATCATTGCTGCTGTTTCTCCTTCAATTCTCAAAACCACTTGCATGAATGATTAATAATTAGTCATCTAATTTGACAGTGAAATGAAATTCACTTACCTTGAGATAATAGTTTTTCAGCTGGGAAGGAGTAGGTGGCAGGGTCACTTTTTTGCTAAATTGTCTTGAGTCCCATTATTGCAATTCTGCGATGGCTTGTTATAATTATGGGCCATGACCTATAATCACTTTATGGCTCCTTATTTTTGAGGCAATAAAGCTTCTAGCACATGAAATAATAATGTCCCATCTTGGGGAATTTTTGTTTCTTTTTAACAGGTTTTTTTTTTTTTAAATGGGGATGTCTGATATAATTTTGTAATGTGAAAACCACGTTAAAGCGTCCCAGTTTTAGGTGTGTGTTTTCAGTACTCGTACAGCCCTATAACAAAGATCAAGTGTTGTACCTGTGTCAGATCCGCTGGTTCGTCTACATGAGGTCTGGATCCTTCCCTTGTGGGAGGATTAACTTGATCGAGTAGGATTTTTCTTCTTTAGCTATTGTGCATCTGCATCAGGGAGATGAACATAGTTTGAAAATGACCAGTGAAAAATAGTTCACTACTTTTGTATTTTTCTTGGGTTTAAGCATCTCTGGAACACTACCTGCTACCTCGATTTCTCCCCTTCAAGTTTGGGGATGGTAGCAAGTTAAGTGATCACGTGAGGGTTATCTGTTATGATCCCTCCCTCTGGGGCATCTGGCATTGGCTGCTGTCGGCAGACAGGATACTGGGCTAGATGGACCTTTAGTCTGACCCAGTCTGGCTGTTCTTATGTTCTTAAAGAAGTGAATCTTTGTGCAAAGAATTGCATCAACTTCTTAGGTGGAGCTGTATTTTTTATTCTATAGTTGCATTTTTTATGGAAAACTGTTTTGAACCAGAATGTTTTTAACTTTTTAATATGTTAGACAGGGTTTTGAAAGGGGTCTAAGGGGGTTAGTTGTGCAGTTGCCAGGAGATTTAGATGCCTTATGTCTTTAAGCTCCTTTGACAAATCCTGACTGAATCCACAGTTTCTATTACTTTGAAGCATTTAGCATGCTGGTAACTTTGTGTCTTAAATGGAGTTTAATTGCACTCTTAATCATGCCTCTTCCATTACGTTCAGAACTGGTTTGTGCATTCATCTGCTCTTGGTGGTAAAAGAAAAACCATGGAAGTCGTTTTGAGAACAGAAACTTTCCATTATGCATTGTTGCTTTTTGCTCTCTGGGGAAATTAAAAAAAACAACCAATCAGACCTCTACAACAAATCAATACCCTTTTATTCTCTGCGGTGATATTTTTATTCTTAGTTTTTTGCTCGTCAGGATGAACTTGCCATTTTCACAAGTCAACAGTTTGATTGCCAAGAAGCCTGAGCACAAATAGAGACAGACGGCAACTTGTAAATTAGCAGCTTTCCCTGAGTCCATGAAGAACTTACTAGCCGTGTTCTTGTGAAAACGCTCAGGGCACAGACTGGGTCTTGTAGTAATCTACGTGGGGGCACGTCACGTGCATTTTCAAATTAGTTGCCGTTGAATTATTAATTTAAATTTAACTTTAAAAAGCCCAAACAAGGAAGCTTCCCCAGCACTTCTTGCATGGCTCTGCAATTGACTTAAAAGGCGTAAGGCGGTAGCCATGAGTGGAGAGACTGATATTGACTTGATTGAAACAGCATGAAAAGTACAAGCCCCTCCAGGGCCCTGATCCTGCAAAGACATGCCCAGGCTGAACTTGACTGCCCCGCGCGTATGTGTTCACGGGGTCAGGGCCTTAGCTATAGTGCCCTATCACGTTTCCTTAGATTCGAATTGATGAATCCACTGGGAAAGTCCTCCCCAGAGCTACATAAAAGAAGATGATGGGGGTCAGGGGAGTCTAGTGAGCCATTGACCTCATGCTAGTAAAACAGGAACCAACATCCTACTTTCGAATAAGCTGGGGAGGCGAAGTTCCAGGAGTCATTGGCTTGAGGAACAGAGCAAGGGAACTTTCCTGAGTCCTAAAGCCTGGCTCCCTTGTGGTCCTGGCCAGCTCACTGAGGTCCCGATTTTGCAAAATACGTAAGCATGTGCCAGACTTCAAATGTATGACTAAGGATCTGGGGGTTCTAGCAAATCGCAGATCGAATCTGAATCGGTAATGTGATACAGCTGTGAAAAAGGCGCCACTGGGCTGTGTTAACAGGAGTGTCACGCAGAAGACACTGGAGGTAATTGTCCCGCTCTATGTGGCATGCATGAGGCTGTGGGTGTTGTGGTTTGTCCTAGGTTGGGGGCTATGCTTTAGGAAAGCTGCAGACAAATGGGAGAGGGACCAGAGGAGAGCAACAAAAAACAGTCAAAGGTCTAGAAAACCTGATCTCTGAAGGGAGGTTAAAAACACTGGGCATGTTTCGTCTTGAGAAAAGATGACCACAGTGGGGCCTGACAAGTGTTCGGATATATGTGAAGGATTGTTATAAAGAAGAACGTGATCAATTTTCTTCATGTTTATTGAAGGAAGGGCAAGAAGTAATGGGCTTCGAATGTAAGAATAGCCAGACTGGGTCAGACCAAAGGTCCGTCTAGCCCAGTGTCCTGTCTTCTGACAGTGGCCAGTGCCAGATGCCCCAGAGGGAGTGAACACAACAGGGAATCCTCACGTAATCCCTCTCCTGTCATCCATTTCCAGACAAACAGAGGCTAGGGAGACCATTCCTACCTATTCTGGCTAATAGCCATTGATGGACTTAACTTCCAGGAAACTATCTACCTCTTCTTTGAACCCTGTTTAAGTCTTAGTCTTCACAACATCCTCTGGCAAGGAGTTCCACAGGTCGACTACATGCTGTGTGAAGAAAAATTGCTTTTTGTTTGTTTTAAACCTGCTTCCTATTAATTTCATTTGGTGAGTCCTAGTTCTTATGTTATGGGAACAAGTAAATCACTTTTCTTTATTTACTTTTTCCACAGCAGTCATGATCTTATAGACCTCTATCATATACCCCCTTAGTCTCCTCTTTTCTAAACTGAAAAGTCCCCGTCTTTTTAATCTCTCTTCATGTGGGGCCCGTTCCCAACCCCAGTCATTTTTGTTGCCCTTTTTTGAACCTTTTCCAATGCCAGAATATCTTTTTTGAGATGAATCGACCACATCCGTATGCAGTATTCAAGATGCTTCATCTGCAACAAAAGAGATTTTGGTTACGTATTAGGACAAGTCTCAGAGGGGTCGCTGTGTTAGTCTGTGTCCGCAAAAATGACAAGAAGTCTTGTGGCACCTAACAATTTATTTGGGAATAAGCTTATGTACCAGGAATGCCCCTCTGCCATGTACATTGGCCAGGCTAGACAATCTCTTATGCAAAAGGATAAATGGACACAGATCAGACATTGAGAATGGGAACATACAAAAACCACAGGGGGAAAATTCGGATCCTTCTGGACACCCCAGTAAGAGATTTAAAAGTGGCCATCCTTCAACAAAAACACTTCAGAGAGAAAATGCAGAGGTGCAATTCATTGACAAACTCGACACTGTTAATGCGGGTTTGAATAGTGGCTGGGATTGGCCGGCTCACTACAAAAGCAACTTTCCCTCCCTTGGTATTCGCACCTCCTCAGCAACTGGCACCGTGACGGAATTGGCCTTGTTAACAATGGTCCTCCGCTTGATGAGGTACCGCCCTTGTTTTCATGTGCTAGTATATTTACACCTGCCTCTGCCATTTCCATTCCAACACGTCTGTCAAAGTGGGTCCTTGCCCATGACAGCTCCTGCCCAAATAAATCGGTTACCGGTAGTCTTTAAGGTGCCACAGGACTCCTCATATGAGGATAAACTTTCTAAGGCCACCTCTTCACTTCCCGGAAGATGGACGCCTCGGTGTCGATCTTCTGCAGTTTGGTTTAGCAGGTCTAGTAACTGGAATGCCTGCTCCTCGCAAGGAGTCAGGGAAGCTGATGGAAGCGTTTGCTTCTGTCGACGTCCTCCTGTGGAGATGGTGCCAAAATTCGAATGACAGTACGTTGGCTCCAGCGATGCAATTAACGTAGCTGGAGTGGTGTATCTGAATTCGACCTTTCGTGTTAAGTATAGATGTGGCCTAAGTATGAAGGCAGTTAAGTTTCCAAGGGAGGTTGTGGAACCCCCATCATTGAAGGTTTTTAAGAACTGGTTGGACAAACACCGGTCTGGGCTGAACTAATTACTTGGTCCTGCCACAGTCCAGGTAGCTGGACTTGATGATTTGCTGAGGCCCTTTCCAGCCCTATGTTTCTGTGATTCTAAATACAATGCTTACATAGCTTGCTACACTGAGGCCCTAGCCTTGCACTAAAATTCCCTTCCCTGTAAAATGGACACTAATCCCTACCAGTATCACGGGCATGTTACCCTCTTCTCTCCTTTACACCGTCCATTTTAAAGATGGAGAAAGCGCTTTCGTTTTAATGACTTACTTGGGTTTTGACACAGTCTGATTTGGGCACCTCCACGGATGTTTCTGTGTAGAAGACATTTAATAACCAAATTCACATGGGGATTGTGGCTTGGGAGTATAGAAGCGTTTTGAACGGGTGTGTTTAAGAAATGAAATCTCATAAAATCGGTTATTTAATAAAGTGCTGGGCTTGAGGGATACGTACAGAAATCCTGCCACATGTAACTCATTTAAAATGCTCAATAAAATCAACTGCAGGGCTGCACAGTGCCTTCCCTCTGGCGACTTCAGGGCATGGGGCAGTGAAGTCATTTGTCTGGGGTTGCTTAGGGAGTTAGTGACGCAGCAGGTCTCCTGACCCTGGGTCCTACATGCTGAATGGCACGGTGAATATAATTATAAGAACATAAGAATGGCCATACTGGGTCAGACCAAAGGTCCATCTAGCCCACTATCATGCCCTCCAACAGTGGTCAACACCAGGTGCCCCAGAGGGAATGAACAGAACAGGGTATCAAGTGATCCATCCTCTGTAGTCCATTACCAACTTCTGGCAAACAGAGGTTAGGGACCACATTCCCTGCCCATGCTGACTGACAGCCATTGATGGACCTAACCTCCATGAACTGAGTTCTTTTTTGAACCCTGCTATAGTGTTGGCCTTCACAATGTCCTCTGGCAAGGAGTTCCACAGTTTGTACACTGTGTGAAAAATGCTTCCTTTTGTTTGTTTTAAACCTGCTACGTATTCATTTCATTTGGTGACCCTCTCATTCTTGTGTTATGGGAAGGAATAAACAACACCTCCTTCTCGACTTTCTCCACACCAGTCATGATTTTATAGACCTCTGTCATATGCCCCTTAGTCTTCTCTTTTCTAGGTGTATTATCCTTATGACAATGCATAATCTGTTCTACTTGCGAGAAGCAGTTTCTCTTTTTTCTTGCCATTTCCCTATTGGTGACTTTTATAGCCTCCTTCGAACACTGATGAGCACATGCCAGGCTGTCATGCCAGTTGATTTCTCCAGGACCAACTCTTGTCTTCCACTTGGCCATCTTCTGTCCACAGGTATTGCAAGAGCACTCTACCAACACCGCTCTGCGGGCTATGCCTATGCTAATGTAGCCCAGCTTTTGTCAACTTGTCTTCAGCGGAAGCAGTCTGCGTTAGGTCCCTTCCAACCTCATTTCATTCTCTCTTGGTGTGCCTACCGGTTTGACCACCTCAGCATCTTCCTCTCCATGGTGCAGCGTGAACTGGTTTCTCTTGCAGTGGCTGGCCAACTCTCAGTTCAGGCCCTTCACATGGATCCAGTCAGGATGATACACTCCCTCTTAGTTTTGTTGGCCTCTCTTTGAGCTCAACTCCTGCCATTTCCACCAAGCAATTTCAGGTGTCCTTCCAGAAGGCACCACGTTAATCCCTTTGCAAGTCCAGGTTGGACCTCAGACAACACCCCCCCCCCACTCTGCTGCTTTTACCTTCCAGCCCGCAGAGAGAGAACCCTTTTTAATCACAGCCTGTGCCAGAGATGGTACAAGTTGGTGCCTTGCCTCGTTAACCTAAGGCCCGTTGAAATCTCCTAAAATATTGGGCAAAACTCGATCCACAGCAGCAGGATGAGAGAGGGAGGGAAAGAAACTAGTGAGAAATAAAAAGGAGATAAATGAAATGGGGGACTCCTTCAACAAGCTGACCAGGGGGTGGGGTCTAAGCTGAATTCTGGGAAGCACATTTTTGCCCCAAGTGGCAGTGGAACTATAATTCATAGAGAAGGAACATCTCTGGTATGGTACCCGGCTGCCTCCTTGTAATCATGAAATCTTTCCTCTAAATCTCCCCCTTTTCACCTCTCTCCTCTGACAGTCTGGCCTGTCGGCCGTCTAAGAACGTCTGTTAGCTTCCAGGTTAGCCATTTCTGTGTGTCTGCGACTTGAATCGATAGAGCGGGTAGGTCGCTGTCTTCCAATGGTCACTTCTGAAATACTTCAGTGTATTCTCGCTTTTCTAAGCCCTTCTTGGTCCTGGAAAAAGTGTGTCCATTGTGGGGTAATAGAAGCCTCCCATCCATGTTAAGACTCGCTCAGAAAGGACACAGCGATGTAAGGACACTCGCTCTTTTCTAATGATGCTTTGGCAGGAGCTAACACGCAGCCTTTCTGACAGGAGCCCTCTGTGAAAACCCTTTAAGGCAAATCAGTTATGAGTTGTACCTCCAAGACCCAGCACTCTCTGGGCCGGTAGCATCTGTCGTCTGGCAGGACCATGGATGCTCTTGGACCAGAGGCCCCGGGAGCCTAAGGGCAGGAGGATCAGCCAGGCGGGGGCAACAGGGTCCGCAGCCCGGCTGGAGGCACTGCAAGACTGGGGATGGAGCCCTGTGGCATGCTCCAGCAGCCTCTAAGAGCCCGGGGCTGCCCCCAGATGCGTGGTGGGACTCGAGCCCCGCAGCAGAATCCAGAGCCTCTGCAGCTCAGGGAGCTGGCAGCAGCTGGGCAAGCAGCCCAGAGAGGAGTTGGGGGAGGGGAAGGGTGCCTGCCGGGGTGCCTGCCAGCAGCAGGCAATGGGCTTGGGCACCGGTGGCAGGAGACCTCCCCTGGTCCAGCAAATTCTCTCGCTCGGGACCGATGAGGTCCCGGCAGTGCCGGACCGGGGAGGTCCAACCCGTACTAACTCAGCTAACCTAGTCAACCCCGAATGGGACGAATGCGCTCTGTGTAGCTGGCAAAGCCCGTGGACTTAAATCAGGTTTTACACAAGTAGCAAGGAGCAGAATGTATCCCAAATTTTGCAGAAACCAAAGCCGGCTCCTCTTATCTCCCCCTTCTTCCCCCCACTCCGAGTGTTCCCCTTGTAACCGCCCTGTTGGTGCAGGTGGCATCTCTTTGTGAGACTGCAGGCAGTCCAGCTGGGAAGGTTCTGGAGGTCTTCTCTCTGGTGCTGGTTAGCTCCTACGGTCTGCTTTCATGCACCGGGTTACCTACGCCATGTGTGCAGTGCTGGAATGGATGGGCTCTGCTGTGTTACTATGCTGTTGCATAGCCCGGAGAAAAGTCTCAGCTAGCGCTCCCAACTGGTCACCGGGCATAAGAAGATCCAGGACAGAGAAGGCTGGAGAGAGAAGAGCGAGGCTGAGCAAAGAGGGATAAAGGTGGTTCCAGCAGGGAGAGACCTGCAGAACGGCTGCAGTCTTGATTAGTGAGCTGCTTGGGGCGTGTTTGTGCTGCAAGCAGGAGACGATTGCAGCCCAGGAGAGCAGCAAAGCTATGGCAGGACGAACCAGTCTCCTGAGTGTGTGGCCAGGTCCTGGCGGGTGAGGCTAGCTCGGGCTGCCCAGGGTTTGCTGGGCTCTGACTCAAGCTGGTGCTGATCTAGCTAGCTCCAAGCGAGCTGGAGTAGGGCTGCAACGCCTCCCGATTGCCGTGTAGACGCACCCTTTGTGGTCGTGTGTCTCTGCTGCTGACTCAGGAACTGGAAGGGTCCCTGGCAGAGCGCCTGGTGTCCAAAGCGGCTTGCAAAATCTCACCGTGTAAACTCTCTGCTCTCTGTGAGTGCACGTTGCTGGCGTGGTGGGTGGGGGCAGGGTTAGGACAACCTTTGCGGTGGCGAAAGCCCGATTGATTCATTGCCGTGATTTTCAGCGGGCATCCGGCACATGGGAATGAAATAGTCATTACGGAGCTACTTTTGCAAAGGGCAGCACTTACTAGTTGGGGAGGTTCCATTATGCGCATAATCGTGTTGAGACATTCGCCCCTCACTCGACTTTCTGCTGAGCTTGGAAAAGCGCTACTTACAGCGCACAGGGAGGTTGGCTTTTTACCCCCAATGAATCCAAACTGAGCGCCTCTGGCTGGCTGTTTTCATAGCGATTGAAGAGAACTCTAATGCTGAGTAGCAAGATGATTTGTGCCACCTTGGCTGGAATCCTTTCTAGGCTTTACATTTACAGGCATGCATGCTAAGGGCCTTGGCAGAACCTACACTGGACCAAATTCTGCTGCTACACCAGTGTAAATCTCCATCAGTGTAAATCTGACTAAAGTGGAGTCACTCTGGATTTGCACCACTAGGGGGTTATACGGCCGCACGCTTGGTAGCTTGTGTACGATGAGCATATTGCATGAACCAGGGTCCCTAGAATTCTCCACTTCCCCTCCAAGCTAGCTGGGTGCCACCCTCCCCTCCATTTTGGGATTCCTTGTAGCTCCCTCCATTCGTCCTTATCCTCCCTAATGCCAGTGGCTCTGTGTACCTCTTAAAACCGCTCCCCCCCCCATGCCCAGGGCTGTGTGCACACCTCCCAGAACCCCCTTTCTCTCCTTCCTTCTCCCCATTATTATTATTATTATTATTATTATTTTTTGGTCAGAGCTGTCACTCAGGTTGTCCCTGTGTTAAATTTTATTGGGAGGGTGAACGAGGTAGAATACTGCCAGGTGTTAACGGGTGCCCTCAGCAGATGATAGCAGCTCCATTGGTTCCCATTCTCCTCCACCCCCTAGTTTCCTCCTCCCCAGATCAATCGGGTCCTGGCTGAAGAGGCCTAGAAATTCCTGCACACTTTGGAACCGATAGGCTGTAGCATTCCAGAGTGACTTCGAACAGAGACAGAGACACGCCGTCGAAGACCTCACAAAATCTTTCACACTCCCTACCGAATCTCTCCCAGCGGCCAACTAGAATCTCATCGTTAGGAAAACTTCAGGCTGCGTTCTACCGGAGGACAATTCTCAGCGTACGTCTCTTCTGTTGCCGTTCTGTGGCCTGTTGCGAAGGGAGCTTGAGAACAGGCTTGTTCTTAGTTCATCTGTTTGCCCAGGCTCAATCCCCCTTGGCATCAGACGCAGAAGACTCTGTTTTCCTATGAGCCCTGTTTTAAATGACTGTTCCGAGGCAGAGCAGAGAAAGCAGAACTCTCTGACGTGGCAGCGCAATGGCATCTCCGCTAGTTAATTTTCAACGCTTCCCTCCCTCCGCAAGATCTATGGTGGACCTTGAGAGAATTTGCGTGCCGCTGGTCAGGCAGGAGAGGAGTTTGGCTGCGACCAGACGGGGCTGCGTTGCAGAGTTGCGCTGGGAATTTTCTGGGATAACTGGCTTCAAAGCAAGGCATGGATAAAGCTCATGGCTATGCCCTTCCTTTCCATTTCTCAGTAAAACAGCATCCTGCGGAGGGATGTGAATGGTTAACTGGTAAGCCTCGCCTTAATGGGTGATGCTTACCGGTTATAGTTAACTGGTGAGGGATGGAACAGCCTTCCCTCCCCACCCACCATGGGCAGGGGGCTGCTCCATCCCTATGGCACCCGCCACAGGTGGGTGGGTGGGGAGCTGCTCCAGCCCAGTCAGGCTGGAGAGCCCCCCCCCCAAACCGTTCCCTCCCCGTTTAATCAGTTAACTGGTTATACACATCCTGTTTAACCAGTTAACTAATTCGACAGGATATTACATCCCTAATCCTAGCTACTGCTGAGTGCTTGCTGCTTTTCGTTGCCCACAGAGTTGCTGTCCTGTCTGCATTCCCACGCACAGCTTTAAAGAGCCCTTGGGATGGGAAAGATGCTGCATCAATTATTTTAAAAAAATCCAATTCTTTCCAAATGAGTGCGTGTGAAGTGGTCTCTTGGCATCATATATAGAGTAGCCCAGTGTCTGAGAGTCTGTAACGCTGAAATGCTGGCT
>JANRFK010005987.1:23627155-23657976 GCA_030068395.1 Apalone spinifera | reverse complement strand
CCCCCCCCAGCCATTCTTCTGGTTGCCAGGGGCTTTTCTCCCCCGGCCTCCCTCCATTCTGGCTGCCAAGGACCTTTATTCTCCTCCCTACCCTCTGGCCCTGTGGCTAAGGGCCGGGAGAGGGGAAAGTGTTAGGGGTAGGGGTGCTGGCAGGCAAGATGGCGGATCCCCAGCCCGGCTGGCCACTCGCTTGGTGGTGCGGCTGCCCCCAGTGGATTCTCTCACTGTCGCGTCCCTACGAACAGCCCCTCCCTTTGTGTGTTATGGAAAGCAGTGCCTTTCCCGGGGCTTCCCATTGTCCTGGCTCATCCAACCCCTGACCTTGCTTTAAGTTAGGTGAACAGGAAGCTGTCTACTGAATTTGGTGGCCCTAGCTCTTACCGTTTAGGAGGAGTTCTTGAACAAATGGACTTGCAGACCGACACACAGACAGATGCACACACCTCTAAAAATTGTAGACACATATCCCTACCTCTTCTGAGGACGTGATTTTGACCCACAAAAGCTTATGCCCAAATCAATCTGTCCACCTGTAAGGTGCCCCAGGACTCCTTGTTATTTATCCAAACAGAACTGACCCAGATCCTTAGCCTCTGACTTGAATTTAAGCTCATTTCATAAGCTGTGGAGCCAGGTTTGCTTAGCTCTAGGCACCCCGAGACCGTGCTGGGCTGCCTTGCTGGTTTTTGTTAGCCTCTTCGGTTCTCCTTGGATGCCAATATATGCTGCTTCCTCAATGGTACTTGACCTGCGGGTTTGTGAGGGCCTGTGTCTGGCTGCTTTGCAACATGCAGATTGGCAACCCGCAGCAGCGAGGTGGTGGGAAACCGCATGCCAGCCCTCCTACGCCGTTGGGCAGCGCTGAGCTGTTTCAGCATCCTGCAGGTTCCTGATAAAGGCCAGGCCCCTCCTGCCGATTCCAAGACAAAGAGCACAGCTGGTGTGTGGAGCCTTGTGTGGTGCCCTCGTTGTTCTGTTGTACAAATATTGGGATGAATTTTTGTCCTCCGCATGCAGAGACACACAGGAGAATGCTGGCTACAGCCCAGAGCAGAGACATCTAATGTACAGCGTACCAGTGCACCTCCAGCATAGAGATGCACGGCAGGGACGGCTGTATCCAGAGAACTGGGGCTTTGCATAAATATACACACCACCAGGTTACTTCTCCAAAATATTATCCAACCCCCTGGCGCTGGTGGTAATTCCAGATTGGACTTTCTGCTGAGCAGTGGTCTGTGATGCTTACTAAGCCGACCCGGGTGGCGAGGATGTAACAGGGACAAAATGAGAGGAGGTAGAAGCCCCCCCACTCATTCCTCTTATTTTTACATGTAAATTTTGGTGGTGCCTTTGGGCCAGCTGCATCTGGCACCATTTTTTGCGCAGGTTATAAACACAAGGGAAATGAGTCACTGACCATAGCGCTTACGATCTTCGTCCAGATGTGAACCATAGTTTTAGCAGACTGCCCTTCCCTCTCTTGTGGTTTAATTGAAACATAAATCGCTGGCATCCTGTTTCTGCTAGCTTTGAAGTACTCTATTGATGGCCCAGTGAGCGAATCAGTGTGCTTTTCTTGAGGCCACGTCTCCACTTACCAGAGGATCGATGCTCTGGCTATGGATTTTTTTTTCCGGAGTTCAATTTAGCAGGTCTAGTAAAGACCCACTAAATCGATTGCAGAGGGCATCCCCCTTGGTGCCAGAACTCCTGCTGTTGCAAGGTGCAAAGGAAGTTGACAGAAGCGTTTCTCCTATGACCTCCCTCTGTGGAAATGGCACAGGTATGTGTGGCTTAAGGTACGTCGACTCCAGCTATGTTATTTACATAGCTGGAGTTGCATACCTTAAGTCAACCTTCTACCCGCAGGGTAGACCTGGCCTGAGTAACCATTGAACACAATGTCCTTTTGCTAAGAAGAGGATGAGTTGAGGAGAAAAGCACCGGCCTGTAAGAATCCACAGAGATGGAGTGGAGGATATGAACCCACATGTATCTGGTTTAGATACAGGATATACCTCCAAAGGAATATTGTTTATTGTTTAAAAAAAAAAAAACGAGATGGGGATAATATGGGATTTGTTCTTGACTCTGGCTCACTGCATTGCTGTATGACCGTGTGCAACTTGCTTCAACTTCGTGTCTCAGTTTCTCCATCTACACATTAAACTTTGCTATACCTACCTTCCAAGAGGGCTGACTAATGATTTCCATTTTATTAAGTATTTGAGATCTTTGGACAGAATATGCTAGAGATGTGTAAAATTATTATCATTTCCAGATCCAGGGGGTTTGGATAATATTTTTGAGAGGTATCTGGTGTTCTGTATATTTATGCAAAGCTGCAAAATCTTCTGAAGTGGAGCCACCACTAACGTGCATGTCTTAAATTACGCCCAGGAGGCTTCAAACATAAACAAGAGATAGAAATATGTTTAAAAAAGAATATTTTGCAATCACACATTCCTGGCAACCCCCTGAAAGAGACAACTGGATTCAAAGGGTACAGTGGTATGTGGAATCAGCATAGATGTGACGATATCTGCATAACAAAGATTTCCACTCTTAAACTGTGCTATCGTTTTGCTCGAAATGGTATGTACTGTAGAATTTGAAAAGCAGTAATACAGTTTAGGCCTTTAGGGCTATGTGTGGGCATGTCTGGGCTTGTGGTGGCAGAGGGGGAAAAGCCTCTTTCAGGGTTGGGTTTTATCTGAGCTGTGCTCCCACCTTTTAAAGAAGAGTTACTCCTTCCCATAACTCAAGAATTAGGGGTCACCAAATAAAATTGATAGGTGGTAGGTTTCAAACAAACAAAAGGAAGTATTTCTTCACACAGCGCACGGTCAACCTGTGGAACTTCTTGCCAGGGGATGTTGTGAAGGCCAAGACTATAACAGGATTCAAAAAAGAGCTAGATAGATTATCAATGGCTACTAGCCAGGATGGGCAGGAATGCTGTCCTTAGCCTCTGTCCCCGTTAATCATCGCAGCATTTATGCGGAGTAGCTCTTCTCCCACAGACCTGCAGTCATCAAGGTTACCTTGTTTTGCAGGAGCGTTTCGTGTTTTTAAAAGACGGGCACGGTAAATTCGGAAGGTTGTCTTTTCTTTCCCTTTTAAACACTATCGGTATCGACGCTGGGGCAGGGTTATTCAATTTCACGTGAAAAGTGTTCTGGAGCCTTCTCCCCACCGCCCCCCGCCAAGCACAGTGTCATTGTAAAACAGGAGCAAGAACCAGATACATTTCATAGCTGTAAACTTTTGCCTCGCCCTGCTGTTTTCCTGATGTCCTTTACGCTTGCAGGTAGGGGTGTGAAAGTGTGACGGTGTACACGGTTAACCGATGAGCCTGGCTCCATCCCAAAGTAGGCGGGAGCCGGTGCATGCTGGGAGCCGGCTTTTAAAAAGCCAACTCCCTGCGTGTCCTGGCTCCCGTAGAGCCACCTCCCCATCTCCCCGTGCTGCTGACTCTATCAGAGACAACAGTGCGGGGGGCAGGCCAGGTGGTAGCTGGTGCTCCTGGGGAGCCGGCTTTTAAAAAGCTGGCTCCTCGTGAGCACCAGCTCCTGGGGAGCTGCCTGCCCTTCCCCCCTCGTGTGTAACTGTGTAACCACTGAAATTGTCAGCGGTTACACCACATCTACTTGAATACATGCATTTTAACATCCCTACTAGTAGGAAGGGTACAGGGCACCTGCAGCTCATTCCAGCTGAATGTTGGCTTCTGGAAACAGAGGCTGTTTCTGGCTCTCAATGTTTGTCGAGCTTCAATTCACCTCCTCCTTTTCCAAATCTGTGCTCCATAAATGCCCCAAGCTGCAGTCCTTGTAAAATGAGGTGCGTGCATAGCTCAAATTGCATATCTTATTTTGAGATATGGTGCAATGTAGGCGCACCCTAAGTTGCTACAGGACTCCTGGTTTAAAACAACAACAACAACGAGTAGATCTGTTGTTTTAGCAGATACAGACAGACACGGCTACCCCCCTGAGACTAAAACCGTGCAGTTATTCTGACAGCCCTGCAAATCTGCAGCTATCCACTTTATATCCACGGGCATCCATATCCAGGATTTTACATCCCTGGTCTTAATTTACATACTTGGTGGTGCATAGAAATACAGGCATTGCCAACACTAGATCAGACCCAAGATTCATCTTCCCCAATATCATCTGTCTGATGGTGACCAGCATCAGATTTTTCAAAGGATATAGTAAGCACCCTACATGAGCAGATGTGGGATAGTCTGACTCTCCTATTGGGTCTCATCCTGGACTCTAATAGCTAAATATTGGTGTCAGTGCCACAGCCGGAGGTTTTTATCCCTTCTGCAAAAATTAGAATTCATTTTGATAACTCAGGATATGCTTGCTTAGAAATGTCCAACCCCTTTTAAATCTTGGCCTCATTGATTTCATGTGGCAGTGAGTTCCACAGTCTAATTATACATTGTGCAAAAAAAAAAGGTCCTTTTGATCATTTTGAATTTCACACCTTTTAATTTAATTGAATGTCACCTGGTTCTTCTGTCCCAATTATGTGTGTCATCCTGTCACCATGTCTCTGTAGCAGGTTCCCTTATTCCTTCTTCCTCGCCTCCCCCCACACTGTGCATGCACTCCATGAGAGCTTTCCCTGCAGTAAACAAGCTGCAGTGATCAGACCTCTAAACTTCCTCCCTTCTGTACGTTAAACCCGATACTAAAGCCAGTCACCCTAGCTTTTCCTCAAACTGAGGCCAGAGTATTCTGGAGGTGATTGCCACTCCAAGAGGTCCTTATGACACGATACCTTAGATAATAGTTAGGCAGCAGCAAATGTGTGAGTGGGTGCATGCAAATACGCTACTGAGAAAGAAGGTGGTTTTTAAAATGATTAGCCACCCGGTGATTTCTCATTCCAATCTGTTGGAAGCCTAATTTAAATCTGTCATTTTTTTTTTTAGGAATGCATTATCTATAAGTGTTGAAACTCAGGCGTATTCGTCATCCTCTATGTCTCTTTACATGATACTACAGTGTAGTAACTGGGCTCTGATTCCCCCTGGTGAGAGTCTAAATGATGAGAAATTCTGAGGCTAAAAGTCATTAGCAGATAGCACTGAATTTGCAGTGTTGTGTAATTAAAAAGGTGGCATTTTCTTTTTAAGATTATGGATGGTTGACTTTTCCTTCTGCTATCACAAGGCTATGTTCCCATGCTGTAAAATAATTCCATGGATCCTACATATACAAAGTAGGAATTTGCAGGACCCAGAAGCTACAAAATGAACTTTAAAGTAATTAATTAGTATAATACTCTGGATTCTATTAGCTGTACATGGCCAATATTTTTTTCCTGGCATGTTGCCTTAAATGGGAACAGCAGGGGTTTGGCTACATTGTTGAAAAGGTTGGTTCGCTTTGTGTAGCTTTTTCAAGTGCTTCTGTCTTACTGGTTTTTGCTTTGTTTTAAGGCAATGCCTCTCCTCGGATCACAGCAGCTATTGCCCAAGGAGACAGACACACATTTTACTAAGGGCACCGTTTCTGCTTTTTCCAGTCTCCTGGTGATGCACATTCGGGCATGCCTCAGTGCAAAAAAAAAAAAAAGTTTATTCCACACATGGATGGGAAAACTCAGAGGGAACATTGATCTCTGCCCACTAGCTTAAAGCACTGAACATTGAGAAGGCAGGGTCTGGTGTTGTCCTGTAGGATTGCAAAGCTGTAGTGAACCCAGACATCTGGCTTTGCAGGACTGTCATTGCCTTGGCCTTGTATATCCAGCTCTGTAGAGAAGTAGAGACAGTCAGAACCAGAGCTCTTTCCGGCTACAACGGGCCCGTCAAATGCAAGGGATACAAACAGAGAGAGTCTGTGTGCCCCTCGCAGGCCTGCGACCTCAGCTTTGTGTTGGAAGGAACTTCCAGTCTCCCGCTTTGCATCTTTAAAGGAAGAGCTCCTCCGCCTTGAGGCTGAATTGGTGACAGAGCTGTATTTCCATGACAACAGTGATCTCCGTGTCACAATTAAAGGCGTAGGACGATGCTCTCAAGTAAAAAGGTGGTGGTGAGGCTGCCCTCTCCCCAGATGTTTTGGGCACAGGCCTCTGGCATGACCCCCAACTTCCACAGGGCTTGAGCTGAAGGACAAGAGGTGGGATTGGTCCTGGTGGCCTAATGGATAAGGCGTCAGTCTCTGGAGCCTGAGGTTGAGAGTTCAAGTCCCACCCATGCTCCCTTCTTCTCCCCTATCCCTAGAGCATCCAGACAACCACCACCATCTGTGTCCCAGACAGAGACTACGTGTGGTAATTTAACAGTTGTTCCAGGCACAGGTTGAGTGGTGCAGGCATCTCAAATTGTTCAGGCTTCTGAGGCTGTTGGCTTTGAGCTGTCCTGTAGTCTGGCCTTGACTTCTCCACCAACTGTAGGGGGAACCTGGCAGGCTGCAGTTCTGAGAATGAATCAAACTCCTGACACTTCTCCAAGTCCTTTCTTCTGGAGTCTTGCCGGTTAAACCCAGGGCTAATCAGAATTTTCATCTGTTCTGCATAGCAGCAAGGTGTCGGAAACGCTTGACTTTTTCAAAACTCCATTTGCATAAAGGCGGGAATCATTGTCTGCTTAGAGTTACAGCCCTGCTAATATTTGGGATTAGTGCTTGCGCACACAAAGGTATATCACTCCCGGCGCGGCGTTCTGATGAAACTTTAATTACCTCCTACGCCAGGTTCGTTTATATCAATTTATTACTGGGGTAAGTTCTGAAATCATGTCACTGACTCAGCTGGAGTCATTCTTCATCTACTCCACTGTCACGGAGAGCGGAATTTGGCCACTGACGTCTATATTGTCTCCTTTTTAATGTGTGCTTTATTCAACAGCTTCTTTGCAACAAGAACGGCCCCTTTTTTATTGGAATTGATGATTTCCACAGGTCTAAAATATTAATAATTCAGGAGCTTAAAACCAAGCTATTCTTTGGATCCCAGGCGGGCTGGGGCAAAGGGAGAAGCTCCGTAGCAACGGCCTTTCGCAGTGTTGTCAATGCGGATGGAGTTTTTGGCTGTAGAAACCAGCCAGCGGGAGCTGCGAGGGCAGTGTTGGCAGGTGCATGCAGCACCCGCTGCTCCCCTTCCCCAAAGGGGAATGCGCCACACGGGGACACGCATGCTGGCCGCTTTGAGGAGCGTGTGCAGCCAGGGAGCCCGCCTGAGGGTGGCGGCAGGCCGGATCCAAATGTGGCAGGCCAGGTCCGTGGTGTGCCTGCCCCTGCTGTAAAAGATTCCCCTGCTTGAGTGTGTCTGCGGGAAAGAGCTGATTCTGGTGCATTGCCGCACACGGAGGCTCTCTCTGTACTCATCCTCTGCCCCCACCTACCCTGCTTTCCCACGGTTGCTTTCACTGGCTCCGCTCTCCCCATCTTGGCCCGAATGGTCCGGTCCAAAGGCCGCGGTAGCCAGCGCGGGGACCGATGGTGACGTCCGTGGGCTTTGGGCCTGGTCCCACGTGAAACTGCCCTCGCCATAATAAATGGGTCCTCAGCCAGGGCCGGCCCACAACTTTTTGGCACCTGAGGCGGGGAGCTCAAATGACGCCCCCATACCCCCTCGCTTGGGCCAAAACTTTGAAAGGTCTCTTGTGCCCACCTTCCTCCGGCACAGCACTCCACCATCTCGGTGCAGCTAGAGCAGAGAGAATACATCTGCACCAGCAGCAGACACAATTTTCTACACTCTGGGTCCTAGTGGCGCCCTCCCCACCCCCACAGTCTGGCACCTGAGGCGGCCGCCTCAGTTCGCCTCATGGTAGGGCCGGCCCTGTCCTCAGCCTTGCAGAGAGAGGAGCGTGGCCCCCAGCCTTTCATCAACGAGGAGCCGTGTCCGAGGAGCGGAATAGCAGCGAGCAACAGACGACCTTCCGTTCGGGCAGCTTTGTGGGCAGCTCTCCAAGCTGCGCTAGCGACCCTCCCGAATACCGACGGGGAGCCTGTCCCTGTCCGCCCATCCGGATCTATCCCAGCATCTCATGCTCTGCTCTTGGGCACAGCTGCACCGAGCTGCCAGAAGCGTGGGGTGAGGGTGGCAGCAGTCGGGCAGTGAGGCGGCAACCTTAGTGGCAAGCCCGGGTGCTCGTCTATGAGAGGTGAAAAGGGAGACTGCAAGTGGGGCTGGGGCTCCAGGCTAGCCGGGGAGAATGCCCCTGCTCTATTTGAATTCTAGATACATTCACAGAGGATAGGCCCATCACTGGCTACTAGCCAGGATGGTCGGAATCCTCTGTGTGTCAGGGGCTGGAAATGGGCGGCAGGGGAGGGATCATTGTTCCTTGCTCTGTTCCCTCCCTCTGGGGCACCTGGCATTGGCCGCTGCCAGCCGACAGGACGCTGGGCTGGATGGACCTTTGATCTGGCCGGTCTGATGTTGTTTCGCTCTGCGTCCGTATCGACGCTGTTCTCGGCTGCATTCCCTTGCTGGGGGGCTGAAGTGACGGCCGTAGAAGAGGGTGGCGGATGGAACGGAGAGATCCGAGGGATGGAAAAGCTCTGAGAAAGGAGAGCCATTTGAGAGTCGGTCGCTGGCTTGCCCGGGGGTTACCGCTGTGCTCCGAGGCTTTCAGCTTCATGACGGGGAATGAGAACGCAGCATCCCCTTGTGCCCGCTCCTTTTGGCCAGAACTGCTGCCAGGCCAGGGCCCATTCCACGGACAGGCTTGGCCTCCCGTTGCTCCCTCCTCTTGCTGATGGCTTGACTGTCTTCTGAGAGCCCTGTGGAGACAGGGGCTTGCCCTGTGCTGTGTATAACCCATACGCTGCAAGGCCCTTTGCTGCGGGGGAGTTTCAGAGGTTTCATTGCTTCTTTGCATAAGGGGGTAAAGATGTAGCTCTGCATCTCATGCTCTGCTCTTGGGCACAGCTGTAGATGAGTCAACAGTGTGGCCCTTGTAGCCAAGAAAGCTGCCGACATATTGGGGTGCACTGGTAGGAGCATTGCCGGCAGATCCAGGGAAGTGATTATTCCCCTTTATTCATCCCTTAAATACAGGACTGTCCCTTTAAAAGCAGGACATCTGGTCACCCTCCCAGGGAAAGCCCAGGTACCAGTCTGGAGCTTAGTGGGACGCTAAGGTCTCTCTGAGGCCACATCTGGAGTATTGCATCCTATTCTGTGCCCCCCACTACAGAAAGGATGTGGATGCATTGGAGAGGGTTCAGGGGAGGGTAATGAAAATGATGAGGGGGCTGGAGCACATGACCTACCAGGAGAGGCTGAGGGAGTTGGGTTTGTTTAGTCTGCAGAAGAGAAGAGTGAGGGGGGATTTGAGAGCAGCCTTCAACTTCCTGAAGGGAGGTTCCAAAGAGGATGGAGCGAGGCTGTTCTCAGTGGTGGCTGATGGCAGAATGAGGAGCAATGGGCTCAAGTTGCAGCGGGGGAGGTCTAGGTGGGACATTAGGAAAAGCTATTTCCCTAGGTGGGCGGGGAAGCACTGGGATGGGTTCCCTAGGGAGAAGGTGGAATCTCCATCCCTGGAGGTGTTTAAGTCCCAGCTTGACCAAGCCCTGGCTGAGATGATTGAGTTGGACTGGTCCTGCTTTGGGCAGGGGGCTGGACTCGATGACTCTCAAGGTCTCTTCCAGCCCTAGGGTTCTAGGATTCTGTGTTTCTGGGAGAGCTGCTGCATTGGCAGTGATGGGCAGGGCATCCAAGTGTGGGCTGGGAGAGCTGGCCTCTGTTCTTGCTTGGTCGCTGACCACACTCAGGTTTCAACAAAAAGTGCCGCCCTCCGCTGGAGCTCAGACACCTCTAGGATCAGGGCCCAGGGGGCTGGTGTGTTCAGCATTCCGGCTCATGGACCGGCACATGTGCTCCAGCAATAAGGGGGCAATCTCAGAGAGACCTCAGCATGCCACTAAGCTCCAGGCTGCTACCTGGGCTTTCCCCAAGAGGGTGGCCTGATGTCCTGCTTTTAAATGGACAGTCCTGAATTTAAGCCCTCCTGCGGGTCTCCCGATCTTTTTTTAAAAAATGGGCAATCTGTCCCGTATTTTCTCTCTCTCCCTGCCCATCAGTGCTGGTGGGTTCTGCTGCTGGGCGGATCCTTGCTCGCCAGCTGCCCGCCCATCAGCAATGAGTGGGGGTCCAGTGGCTAATGATGGGGGTGGGTGTGCACAAGGCTGGGGGTCGGGCAAAGCTGCAGCGTGCAGGGCCGGCTGCTTTCCCTGCTGGTCCGTCGGTGCAGTCCCTGCTGCGTTCCAGGGCTGGAGCTGGCACCAGCTTAAGGTAGGGAGGATAAGGCAGCTGCTGAAATTAGGGTGGTGAGGCAGCTCCTCCAGTGGCCTAGGGAGTCAGCCTCCAGAGCCTGGGGTTGTGGGTTCAAGTCTAACCTTCCCAGGTTTGGAAGTGGCACCTACTAAAACAGGGTTCCCCCTGCATTTCCATGCAGCACAAGCTACTTGTGGCCCACCCATCCCCTCTCACCATAATCTCCTTGCTATGCCTGTTCACAGCCCGCTGCTCCGCCATTTCCTTCTCCTCTCCCCCCCCTCCAGCAGGCCTTGTCCCAGGAAGGCCTGTGTGCTACTTCTCCCCATGCAAACCTTAAAGTTAAGAAGGTAAATAAAGACTCCAGCTGCATAGAACATCTGTACTGCATAGTTCTGACTGGCATTGAACTCACTTGAATAGAAGTAATTTTACCAGGTGTCCCATATTCAGCATCGGGAAGTATGGTCACCCTGACCTCTAATAGCACTCACCTTGCTTTGCAGAGCCCTTTGCGATGCCATGATGATAAATATTATGTTAGTGTCTGCCCCCCTTGAAGCTCAGTGCGGTAAAGTTGAAACATGGGGAAACTGGTGCGAAAAAATACGCTCCCTGTTTCAAAACGTGGCATTTTTCTGGTTTGCTCGGCATTGCAGGATCTGTGCCTGCGTTAAGATTCTGTGGCTCAGAAATAGCTGGCGATTTCTTCAGCAGGCTGGTGCGTCTCCAAGAGAGACGCGAGACCCACTCCAAGTTACGGAACAAATTTGAAGTGTCATGTTGCAATGTTCCGTTGTGTTACGAGGGTGTCAGTATGAAAAGTCAACCTCCTCCTCGTGCCTGTTATTTTAAATTAGCAGCAGAAAATTTCATGTCACCGTAGCCTGCTTTCGTGTTTATGTTTGTAGATATTGGTCCCTTCCAGGAGTTATTTAAGGAATGGTACAGCAAAGAACCACATATTGGTCCCTCCTCCTTTGACTGCGAACAACCTACATAAGAACTTAAGAATGGCCATACTGGGTCAGACCAAAGGTCCATCTAGCCCAGTATCCTGTCTGCCAACAGTGGCCAGCGCCAGATGCCCCGGACGGGGTGGACCGAAGACAATGATCAAGCAATTTGTCTCGTGCCATCCGTCTCCAGGGACACCATTCCTACCCCCTGGCTAATAGCCTTTTATGGACCTAACCTCCATGAATTTATCTAGCTTCTCTTTAAACTCTGTTATAGTTCTAGCCTTCACAGCCTCCTCTGGCAAGGAGTTCCACAGGTTGATTTCCTACAGGGCGGATTCAGGCACTGTTTGTAACTTGTACATGAGTTTCAAGCAAAATTGCCATTGCTAACTGAGATGTGCTACCTGCATTTCTACCTTTCTCCAATACATCTGATGAAGTGAGTTTTACCCATGAAAGCTTATGCCCTAAATCTGTTAGTCTCCAAGGTCCCGAGGATTCCTCATTTTTGCAGATCCAGACTAATGTGGCTACCTCCTGAGACTTTTCGCTTATGAGTGTGGCCAAGTTTCCCACAGTCCCCTAAAGTTTGTTTACAGCCACCAGTCCTGGCTCTCAGTGTTTGGTGCTCTTATTTAGTTCTAATTTATCCCTAAATATCTTTTAGGAGCCCAGTCAGCAGTGGAAATGTTGATAATGCTGCTAGATAATATTGACCTCCCGCGGTTTGGCAAATTCTCTGGTTTGGCACCGGTTACTTTCCAAGGGTTCCAAATTAGAGAGATTTAACATAGATTGATAAATAAGAAGTAGCCCCGGTTTATAGATGGGGAGACCGAAGCCAGCATCAAGCTATTTTATACAAATTTTGCAGTTATGCAAACAGCTTAAATATATGTGCATATTAATCAGGGATTAGTTGCGATTCCATAATGAGGTTGGGCCCATTTTGAGTACAGAGCCAGAATTCAACCTCTTCGTTTTGTATGAAAATGGATGGCAGAATGAATTTTCTGCATCTTTACAAGTACAACTGTCTGTTAAGTAGTTGGAGCTAAAATTAATTGCAAACCTGGTTCTTGAAATGTAACATTTAGCATCCTTTTTTTGCCCTGATTTGTCTTAACGGAATAATGCAAACACTCCAACCTTTCCATATAGTTAAGATTAATAGAAATCTATATTTGAAGACATTAGGCTGTAATAAAGATAATTAAGCGGTCTAATCTAATTGCTGTATTTATGCATGTGTTAGTGAGTGTGTGCGTGCGCGTGTACACACCCACCCACCATAATATACACAATTTAATATGTCCATAACATGTCACTCTCTCTCTAGAAATGCCATCTGTACTAGCTGCGCGCACAAATGTGTTTTACCCAGGCTGTCTTAACTTTATTGGCTGCATCGGACTTTCATTGAGTGCCTTGTTTTAAATCATGTAGGAAAACAGTCTGGTTACGCCAATATTGCTCTGGGCTGCTTCTATTGATCCCTGGGGATTGTCAAACCATTTTCATCCCGACTTCACTGGAAAGTTAGAGAGGCCTCTGCTTGTGTGAGTGTGTTTAAATATGAAGCTTAGACACTTCTTCATGACACAACTGTGTGCGTTCAGGGCTGGTGCTAGCAAATGTTACCTTTATTTTTCCCACCTATGCTTTTTCCATTTTTTTTTTTTTTTTTTAGCTAGAGCTTTTAATAAGCACCAGGCAAGAAGTGTTGGCGTCCCATGGTGCAGACTGTTTGCTTTGGGCGCCGCAGTGGCTTGCTCCTGTGATGCAAACATGCAGCCCTGCCGCCTTCTAGCCTCCCTGTGTCATACCCTGCGTGGTTGTTTCCTTTTCAGCTGCTTTGCATTGTCACCTCCGTGACCTAGAACCAAGGGGAGGGAAAGCTTGGCGTGTAAACTAGGCAAGAGGATGATGGGATGCTAGAAGGCTAGCTTTCTACTTCTGCTGAGCCTGCCGGGAAGCTGTCTGGGTCCCTTCATTGATAGATGAGCAACAGTGACAATCCCTTGTTAACCGATGGCTTCAGAAGAATAAAGAATGCTTTCCATAATTTGGTGCTAGGTAAGAGGCTTTGGAGGCCAAGTCCTGGGTCTGGCTTTGCCTGAGAGAGCTGGAGGACCTTTCCCCTGCACTGTCCTTGCAAATCAGGGTGCCCGATGCAGCCCGAGCCCCTGTCCCACCTCCCTGGCAGGTCAGGGGGGAGACACCCCACAGGTGAGCCAGTCGCTGCATGGGAGGGAGTGGAGTGCTGTTCTTCAAGGCTGCAGGGTCCTGGGAGCAGTGCGGAGGGCAGAAAGATGGGCAGAGAGGCTGGTGGAGGAACAGGTGGGAGGTGCAGATGCCAGTCTGTGAGTGGCGGGACGTGAGCTGCGGGCCAGAGGCAGAGCAGGGGGCAGCCGTGCAGTCAGCCAGAGACAGGCATCTGTTTCCCCTTCTGCCAGCTGGGGAAACAGCTGGAGGGGATGGGGTTGGCCCTGGCCGCATATGCAACACACGGCTGCGTAGGGCAGTGATGCCCCATGTTTCCTGCTGCATCACTGCCCCGGGTAGTATACATGTCCGTAGGGTATACAAATTTATTTTTACTTGCCTGCGCTGCGCTTTCCATTCCCCTTACCCGGAGGGCACGAGTGCGGCTCCCCTCCTGCAGGCTGGCCACATTCAGGAAAAACCGCAGGTTATGCACGGGTGCGGATTATACACGAGTGCAGGTTATGTACGCTAATTTACGGTACTTTTGACGGCAAAGACCCACTTTGTCAGATGCATGGAGTGGAAATGACAGCAGCAGCATAAATATATGAGCATGTGGAAAGAAAACTAGTGCTAACTAGGCCAATTCAGTCAGGATGGATGAGGCCCACTCCCAACAGCTGCTGAGGAGGTGTGAATACCAAGGGAGGGAAAATTGCTTTTGTAGTGAGCCGGCCATTCCCAGCCCTTATTCATACCCAGATGAATAGTGTCAAGTTGGCCAACCAATGGCAGCTCTGCAGTTTCTCTTTGAAGTCTGATTTGAAGGACAACCACTTTTAAATCTCTTACTGAGAGTCCAAGGGACCGAAGTGTTCTCCTCCTGATGTTTGTATGTTACCAGGTTATAGCAGTTCCGCGTCTTTCAACGCGCCCGTTATTTCTAAATAGATTTTTGAAGTAACGGGCGCACTATTCCGGCATCCCTGTAGCCCTTGTCCTGTGAGGGTTAAGGGACTTGTCGGAATAGCGCTTTATTTCGAAATTACCTCGAAATAAGGTAAATAATTACCTCAAAATGACATACCTTATTTTGACGCACCCGCACTGTTCTGTGAAGGCCTTTCTCTGGTGCCTTTGCTGACTGTACTCACATTCACGTGTTGAAACAAATGAGGCCCCTTACGGCACAAGGTGGTCCTCGGCGCAGGGAAGGGATGAGAACCAGGCCCAGATAGAGAGAATCTTTCTTCAGTCTCTCGGACAGCTTCCCACCTCTCATGGTCCAGCCCCACCGCTGGGCTGCTTTTGAGGGGGAGGAGCCGTTAAAGATAGTGGGAAGTTTGAGATCTGATGTTGTTACGACTCCTAGCATTGCAGAACCTGAATTCCTACAGATGCTCTCAGTATCCCTGGGAGGCAGGCCTGAGCTGTTATCCCCATGGTGCTGATGGGGGATCAAGGCTCAGAGAGGTGAAGTGTCTTGCCCGAGGTCACATAGGAAGTCTTTGGGAAAGCAAGAAATTGAAGCCAGGTTTCTCAGAGTCTCGGCCTAATGCTCTAACCCAGTGGTCCCCAACCTTTTGGGGCTGCCGGGCACCCGAGGGCGGGGCCGCTTACGCGGTGCACACCTGGGAGCAGGGCCGAGCACGCGCTGCGTGCGCAGGGGGCGAGGCCGAGCACGTGCTGCGTGCGCAGGGGGCGGGGCCGCGCATGCGCTGCGTGCACGCCCGGGACTCGGGGCACAAGAATATCATGGGCTGGCCCTGGTCACTTGGTGGGCACACATAAATGCCCCAGCGGGTGCCATGGCGCCTGCGGGCACCGCGTTGGGGACCACTGCTCTAATCACTTGACCACCCTTCCACTTTGTCGGAGGAAGCTGAGCAGCACGTTGTCTGTTCATTTCAATCCAGGGATCCATTTAAATCCGTCCTGCTTCTCAAGAAACGGGGGGGGGGGCCTTAGGGGAGGAATCTGGAAATCATTTGGAGGGAGGCGAGCCGCTGTGTTGCTTAACACTGCTGTACCATCATGTTCCAACCAGCATCCGTCGCTGGGAAGCTCAGGAGGACAGGCACACGGTCTTGTTCTACAAGCAGCAATCAGACAGTCTGATTACCCTGGTGGGGTAGGCAAAGAAATAATAAAGCTTCCTCCTTCCAGGGGAGCATGGATTGATTTGGCTGGCTCTACAGCAGCACTGCTGAGAGCAAAGGCGTTTTTGTTTCTTTTCTCACAAAACATGCATTTCTTCATTTGTATTTTTACCTTGAGGAAGATGGAGCGAGCTCTTTTCTAAATTGTGCCATGCTTCCACCCGACCCCTGGCTTGTGGCCGGTCCGGCAATGGCATGGATGGATCCAGAAGCAGTCGGAACTCTTTCCGCAGCCTCAACAACACATGCCGTCACCCGGGTGGTGTCTGGTGAGAGGACCGTGAGAAGCAAATGCTGAGGACAAGCTGCCCAGAAAAAGAACCCCACAAGGAGTATGTTTGCTCCGAGGGCCGTGCAAAGCCCTGCTGAAAAGCAACGTGCTGCAAGACTTAGGTGTGATCTGCAGGGTTTAAAAATTGTTTCTTGCACCCCAAGGTAATATGCTGGCTATGAGTCACATCCCATCTCAAGACTCTGGCCTACACAAAGGATAACAAACTACTATTGCTACTAGCTCCAATGACCTGTGTTTGATGGTTCCTGGTTGGTGAAACAAGCTGCTGTTTCCCTTCTACTCGAGGCTGGGCATTGGCCTGAAGGGGGAGGGTGCTCCGATTGAAGGCACGCGTCTCGCACGAGTGTTGTGCGCTGTATGCAAAGCAGAGGTAAGGTCCAGTGGTAAGAAATCTGCGGAGCAATGGGGCGAACAAAACGTCACCAATGAAAACTCCCGAAACGGTGGAATGTTGGCTTTCTGGAGAGGGCTAGCGCAGAAAAGGTGAATTCTCCCTTCACAGATAATAGGGTTAACCCAGGACCTGATCCAAGGGTTCCCTTAATGGGGCTGTAAACCCCTACAGCATCTGAAAAGCTGCATGCCAGGCGCTAGTGTCTTGGAGATGCCACAGAGCACCTCTGAGCCTGATCTGTGGGCTGGCCAGGCCTGCAATTGGTGTCTACAGGCGCGATGCAGTTTGACTGCATGAAACACGTCGCCTGCTTCCCTCCTCCACCAGACGTGGTCGTAGTGGCTCAGCCCCAGCGGCACAGATGCTGGCAGCTTGGGGTGGAAGGTTCGCGCTTGCAACCCCATCATGTCATCAGGTGCAGGTAGGCACTTTTAGGAGAATCCCGGTGATGCTGAGAGGAGTTTTTCCATTGGCTTCCGTGAGCTTTGTGCCAGGCCCGTGTGTCTGCCCTGTGGGTGCCGGCGACCCATTGGATCGCCTAGCCTACCACGTGGCTAGTATGGGTCTGTTCTGTGCATCTCCCTCCCTCCCCGACGCTCCCTGCCCCCACTAAAGAAGGGCATAACCCAACACCAGTGGCCACAGGACAGAATTTGAGGATTCCTGCAGCACTGCTATAGTAACCGCCCTCCCCAGCCCGGATGGCTCCAGAGGCAAGGACTGGAAGCAATCAAATTAAAGTCAAAGGCAAGGCCTGTAAACAGATCCTGGAGAAAGCCGCTGTGCAAATACCATTAGTTACATAAAGGGAGCCGCCGTGGCCCATGCGGGTGGGTTCTTTGATGTGCTGCAGCCGTAACTACATTCCTTCCAAATACTTTGGTTTGGTCCCTGTCTCAGCTGCCCAAATTTGGGGCTAGCTCTGCAGCTGATGCTCCATATTGTTTGTAAATCTGCCCCGCTGCCATCCATCATGTGAATCGGATTAGCGTGAGTTTTCCTTTTCTTTTTTTTTTTAAGCCATTTGCTTATGCCATTGATTAATTTCTATCAGTCTTCCCATGCTGCCAGACCTAGTTTAGAACATGAGCAAGGTTCTACCATCCCCGTCTGGTTGTGCTTTGCATATCCTGTGTATTCTGGAATTGCTCACATTTTCCCTCTCTGAGTACTGCTCGGTAGAGGACTTTTGGTCACCTCCTTTTTCGTGTTCCTCCATTTGCCTAATGCAGTGCTTGCTATGGCAGATGCTCTGGGTTGTTATCACAGGGCCCAGAGATTTGTGTTTTCTGTTCTAGACAAACTTAGGGATAAGACGTTGTTGAACTCCTGACAAATCTCTACATTTGTTAGGCATGTGTTCTATTTAGGACCCAATGTTTGATCCTATTGAATTTAATCTACTATATCTTTTAGAGTATGTCTGCACTACAGAGTTTTGTTGGAAAAACAGCCGTTTTTCCAACAAAACTTGAGGAACATCTACACTGAAATTGCGTTCTTCTGCAAGAAAATCAAAAGAACAGAGAGGATTTTCCAGCTTTGGTAATCCTCATTCTACAAGGAAGAAGCCTTTTTGCGAAAGAGCTCTTTCACAAAAAGGTGTGTGTGGATGGGGAAGATGGAGCTCTTTCGGAAGAAGAGGAAACGGGGAAAAAGCACAGGTGTCCTGGTTGCCATTCCGTCCATAGCAATCAGAGCTTACATGCGAGAGAGTGTCCATTCAGTGTGGATGCTCTTTCAAAAAAAAAGATGGCTTTTTTGACACACTTTTGCAATGTGGATGCTCTCTTTTGGAAGACTTTTTTTGGAAGATCTCTTCCAAAAAAAGCTTCTTCTGAAAGAAGCCCGCAATCTAGACATAGCCTTAAAGAGTATATCTGTCTGATCAAGAACTCCCCTAAACCAGTGAGGGGCATCTTAGGCTAGTGAGGGGGTTGTATGAGTGGCCCTCCTTCTCAGTGGGCTGCAAGACTGTTGTAACCAAGACGGTCTCCCGGGATACGGTAGATTTGTTAATTGCGCTTGCGTACCTCGCATTTGCAGGGTGTGTCAACGGAACTGTAGCAGTGCTGGGATTGGCTGCAGACAGAGAGAATGTCTCTCACTGTGTTGTGTGCAATCAGCACACGCCTCACTTCCTGTGCCCTTGCTTTAAATGTGTGTCCCTTTCGTTGGGGAAAAAACCTACATGGATGAAAACCAGCAGAATCTGGCAACCCTGTAGAACCCGAATGGACCACAGTTTGTCCACCTCTGTCTTGAACGGTAAGAGCTAGGACCACCAAATACAGTCGACAGCTTCTTCTTACCATCACACCTTCTGTGGGGCCAGAAAACAGGATGTGCCTGGAATGGGATTGCGTCTCATAAAACCAAACTGAAAAGAGACAAGCACCAAAACAAGTACAGTCCCACTCAATTGATGTGACTGAGCGAATGTTGAAAGCGACTGAACCAAAGTGAGCCAGAAAAATAGGATGAACCTGGAATAGGGTTGCTTCTTAATAAACCTTACCGAAAAGAGAGAGAATGCAGAAACTCGGAGTAATGCTGTGTTTGGCACTACCGGACAGCGCCCGGTAAATCTGCTAGTACCTAATATTTTTCTACGGCATTTACTTTCTCAGGCATTTACACATCTGCCTGTACTTTTGGTGGATTTCCAGCTTTCACATTCATAATTTTAAGAGAGAAATAATGTGTGTGTTGAATATTTGCAATTTGTTCTTTACATTGTAGATTTTTTATGGCCAGATCTTATTTAAAATGGTAAACCAATTGTCGCCTTCCAAAGGCTGACATGATTCCCCTCTGGATATCCCTTTTAGCTTAAGCTTTACTATTGAGAGATGTATGTTTAGCCACTGAAAATATGAAGTCCCCGTCCAATAAACTAACTCAGCTTATCCCTCGGCAGTTTTCTGTTGATGGTAGTGATGCCCAATGGAATGGGCACAGAGTGGGTGCAAAGACATGGTCCTCTGAGATGATCCTCCTTTCCAAGTGGACTCTGAACCCTGTTGGAATTCCTCTCGGTCACATTCTTGCTTTGTTCAGAAGCAATATGAGAGTGGGTGATGTTGCAGTGTTAGTTATAGGCCTCGTTTCATTCTGCTGTTTTCGGATCTATTTAAACCTCTAGTCCCACATGCATTAATTCCAGGCTCTTATTTTAAAATACATTTAATTGATTTCTCTAGCTGAAACCCCCTTTACACTGAAAGGCAAACAGATATCGAAATAGGCCTGCTAATATAAAAGAAAATGAGAAATGCTGCAAAATGATAACTGCGCCTTATCACACTTAATTGCACTCACAGCTAAGAGTTTGCTTTTAAAAACTGTTATAAAAGGGATGCCTTCATCAAAAGCAAATTGCATTACACATGCTGTCCTTCCCCGCCCCCTCGCCCCCGCCCCCGGAGATAATAAAAGTCACTTCGTTGTCATGGCGAAAAGGGCAAAACGTAGAACTCTGGGTCTCAAAGCTTCAACTTCCCTGTTGTTGTGAGTTTTTTTCCACATTTCTGTATTTGGTCAGCTCGGTGAAGTGTGCCTATAAATAGCTACCATTTGAAAATGGTACTTGGCATGAGTTCTGTTTGGTGGCTTTCCATACTTGTGTTCTACTTTAATTAAAAAGAAGAGGTGTTTCACATGAGCAATGAGGAAAGGTCTCAGTGCCAGATTGCAAATGGGCAGATATATGAGCGAAATGGAACGACACCTGCTATCCTGAGCTTGATGGAAGAGGCCCATCAAACAAGTGCAGGGCTGTTGCAGGGCTGTTGCAGGTTGTCTATATTTTTCCATTTCTGAGGATGAGTTCATAGAAACTTCAGACCAATCCGCTTGGAGTTGTGATGGTGTAAATCCAGAATTCCTCCCGTGGAGCGTGTGCAGATTCTGCAGACCTACGCTGGGCTGATTTCCCCATGTAGCCTTAGGGTCTTTCTTGAGTGGCTGGTCTATACCCACTGCCTCTTCCTGCAAAGTTTCAGGCTTCCTCTATCCTGGTAAAGAATGACTGGCACAGCTAATGGTGACCAGAGCCGTTGAGAGTGCAGGGGGGAGGGGGGATAGGGATGGTTTGACTGCTGCGCTGTGCCAGCTCCAGGCAAGCGCCTTATCCTCTAGGCCATGCTGGAACCCGCCTCACCCCCTTGCTGTCAGGGCACCCCTTGTCCCTCTGGCCCCGGGGCCGCCTGGGTTTTGGCTGGCTTGACCCAACATGTCCTGGGGAGGCGGGACTTGAACCCACGACCCTGTCTTCCCTAGGCGAGTGCCCTAGGCCATGTGGGAACCTGCCCCACCTCCTTACCGTCAGGGTGCCTCTTATCCCTCTGTGATCAGTGATCTCCTAAGTCCCGTGCTCTGGGGACAGGGTGCCATGGAGGGTAAAGGTTGGGGTGATGGTAGGAAGGGGTGGGGCTTGGAGCCGGTAACAGACAGCTCCCCTCAGTCCATTGGAAGTCCTGGGCCAGAATGGGACTGGCCCATTGGCTGGGAATTTGAAACCCCTGAAGTATAATGTGTTTCCTTTCTGTAGGCTGCCTGAAGAAAAGGGGGTGTTTCCAAGGTGTTTTAGGGGGGTGTGCGTGCATGTGCATGGATGTTTGCTGCTTGAGGTGCTATAAATCTGTATTGTAGTTAGTAATAAAATTAGCTGTCAAGTAATTCAAAGAGAAAATCATGCTGTCTGTCTTCCCATGGCATTTGAGATGTCCTCTTCCTAAAAGCTGATTGTAAGCATTGTGCATGAGTTGTGTCTCAGAGGGACCTGGACTTCACAAACGCATTTGTTCACAGGAGACGTCCATGCAGCCTGTTCTGACGATAGCGGTTAGACACTAATTCTGAGACTCGTAGTGCTCACCCAGCACTTCAATTCTGCACTCGATTTTTTACTGCTGAAGGGAAGAGGGATGTAGAAAGTGAAAAGGTGCAAAGTCAAAACCCAAAAGACTCGAAGGAGGAATTGTTTAATCCTTTCCCACCTCCCAAACACAATACAACATTGTAAAATGGAGAAACTGGAGAAGGTTCAGAGAAGAGCAACCCAAATGATTAAAGGGCTAGAAAACGTGAACTATGAGGGAGGACTGAAAGAAATAGGTTTGTTTAGTCTGGAAAAGAGAAGGCTGAGAAGGGACATGAGAGCAGCTTTCAAATACCTAAAAGGGTGCTACAAGGAAGAGGGAGAAAAACTGTTTTCCTCGGACAAGAAGCAATGGGTTGAAATTGCAACAAGGGAGGTTTAGGTTAGACATCAGGAAAAACTTCCTTACTATCAGGTTGGTTGAACATTGGAAAAAATTGCCTGGGGAGGCTGTGGAATCTCCATCACTGGAGATATTTAAGAGCAGGTTGGACAGACACCTGTCAGGGATGATCTAGATGGTGCTTGGTCCTGCCATGAGGGCAGGGGACTGGACTTGATGACCTCTCATGGTCCCATCCAGTTCTAGTGTTCTAAAATCAGTTGTGTATTTGTTTGATAAAGGTAGTGGTGTTCATGTAATATATTTAGACTTGCATGACTTCCGTGCTGTGACTCTGTGCATGCAAGTGTAGTCTCTGTAGTGTAGACAGACCCTTGCAAGCTCAGGTGGGGAGGGGAGAAGGAAGAATGAACTTTAAAAAAATTCTTTCTTGAATAGTTTGGCCGTAAGGGTTCCTTACCCTTGCACAGAAAAAAATGCAAATGATCCAGCAAATAAAACCAGCCTTTTTGTCATCAACAGTATTGCTTCATGTGCGGTAGCCCCTCCAAATGCGGGAGGGCTGTCCCTGCTCCAAGGAGCTGCCCACTGAAGGACTCCTGTGAGAAGGGTAGTGAACTGCCCCCTTTTGGCCGGCTGTGACTGCCCGTGGCGCACGGCAGCAGGGAGTCCCTGGCTCTTTTACTTCAGTTTGAGAGCGATGTGGCTGCCTTCTCTTTATGCAACTCCTCCTTTAAACTCGCTTTGCTTTTGGGCGCTTGTACGATTGCTTCCACAGCAGCCGACTGGAATGGCGCAAGCCAAGGACTCATGCGGCGTAAGGGCAGTATGAATAGACACACACAAGTCCCTCCAAAGGGGCAGGGTCCCAGAGCCAACCCAAGCTCATATGTCTATGCTGCAGTGAAGCCGCCCCACGCGCCGAACCCCATGTGCAGGAATCAGCTGACATGGGCCAGGGTAGGCGTTTCATTGCAGTGTGGCCAGACCCTGAGAAAACAAACACTCTTAAAGAGCAGGTACCTGTTCCAAGTGATGTGCCAGAATTCTGTCCTGGTTAGGTTCTTGGATTATGCCCATTACTACAGTGCTTAAAGGATCCAAATTGGGTCCTAATCAGATGCTTTCTCTCTCCTACTCCCACCCTCCTTACAAGTTGTCTGTCTCTTGGGAAGATAATTATCTGAGCCTGGTGCAGGGCCGACTCTCTGGCCCTCTTGCAATTCCTGTAACAAGCCCTTTTCCTTTCAAGTAGGTAATGAGATTTTTCTTGTGTCAGGAAATTTAGCCTGGTTAATCTCAGTACGATCAAAAAGCTGCTGCTTGCCAAGGCTGGGTGTTCCAAACATAACTCAACCCTCTGAAACGAAGCACTTTAAATGAACGGCAAGGAGTAAAACTTCAGCCGAAAATGATTGAACAATATGCTTTCAAGACTTGCAGGCAGACAAAAAGCTCTTGGAATGTAGCGTGAATTACTGTATTTTAGCTAATATAACCCACGGGTTATATTCATTTTTACAAACCCCGCACCCTCCCCCCGTGGGCTATACTCGTGCACAGGGTATACAGGTTTTTTTTACTCACCTGAGCAGGAACCGGGGAGTGAGCGCTCCCCCGCCCGGAGGCTGGTCCGGGGCAGTGAGTGCCTGCAGGAATCGGGGGTGAGTGCCTGCAGGAACCGGGGCAGTGAGGCTGGCTAATTCCCCGCCTCCCCGGCACCGTAAATTAGCAAATATACCACTGGCACAGTTCAAAAGAAAAGTCTTGTATACCCTGCGAGTTATACTCGTGCGCGGGGTATACAGGACTTTTTTTTCTTCAAAAGCAAAAACCGCGGGGTATATTCGGGTGCGGGGTATATTCGTTAAAATACGGTAGTTTTTTTTAAAGGGACTTCATGCATCCAATTAAATTGAACACTGCGCTATTGGTTTAATGAAAGAAATGGCTCTTTAAATGCTTTCCAAATATTAAACGGTGATTTCCTTAGCGCTCCCTTTCTCCTGTAACATCATACTGTGCATGCTGTCCTAAGGGAAATATCTCCACTTTGATTGCATTAATACAGTAGGACGCCACTGCTGACACCCCTAAAGTGTCGTCTTTTTCTCATCGCAGTCTGACTGCTTTAGAAGAAGGCCTCATCCTGGACAGTGGAAACTTGACGACTGTCGATCAAGGAGTCTGTCGTGTTGAAGCCAAGAAAGCCCTGCTCACTACATTGCAGGAAAATAAAATTTGAGTTTGCAGTCCAGTGCTAACAATCTGCCAGGTGCTAGAAAAGAGATTTCTTCTTCACTCGCAGGGATGATTCTTCTCCTTGCTACAGGCGCTCTCTCGCTTTGGCGCACAGTGTTTGCAATGGAGGAGGACATCTGGGCTGGGCTTTTGGAAAAGGACTCTGTCTCAGCTCCAGGAACGGATGACTCAGAGGCGTGGCTTCCATGAATGGGAAAAGGGGCGAAACAGCGAGTGGCCCGTACCTGTTAGGGAGGTGAAAGGTTAACCAGTTAGGGTGATTACCAGTTCTCGTTAACTGGTGGGGGCTGGAGCAACTCCCTGCTTTCTGTGGGACCCACTGTGGACAGGAGTGCCCCAAGTAGGCCCTGTTCACGGTCTGCAGCCCCTGTCCGTGGTGGGTCCAGCTACGTTGCAGGCAGGGGCCGGAGCAGTCCCTGCCTGCGGTGAGAATCGGGGGGGGGCACTCCAGCCCTGCTGTGCTGAGAGGCCTGCCCCTCCTTTAATTGGTTAACCCGTTAAACAGGGTTTTACATCCCTAGTAGCTGTACTGCTGTGAAGAGAAGCTGAGGCACATGGATTGTTGGCTTGTTCACATCTAGCAGTTTCTAACTCTAGGTTCTCGAGTTTGCAGAAAGGGAATAGAACGTAGAATGGGACGAGCTGTCTAATTGTAGGGAGGGCAGACTCTTCTCTTGGGAAACAGCATCGTGTTCCTAGCCCAGCCAGACTGCTGGTTGCATTCCTTTGACCTTACGCTGGGACAGTCTGATGTGGCACCTTCCTTTGTGTTCCATCTCTGCCAGGTGCATCTTTGTGCTGCTAATGAAAGAGTTACAATGGCCCAAGAGAAATGGGATCATCCTCTCCTTCAGCACCTCTTGCTTGTATGCGTGCAGTTGCTTTTGTTTCCAGTAATCCTATTGGTCCAGATGGTCCAAGCCAAATTTGGACAGCCCGTATGATTTTATTTCCCTCCCTCCTTGTCACTTTTCTTGCACAGTCCTTGTGATTCTTCGCCGTCTTCTCCTCCTCCTGGGTGGACTGCTTCTCTGCTTCAGTTTTCTAGAATAAACTGTGCCCAAATGGATGTCTTTGGGCACAGTGTCCCAGGAAGGCAGAGCTACAGCAGCATGCATGCAGACAGTCCGTCTTTAATCTAATGGAATACGGCACAATGGCGGACGATGTTGCATGGCTGTTTTGTGTCGTGTATTTTTCTCCATACAAAACCTCAGGCTACTTTAGGAATAAATGTGTGTGCCTCGACAAGTAAAGTAAAGGAGGCCAACTTTGGGATGGGGGAAAATGCAAGGCCAGCGATGAAGCCTCTGGGGGGTCCTAGCCATTGGGGGCTGGCTGGGAGTCCCCCAGACAATAAGGTGCGTCTTCAGGTTTTGAGTCATGCTGACAAGGAAGTGTGCGCGTGCCTTGTAGTGTTCCCCGGGCTGTACGTGTTGTGCTGGTCAGACGTCACCGGTGTCTTGTCTTATCCAGTGTGTCGTGCTGGCTTTGTGAAAGTAGCCAACACAGCAGACTCTCAGGGCATGTCTACACTAGGAAATTATTTTGAAATAACTAAATTCGAAAGAATTCCTGAAATAACAAAATTGAACTAGCGTGTCCCCGCTACGGGGGAGCCTCAAAATGAGTCCGAGGCAGGCTCCACTGTTGTGGAAGCACTCCCTCGACTCAGAGCCCCAAGAAGGGGGAGTAATTATTTCGAATGACTCTGGAGAGTCGTTATTTTGAAATAGCAGCAGCGTGTCCACCTGGCTGCTCTTTTGAAATAACTATTATTATTCCCGAGGAAAGCAGGAGTACAGATTTTGAAATAACTGGCTTGGATGCTCCACTTATTATTTCAGAAGAAGGGGGGTTATTTCAAAATAACTCCCTAATGTAAACCAGGGAGTCACAAAGTCAGAGAAGGAGTGAAGATGCCCAGCCAGGTTTATTGTAAATGGAGCACGGTAATAGTTTCCCCAGATCAGGTGTCTACCGCTAGGCTAAGAATGTGTGCCGGGGACAATGGACTCAGTCAGTGACAGGATCCTCCTCTGCCCCGTAGGTTGGACAAAGATAACTCCCTCGGGGTACGTTTTTATGCACCAGTACAAACAAGTGACACATCATGCCCGCCGTACCAAGCTGCCATCCTCTGACGTTACCTAGGTGCCACCCCGACCTCGTATGTGGGGGTTCGATCACTATCCGTCATGCTGTCAGTTGAGACCCTGTCCTGAACCTGGGTTGGTAGATCTGTTATTTGTGAGGAGGGTGTCGGTACCAAGATGTTTCCTCACAAGGTGTTTTATTACGACCCCTCTGGAATGTGCTTCCGGCCTGTGCTTAGTTCCTCTTAGGGTTTTCTGTAATATCAGCCTTGTTCTTGCCAGATTCTGTGAGCAGGGCCTGCCTCTCTCAACTTCTTTGCTTTATATTGGCAATGTCTTGACCATTGTGGCTTAGGCCTCAGGCCTGTGGTACATGGGTTTATGTTTCAGAGCCTCATCTTACTACCGGTCGTCTAGGAGAGAGGGTTTTGATTTCCAGTGTGGTTACCCTGACAATCACTAAAGCTGACTCAGAAATGCCGCGAACGAAAGCCTCTATCCTCTCCCTCACCCTCACGGGTCTCTGTGTCTCTGGGGTTAACAGGTTTCAAACTTAATGGCTTCCAGTTTGAGCCCCCGGGATGGGAGTGAGTGTTAATGATGTACTGAGAGCCTGTAGCAGTCGCTTGTGATGAATTCAACAACCTTTCAGGAAACCTCGTGAGCATGTTGGATAAATGGAGGCAACTTCTAGACAATGAGTCGTGTTGTTCTCCATTTATCTTCCCCGCTGAAGGCATGAGCAGATAACGCATGACCCCCTTCTTGTTCACCAGAAGCAGTAGAAATTAATTTGTTGCATATGGGAGAGCAGGGAGTGATTTAAATAAAAGAGAGATCCGCTAAGGAATTAATTCTGAGGTCGAGCCAGCAGGACTGGATGCGGAAGACACCGTAATAAGAAAACAAGTGTTTCAAGTCGTTTTTTATTCTAACATGAGAAATAGGATTATTTCCTAGCGTTGAGGCCAGTTTTTGAGACGCTGGTATCCTCCTTTAAAATTGTTATTGGTTGTCTCTCGAGAGCCGAGGAAGGCATGTTGTGCATTTCATTTGTGGAAACGTATGTGGCTCCGGAGCCCAAAGGTCGAAGCACAGATGTGGTTACAGATAGGGCATGGGACACTGGTTGTCAGGACAGGAGAGAACGCAGCTCTATGTTGTCTTTCACGTGCAGCTGCGAGGCGTTGGCGGCGGTCGTCCTCAAACTTTGTCACTCCTTTCCTCGTAAGGGAACACCAATTAGTCCTGTCTGCAGCAGCTAGTTCACATTGTCAAGGTTGAAGGCCTGTCCACTGCAGGTTGGTCTTCAGGTTGTCCTTATACCTTTTCTTTGGGCGTCCCTGTAGTGACTACCACACACCAGCTCTCCGTAGAACAGCTGCCATGGGATCCTGCTTTCGTCCATGCAGAGAACATGGAGCAACTAGGGCTGTTCTCCGACGAGGTCTTACTGTGTCCTCACTATCCGTGAGCGTACGGACGTTCCATGCTTCCATTACCAACTTTTTTTTGTACAGCATAACCTGTGCGTGAAAAATATTATAGCGGGAAAGCCTTTGCACAGAGACGATCCCACTCTCTCGGCCTCAGAAGTCGGAATCCAGTGGCACGAAAAAATCGTTACTTCTGGAGACCACCTCGGCTGGAGATTACCTCCTTTAAAATAAACCAACATCATCAGTGTGCCTGCTCCATTGGCCACCTGATCAGAGAAGCAAAGATACATCTATGGAGGACTGAGTTCTTTCCAAGGATTAGCCTTGGCAGGTCAGAGTATTGGTGGGAAGATATGAAGGAGACTACGCTGCCTGTTCTGTACCTGTCGTATGCAGTTTGGTCCCCAGATTGGGCAATCTGTCAGTTTCACCAACATCAAATTAACTTTACAAATATAAAATACGGTTACTTGATTGTATCTTATTGACGCCAAGAAGTTCTGCGTTTGAAGGCTCTTTAGTTTACTGTACAAGACCTAAAAGACTGAGCTTTCTTGCTTCTGAGACTCTCTTCCTAAAAGGTCCTGTTTCTCATTTGCTGAATCTTGTTACCAACAGGAACTCCGCTGCTGTTACTTCAACATACTATCCTGCAGGGCGTGCTGTCTGGTGATTACAAGGGACTGTGAATTGGGACTCCAGGATTTGGTTCTTCAAATCTGCCTCTAACTTGCTATGTGCCACTGGACCCATCACATAGATGCTCTTTTTACCTGTCTGTAAAATTGGGATAGTACAGGTGGAACATCTCTAGTCCGGTTCTCTCGGGGTCTAAGAGGTTCTGAACCAGACAATTTGCCGGACCACAGGAGGTCAATACTGGCTAGCAGCGTTACCAACCCTTCCACTGCTGACTGGGCTCTGAGAAGACATTTAGGGTTAAATCAGAACTAAAATACAGCACAGAACGCTGAGAGCCAGGATTAGTGGCTGTAAACAAACTTTTTGGGACGCTGGTCAACTTGGCCGCACCCGTGATAAATGGACATCCCACTAACTAAAATCATGTCAGGCCACAGATATTGCCAGACCAGAATGCGATGGATTGGAAAGGTTCAACCTGCACTTGAGAGGTGCTGGGAGAGTTAATTACTTGCAGAGGATGAAATCCTCTTAGGACAGGTGAGAACTCTGTCCGGTGTGCCAATGTGAGTGGCATAAATGGGTGATGTAGAACATCCACCCGCTCTTTAGTACAGAAACACCTCGTCCATTGAAAATCCACTTTGTTGGTAGAATAAGGTGCGAGGGGAATGCAAAGTGTCTAACCTTGCCTGTGGGAACCCAAGAGGTCTAACTTGGAAGGCTGTCCTAAAGCACTACATGACTATTGTTGTCCATTCCCATGGCAGGGCAGCAACCAATGGATGCTTTAATGGGAGTTCATGCTCCCTGGCTGAAAATCTGTTCTGTTGAGGCATTGAGGAGGAAGCAGGAGATGCTGTCATGAGTTTTGTCCTTTTTAAAAGGTGCCTATCTTCTGTGGAGCTGTCCCTGACTCCTCCATAGACCTTTGCATAACTTTCTATTAGTCCTACAAAGTATTTTCCATGTTTCTTCCACTTAAAGTTCAACCATAAATTTTCCTGCTTTGGTTTCAAGCCCGCTCATTACTCCTGATCAGGGCCTGGATGGCTAATGTGATTAATACATTAATTGTATTAATTCTTCTTCTCTTGACATCCCTTTTTCGAAGGTGGAAGCAGTAGGGAATCCAGCAGGTAAAGCTTTCTCGAGGGAGCCCTGGTCAGGGTTCATGAGAAGCAGGACCTGCAGGCTTTGAAAGACTCCCCTTTGAAACGCTGCCTGGCGGTAGTCGTTCACTCGGTTTGTTGTGTGCTTTTGTGCACAGGTTCTCCCGCTCAGGGAAGATGACACCTCTATGATGGTACGCTGAGTCCTTCTCTTTTTTTTTTTTTTGGAGCCAGTCTGCCTCATATGCTTTTTGGCTGATTAGTTTTGCCCTGAAATCCTAATTTAACTCTCCAGATTTTCAGGCCTACAAAGGAATAGACATCTTTACATCTTCAGCGGAGAAGAGGATGGAGTGATTCGGGCAGGAAGCAATTTGTGCAAAACCGTAACCCGCTGACACCCTCTGCGGTCCTGGAAGGACCAGGAGTGTGTGCATAGCTATCTAAATGAGGTGCCATCTCCTCCCAGGAGATGAGCGTGTCTGTGGGTCAAAGAGGAGGGTCTGCGCAGCAGTGATTTTGCTTTATATCAATCCACCACTCCACCTGGTTCATCTTCTTCTCAACTCCTGTTGTGCCAACGACCCAGGAGGAACCTGCTCAACTCCTTTGCCTTCGTGATCCCATTCACCCCCTCTTCCGCTCATTTGCTTTTCTTAAGGGACTCCCCCCCCCTTTTTTATCTGCCTGCAAAAGGTCATTTTTAGCCTGTGTTTGTAACGCAGAAATGAAAAGCTCTTGCTAATGAGTTAGTCCTTTAAATTGGCTAATGACACAGCCCTGCTGCTCGGTGCTTTTTATAAACATCTTAAATTTTCAAACACAAAAAGGCTCCCTTCCGTTTCGCACCACGATCTTAGGGAATCAATAAAAGAAGTCAGCGACTGCGGTGTGCACAGCTGGCAGGGTCGTTATGTCTGGGTTGTTCTGCCTTTATAAAGGAGGCTGGTGGATGGGCTTTTTTTTTTTAATAGGTTTCTTTTTTACTCTGTTGTCTCCATCTTTGCACTTCAATTGCTTGGATTCATCAGGCGCGAGCTGTCAATTAGCTCCGTTTGCACCCATGCGCCATGGAGCAGCGGTATGGCTTCCCAGCCCAGCACTTGCTAGCACTTCTGTTCAAACCAGGGGTGTGTTTTTCCTTAATTGTTTTTTGTATACAAAGGTGGTTGTTGTCCTGCTGCTGGGATACAGAGCAGTGCGTGGGCGGTGCTGTGTCTGTCTGGCTTAAGTTCTGGAGGCCTTGTATGTCAGCATTGATTTCTATGGCATTTTTCTTCTGGCGTGCCTGCCTGACGGTCGAAAAATCCAAAAGGAAAAGTGGCCCAAATCCAAAGGGAGGGAGCCGTGGGGGCTCTGGGAGGCAAGGATATTTCACGTCCATCGGCTCTTGACCACTTTGGAGAAGAGATGCTTTTTAATAGAGATACTGCCTCTGAATACCAAGCTACAGGTTGGACCTCCCTGGTCTGGCACCCTCAGGACCTGACTGATCCCGAACAAGGGAGTTTGCTGGACCAGGAGAGGTCAATTCTAGCCCCCCTGCCACCTGCCCTGCTGCCTCTAGCCCCGTCTGGGTGGCTTGCATCTGCCAGGCTCCCAGTCACTGACCTGGCTGGGCTGCTGGCCTCCCTGTCATCAGCCCCAGGAGGTCCTTCTGCTGCCCGACCCCCAGCTGTCAGGCTCTCCGGTCCCATGGACTTGCCCAGGGGTGGGCAAAGGATCCGCTAAGTGAGTGGATCCGGCCCGCAGACAGCTTGCCATTCCCCTGCC
>JANRFK010005987.1:23601569-23616800 GCA_030068395.1 Apalone spinifera | reverse complement strand
CGTGAATTCCAAACCTTAGGGTTATTAACAGGCTGCTGATGCTAACCCAAGACACAGTTTCTCAAAGCCAACTTGCAGGTTTAAAAATAAAAATCTCTGTGGTTTCTGTTTAAACTTTGCTGGGAGCCATTGTGAGAGGCTAATTGAGGAGTTTGATGTAAATGTCTGACCTTGCAGGCTCCAGCTTCTGATTTACATGGCAAAGGTTGGTTTCCTTCCGTCTGGGTTGCCTGCTGCCATGGAGAGGAGAGGAGCTGTTTATTGGCTGGCTGGTGAGCTGCAGACAATAACTTGTCGCTAAACTGCATTTAGCCCAAAGCTTTTTCCTCAAGTAACTAGTGAATTGAGACACCCCAAAACTGAGCCTCTTCCCAGCCTCATTTGTCACGAACCCTGAGCACCCCGTTGCTCTCATGGACGTCAATAACCAAACTTTGTCTCTGGTCCCAGAATCCCCGTGCTAATGTCTTGTGCCGCGTTGGGTCAAAAATCCATGCCCCTTGCACATGGCTCTCTTCCTCCCCTTGAAAAATCACAGAAGGGTTGTTAAACTTGTTTGGGGGACGCCACGTCTATGTGGGTCATTGGGACCTGGCAGTAGCCGGGAGGATGGCTTGTTGGGAGGAAGGTTTGGGTGATGCCTCGGTTCTGGAGGACAGGGCCCTGGTGCCTGAGCTTCACCTAGCCCAGAAACCTACACTGCAATGAAACAGCGCCTTAGTGAGAAGCAGCTGGCAGGGGCAGCCATGGGTTTTTAATTGCCAAGTAGGCCTATCCTCGGACCCATCTCTCATGTGGCAGCTCTCAGCCCTAAGCGGGAACATCTGCATGGCTGTTTTTAGCTCTGCGGCTGGTGCTGGCTCTGAGCTGGTGTTTTGTTAGCACAGGGTAGGCCTCCTCCAGGTGATGCTGCAGCTCAAACCGAAGATGTAAGCTCAGTGCTGTGATCACTGGGTGAAATTTTCTGGCCTGGGCCACGCAGGAAGTTGGCCTAGATGACAATAGTGGTTCCTTCTGGCCTTCCTAATGCTGACTGGGCTGTGACACCAGGCTGAGTAGCTGGAGACTTGGGTTTTCTTGCCAGCGCTGCCACCGACTCACCGCATGCCCTTGGGCAAGTCTTTTAGCCTTTGTGTACCTCATCTTCCCTCTTGTAAGAAGGGGTTGAGTGGTATTTTCCCATCTGCGTAAGGCACTTGGGGATCTGTGGGAAAAGTCAGCGGGATGCGCTCCCAAGTCCTTTACCAGGCATACTAATCTGTAACACTCACACCGTGCTCTGTCTGAGAGCAATGATCAACGTTCTCCATCCGCCAGGAGACACCTGCCCTCGTGCTTTAGAGACGGGGAAAACTGAGGCAGAGATATCAGGGCGCCCAGTCCCGTGGGTGGCCTCTTGAACATTTGATGCAGTGTCCAAAGATCAGAAACACGAAGGGAGGGTGGAGGGCAGGTGGTACCTTGAAGTTAAAAGTGTCCGGGAACAGTTAGTGACGCAATCTTCCCGTTCATCCTTTCTCTGTGTTCAGGAGCACCCCTCAATACACCAGATTAGATGAAATGATTGTAGAAAAGATGATGGAGCAGCTAAGGTAACAGCACTTTGTTAGGGGTTACAGCACGGGCAGCAGGTGAACCTGGGGCTGGGGGAGGCAAGCCCCCTGCCCCGCCCCTTCTGCCCCAAGTCCCGCCCCTGCCACCCAGGGTCCTGTGAGAGGCAAGTGCCCCCCCCAACTGTAGGGGCAAGCCCCCCTTCCTCCAGCAAGCGGTGAGTGGCCCCAGCCTCCCTCTTCCTCCCAGTCCAAGAGCATGTGGTGGTGGTGCGGGCCTCCATCTTCCTCCGGCCCCGGACAAAGCGTGGGGGAGGGAGAATGGGCAGCACACAGCTCCGGCCGTCCCTGGCCTGAGAGTGGTGGGAGAGTTGCCTTCCCCTGCCTGCTCACATGTTAAAGGGGTACGTGTGCATGTGTTAGCGTCTTTTGCGCTGGTTTAATAAAAGTAGCAACAATGATCCTAGAGTCTGGTATCACCCGCTCGCCTGCAGAAAGGAATAGCCAGAAGGGTTGCTGGAGATACACCTTGTCCTCTGCCCCAGGCCGCACTAATGCTGGCGTTGGAGTTACGCTTCATGTGTAGCCTTTGCATAGGCTGCTTCTGTTCCTGTAAAAGGTGTTGCATAATAAGGAGAAAACGGGGGAAGGGTGAGGTTAAAACAAAACCAGCCCCTCTAACCACGTCATTAGACGTTGGCAACTGTCCTGCTACCCGATCCGCGGCCCGGGAGCGGTACCACTGGGACATCTGAGAAGGTTAATCAGCTGGAGAAACATGAGTATGGATGGAAAGTTGAGCCCACGAGCTGCCGGATGAGCCTGCTCACACATCTGGCTCCCACGTTGGTGCTTTGAATCCAAATCCTTAGGCACCTGATGACTTTGAATATTCCTCGAGTTGCTTTGCTCCCCCGAGGATATTTGCGTATGTTGTGAGAGATGACACAGAGGTCTCTTCGGCCAACGAGGGAACTCGGTGTGCTAGAAAACGCCCCACGCAGCGGTGGGTGTAGTTGATGAATTGTAGGTCAGAGATCAGAGGGAAAGCAGTTGTACCGGGTGGCAATATTTGCTCATGGACACCTGAGAACTCAAAGCATGTTTCTGGCATTAATGGGTGAATCTTCCCAATATTTGCCGAGCAGGGCTGGTGTACCAATTGAGCGGTAGAGGCGAGAAAGCTTGGCTGAGAGGACATCTGAGAATCCTGGGCACCTACCCCCTTGAATTTCAGGCATGAAATTCCTCTGTAGGTCAGACAGGTAAAACCATCATGCAAACTGTCCACGTGCATGGGAGGATGTTTGCCAAGGGAGAATACGGGAGGCATGAGCACAAATGAAAGGCCAGTGCTGCAGCTAGTGTACATCCTCTGGAACTCCTCTCCAGAGGACGTGGTGAAGACTGAGACTTTAACAGGGTTCAAAAAAGAGTGAGAGAGATTCACAGAGGCTAGATCCATCAATGACTATTAGCCAGGATGGGTAGGGATGGTGTCCCTGGCCTCTGTTTGTCTGGAAATGGGTGACAGGGGAGGGATCACGTGAGGATTCCCTGTTGTGTTCCCTCCCTCTGGGGTATCTGGTATTGGCCACTGTCGGCAGACAGGACACTGGGCTAGATGGACCTTTGGTCTGATCCAATATGGCCCTTCTTATGTTCTTATCTGAGTAACTCCACAGTGCAGCGGAGCTGTCATACAATCAGCTGTGGAACGGGTCCTCAAATAGTCACATTTTCTATTACTGGATAGATTCATTCATCAGCCGACTTCGCTGCGAAGAGCATGGGTCGCCTTATGAACCAGGTCTTCCCGCGGCTCGGGAAGCAACGCGGGCTGACGGTCTTGCTAGCTGCGAGCACAAAGCCGCTCAGCTCCCATTGGCTGGGAACAGTGAACAGCAGTCAATAGGAGCTGAGACGCTCGGTGCCTGCAGCCGGCATGTCCCTCAGCCAGCACTGCCGAGCTGGGACTGAAAATCTGTACTCTGGGGTCGGCTTATAAACGAACGGGCTTATGTTCGAGTATATACAGCTAAAAAAAATCCCTAGCAACTAACATAAAAGCTCCTCTTCCTTCGGTGTTCGAGCCCCGCTGCAGCCAACGAGGATGGCAAGATTGCATCTTAAACTTCATTTTCTCTTTCTTCTGCGCTTGCTGCTTTGTCAGAAGCTGTCTGAGCTGTTTATTACTAACTAAAAGGAAACATATTGTGTACGAATGGAAATAACTGTCACTTGATTGTAAGGGCTGTTCTCCAAAGCTCAGCTACATGGGTTTTTGGACAGAATAATTCCTACCCCTGCACCTGCTTTGTCATTTCAGGAATTTCCTCGGGTTTGTTTTTACCTGGAGCATCCAGCTAAGAGCTTTCCACGAACAGCATCAACATTGCTGTGTCTTCAGCTTGCCTTCTGGCTCTGAACCCTGACATTGATAAACAAGAGGGGTGGCTATGAAAGCTTCTGAGTGATTAGCTAAAACGAGTTTTAGAAGTGGTGAAAGGAATCGCTCTTTAGAGAGGAAGGATGGTCCATTCGTTGGCATGTTAGCTTAGTACTTGGGAGACAGAGGTTCAGATCTTTGCTCCGTGTACAACGTTAGGCAAGTCAGCTGGCCTCTTGGGCTGCCGAATGGTCTTCTGTGGGAGACAGAGATCCTGAGAGCTTGGACATTTTGGAATTAGGGAAATGTCCTATGGGAAACAACGCAGTTGTGGCTGGGGGATAGATTACAGTGACCCATTTCCATCCTACATTTAAGTGATGGCCTTGTAGGACTGGGTGAAGGCTCGGAAGATTCCATTAGCATTTGGAGGGATCAGCCATATTCATAGATGATTGTAACGCCTGATTATGATACTGTTCAGGAGAAGGGTAGAACCCCTCCTCCCCTCATGCCTGTGTATGCTCATCTCTGCCACCTCCCAAGCGCTGCACAGTCTCAGATTTTGAATGTTTCAGTAGAAGGCTCCCTAGGACTCACTTCTTGAAAAACACAAGCAAGAGCTACTTAGTTTAAAAAAAAAAAAAAAAAGCCTAAAAACAAAGCCAGCCCAGGCATTGGCTGTACATCACAAAAGCCACGCCAGCGTTTTAATCCCTGTTCTCCGATCTGCATCACTTACTGACTTTCCGTTCCCGTTGATAAATAATCAGTTTCTCCTCGGGGACTGGAACGAAATCCCGCAAGCAACTGGGTTAGCGCGCGCTGTTGGTTCGGAAGCAGTTTAGGGCTGGTCCTGTGTGGTGTTTGCGAGAGTTGTGATAGCCAGCATGGCTGCAGATGTTGCTTTAAAAAGACGCACCAGGGTCTGTGAACAGATCTAGTTTGTTGAGCTGGACAACACCCAGGTCACACACCCCAGTAGCGCGGAATAGCACAGTGGTTGCCACGTTGAAATCCATGAAGGGCTGGCTGGTCCCAGGACGTCTCATCTCTATGCTTCCATCTTTTCTGTCATATTTTCGGATTGCTAAAATGTGCTGAGTTTTTGGTGTTGAAAATTTAATCCCAACTGTGTGTGTTGTTGCTGTTGAGAATTTTGTTAGAATATTTCAAAGTGCTTTTCCCCTCTCCCCATTATAGAGGGCATGTGGTGAATTATAAAATGCCAATGCCCTCCCTTTCTCTGGCAACTTTGTGGGTCAATTTGCATGAGCACTTTTATGCAAATATTCTTAATTTGGCATTGAAAATGCCTGCTTTGCAAAGTGCGTTGTGACAGTTGAGCGTTATTCTACCTCGAAATGGCATGAGAAGCAATTGACATTCAATCAAAACACATTTGGACGACTTCTTGCACTTGTTTGCCATTAAAATGCGGGGGCGGGGGCACGGGGAGTTAAGTGCATCTAAAATGTCAAATCTTTTTTAGTGAAAAGCAGCAGCTGTTGCCTGCGTGAGGTTCAGGAATTTCTGCCCATGTAATTTTTTGACTTCTTCCCTCTCCAAACTGAAGGGGAACAGAGAGATTCGGTCTGAGTGGTCTTGATTATAGTGCAAGCCACTTCTCGTTCTTTCTCTTCACAGCCTGACTTGGTTTTAATAATGTGCTTTTAAAATGCTGGCCAAAATAGAACATGCCAGTTAATGTCCTCCTGGGAATCTGGGTTGAGGAGAGTCTTCGCGCCGCGGCGTAGCAGGAAACATGTGAGCAGATGAAAATGGGGCAAATCTTTTGAAGGTGACTGGAAGCAGCTTAAGGGGACCACATAGCAAGTGTGAAAAATCAGGATGGGGTAGAGGGTAAAAGGCACCTATATAAGACAAGGTCCCAAGTATCAGGATTAGGGATGTTAAATTTAGATTAATTAACTAATCGAATAGTCGGTGGGATTTCCATCGACTATTCGATTAGTCAGTAAGGGTGCCTCTGCCTTTGAACTGTAGCGAGCGCCCTGCTGGTCTCTTGCTACAGTTCAAAAGCAGAAGCCCAGCGGGGGACTCCCCCTCTGGCCCCGGACTCCCAGCGGAACCTCTGCCTTTGAAATGTACAAGAGCCTTGTACATTGTAAATTTGAAATGTACAAGAAATATACAAGAGGGGGAGTCCCCCTGCTGGCCCCTCCCGGGGCTTCTGTCTTGGAAATGTACAAGAGGCCTACCAGGACTCTTGTACATTTCGAAAGCAGACTCTCCGCAGTCCCCACTCACGCTGTTTCCTGCTGTGCTTCTACCTCTCCTGCCTTCCATGGAGACAGTGCTGGGGAGAATCTGCTTTTAAGCTGGCTCCCCCCAACACCAGCTCCTGCTCCCCCCCCTTGCTGCCTCTCTCTGATAGAGGCAGCAAGGGGGGGAAGTGACTAGTCACATCACTGGTCCTATCCAATAAGCTCATGCTTATGGATAGTCGACGAGGCGCTTACATCCCTAATCGGGATGTTCTTTATAAAATCCGGACATCTGATCACCCTGGAGCAGTCCCCTCCCCCCAACTATTGGCAGTGACATGTCCCAACCTGGCCATGAAAACACAACTGAATCTAATGGTGCCTTCCTTCAGCAACAGAAAGAAGTTTCCCGAAAGGCCAGACTTGGGCAGGGGATGGAAATGAGACAGAGCTGTCTTCACGCAGATGCAGAATATGCTGCTGCGTAGGGCACCTGAAAATTTGTGATGCCACTGGGTCTCATGGTCCACCCACTCAGCTCCTCCGATCCCTGGTCTGATCGCTTCCTCCGGAGAGGATCTAGTTAACACAAGTGACAAAGCCGGCCAGAGCTATGAGCAGAGCATCAAACCTGTGAAAGAGCCGTTCAGTAATGGTAGTGAAGCTATTGAACCGGCATTTACCAGCCCCAGCTGTAGACTGTCAGTCTCTGAACGTACCATGTGAGTCGACAGCATCTTAGTTTAAAATTTGCTTTACATATTTCATCAGTGTGGATTATAAAATCCCACCTCTCAAAAAATCATCCTTCCCCCTGCCCTGGGCTGCTGTTGGGCACAGGAGCACTAGTTTAATAGCACTGCATAGGGCACCATAAATCCTCAGGATGGTTCTGTTGGGACCCTTTGTGACCAGGGTCCTGCTGAGCCATGCTGAGATTTGCTCAATTTCAGCAAACTGCAAAGAATGGAGCAGATAATCCCCCAAACTGAGGGTAATTTCAATACTTGAGTTCCCCCACGCTAGCCACAAAACAGCTTGTGTAAACACCCTGGTTAGCCAGAAGCCAAAACACAGCTCCTTAAAAGCAGCTCAGCCTTGGACGTCTAGCCAGGCAGCCCCGTCTGATACGATGAGGATCACTGAAAATCTTTTTGGTTCAAATAAAAGTTCTGCCAATCCCAAAGGATCGGATACGTTGCTTCCCAAGGTACTGACTGTTTCAGATCTTACTCAAAGACATGCTTATTAGCATCTAATAGGGAAAGGCTCATTTATAAAAAGAAGGAAAGAGGGGAGAGTTACAATGGGCTAAAGCAGCAGTTCTCAAACTTTTTGGGCTCCGGAGCCTTTTACATGTGTGAAAATGTATGTGGAGCCCCAGCGGTCCACTGATTGTATGTGCTGTACCTATCGATGGTTCCAGCTTGTCAACCTCGCGGAGCCCCTGGAGATGTCTCGCGGAGCCCTGGAGCTCCACGGAGCCCAGTTTGAGAATCACTGGGCTAAAGGAATCAAATACGTGGAGTAATTTGCAAAATTATTGGATCAGGCTTCAAAAAGTGACGGCATAAACTGCTACCTGGCTACGCCTCGGATTATGCCATAATAATCGCAAGGTCCCGTGGTTAGACTGCTCCTGTTAGTATAAGGCAATGGTGGGCAATAGCCAACCTAGAGGCTGGACACGGTTTACCAGGGTTAGCCCCCGGTGGGCTGTCACCACTGTATTTACCTGCACCTCTGCAGGTACAGGTGCTTGCAGCTCCCATGGGTCGCGGATCACCATTCCCGGCCAATGAGAGCTATGGGAAGTGATGACCTGGTCTGCACCACTCCCCGCAGCTCCTGTTGTCTGGGAACAGTGGTCCATGCCAGCAGCAATCCGCTAACCCTGGCGTGCTGCTGGCGTCTTCTTGCCCACCCGTGGTATAAGTCCGTAGTCGAGAGATCAGAGCAGGAAAAAGGCAAAATAGAGCTGTTCCCAGGGCCTTTTATAGCTTATGCCATGTGGAGGGAAATGTCATTACCCCAAGCAAAGCCCTCGGCATCAATAATAGTTTGTGGGAGAAGTACAGGCACACAAGATGGAGTTTTGTATCACATGGCCTGGTCACAATGCTCTTGCATGCTTCCGTGAGTCATACATGGCAGGAACCATTATCCACATTCTAGCTGGAACCTCCTCAGGAAAGCCCACTGGGTGTGGGAAGACTTCAGCCCTGGTCCCTTGTGAGTTGTGTGTCCTTTGATGGCCCATTTGACTTCAATAGTTCCTGCACAATGTGCTGGCAAAATACGTGGGAGTGTTACCCCAAGAATAAACACATTTGAAATGCAGGTGCATGGTCAATATTCATAACATTAGATACAAAACCGATGGATGCCTACAAATAGGATAATCATATTCAGCAAATTATGACTTTTCCATTGGCACCTCACATGACGTGTGACGGGTTGGATCACAAGGGTCCTCTTGGGGCTGTCACCCGGGGTGCTGATCATGGCACTGACATCCACCCACCTGCCCTGTGGGGTGCCCCACCACCCTGTCCTTTTGGGCCAGAAGCTTTGGTCTCCCACAGCCAAAAGGGGACCAAAACACCAAATGAATCTGTCTCGCTCTATATAAAATTTTACACAGAGAAATCTTATTAGTTCACCCTCTTTATCAATGAAAGAGAGATGCACATTGGTAGCTCCTCTTCCAGGTAACACGAAGCTTGATAATAAAACAAAAATGTTTTTATTAAGTATAAAAATTAGGATTTAAGCAATTGCAAGTCAAAACAGACACCTCCAAGCATGTTACTAAACCAAAATAAACAAAGCACATCAATTAAGCCTAATGCACCAAGATAAATTGTTTCCAAGTTTGTTCCTCATCCTTTGTCCTTGGTTCAGATAAAATCTTTCAAGACAGAGTTTTTCTTTCTCTCTGGCCTGGATCTTCAGCTTGTAACCCAACTCTGTGCCTTGGCTGGGGGAAACCAGAGCTTCTGGCCCGGCAGGACAGGGCAGTGAGGCGCCCCTGAGCACTGGTTGGTGAGCTCAGTAGCACCGCCAGCACACCAGGTGACAGCCCAAAGGGACTGCTGTGATCCAACCGTCACATTGTGCACGAGGTTTGTTGCAATTCGATAACCCTGGTAGCAACAGTGATCTACGTGGTCATACTATTGTACTATCATACCATACCACTGCCGCCCCACCCCCTGTCTGAAGGTGTCTGGGCTTGGCTGCGTTACCGGCCTCTCAGTTTTAACCGCCACGTGGTCTAGCCCGGGGCAGAGCAGATCTAGACATCATGGTGGTTTTCATGCTGGCCTGTGTCTACTGGCGTTGTTGGAGCTAGCGCTTGTGGGCTTTCCAGTCTCCTGCCCACCTTACAGCCGTAGTGAAACAATAAATAACTGAAACCAATCGGAACGTGGGGGAGGCTTGACCTTTGCTATGCTGCATTTTGATCGTGATTTTTTTTTTTTTTTTTTTTGGTTGCGGGTGAGGCTGATCTCGAGTCCATTTCTCTTTCCTCCTCAGACAGAGCTGAAAACGGGGAGGCCTATCAGAGGAGGAAGGGCACCGGAGCCAGCCAATCAGAAGTCCCAGCTGCCTCTCCGCCGTCTGGAGACAGCGGGTCCGCCCCAGGAGCCAGCAGTTGGAGGCGAATTATGCTGCTCATCCTAGCGGTAACGATACATAACATTCCAGGTGAGCGCCCGGTCTGCTTTCGGTTGCGGGGTGGAGCCAGGGGGGTTCCCGGGAGTGTTAGAGACGAGGGGAATAAGGCATCTATTATTGGGTCAATTTCTGTTGGTGGAAAAGACAAACTGTCGAGTTTCACAGAGCTTCTTCAAGCTGTGGAGAAAGGAACCAGAGTGTCTAATACCTGGCGTGGGACCCTCTTATGCTTAGCAATCTGCCCACTTCTTATTTAGCATAGGCACCCCGGTTACCTTCTGCAGACTTAAGGAAGAGCTCTTGGAAGCTCCAGAGCTTGTCCCTTCCATCAGCCGATCTTGGTCCAACAAAAGATACTGCCTTGTCCCCCTTGTCCCTTGCAAAGGCCCGTGCTTGAAGAGGTCATTTCCTGAACTGGATGAGAGGGATAGCCCTAGCGGTGCCACCTCGTGAAGGATTTTGGAAGGGCCACTTGGCTTTTATTGCCGTTTCGTTATGGCAGTCGGGGCCCATCACAGCAGCATCTGGGCACCTTTTTGGGTAAATCTACTGCAGCTGGTCTTGTCTGTCTGTGTCCATATTATTCAGTCCTATAAAGCAGTGGTTCCCAACCACCGGACCGGGGTGGGCCACAAACCCCTGCCTGCCAGGCCATGGCACATTGCCTGGCCATGCCCCTAGCTTTTGATTAGCCCCGCCCACTGGGGGTTCTTTATAAGGGAATTCCCTTCCGCCCACATCACTGTGCAGCAGGGTAGTGGGCGGAGCTGGAGCTGGAGCTGGAGCTGGGACCATGGTAAAGCTGTCCCTACTGGTGAGATGAGGCCACGGCTGCATGGTGAGCAACCAGAGCCTGTTCTGTGGCCGCGTGCAGGGTGGCTGGGTCCTGCTATGGTGGGGGATGGGGGTTGGGGCCTGCTGCAGCCATGTGGTGGGCGGGTGGGGCCTGGGACCTGCCACTTGGCAGGGAGGCTGGGACCTGCCTTGGCTGCGTAGCGGGGAGGCCGAGGCTGGGTGGGGAGGGAGCTGGGACCTGCTGTGAGGAGGAGGGGGACGGAACCTGCTGCATGGTGGGGGGCCCGGGTTTTGTGCCCTCTGGTGGGCGGCTGCTCTGGACACCGGGGCTGAATAAAATAATATCTGGGGGGGAACCACAGGAGTCAGGGTTGGAGTGTATGAGGGGGGCAGGGGAACATATTTTGGCAAACAGGAAATTTTATTTGCATATTTGTTATTTGCATAATAAATATGCAAATGTTGCCAGTCCGCCTCAAGTTTGCGAATGGGTTTGCTGGTCCCCAGTGTAAAAAAGCTTGGGAACCACTGCTAGGCTGAATCACCAACATACGTTAGGAGGCGGCAGTTTCAGTAGAATGGCTCCCGATTCTGCACTGCGTCCTAAAGTCCCTTGATCTTCTCCTACCGCCAGCCCCAGATGTTCAAAAACCCTGTCAGGCACCTTCCCCTGCCTCCAAAAATCACAAGAGTTAAAACTCAGGCGATCTTAAAAATAACGGCTATTAGGCTTTTTAGTTGCCTGCTGGCCTTTACGCTGATAGGGGCTGCATTTTCACGCTTTACTCTGCAACCAGGAGGGACGGAAACTTTTTCTTTTGGGTGAACTAAAAGAGCCGAGACTCTTAATCACATGAATCCAGGAGCTGAGGCTTAAAAAAAAACAGATTTTGCAGGATGGGAGTTAAAATTGTGAGAGTTGATAAGACCTAGTTGCTTTGTAATATTTTGTTATGGTTGGGGTACGACAGGCTGAGCCCTTCAGGCTGCTTTCTGTTCCTGTTCTCTTTTCCTCCCTTCTACCTCTTTTCCTCCTTAGGAAAGCTCCCATTTTATTCAGGTGTATAACCTGTGTTAGGGAGGGACAGAAGGAAGCTTTGGTCTTGGGAAGACTGAGATGCGGGACTCTGAGTTCGCTTGGGAAAGAGGATTCCGAAAGCACTCTGTGGCAGGGAAGCTGCTACCACACACCAAAGGAAAGGTGCTGAAATACAAAGGGACACTTCCCATCAGAACAGAGGTTTGGGAGTTTCCTTGGTCTGTCGCGTGTGCTTTTTGATTTTAAAGGCGGCTTCTTGCAGCTGGCACAGAGCTAGACGCTTCGTTATTAGGTGCTTGTCTGGTAGCTTGTGTGAAAAAGCTCAGAATTTCATGGCTTTAATCACAGCTCCTATACCCATTCCCAGGACAGTCAGGAGCCAAATGCCAAAACCGCTGTAAACACACCACGCCGACAGCAGTAGCCATGGGTTGGGGCGAGGGGTGCGCTTTCTGCCCGTTAATTTCAAGAGCTGCATTCTTTCCATTCCTGCTGCGGCTCGCTTGTCTCTTGGAAATCAATTGCTTCATTTCAGCGGGTAGTTGTTTTCCACTGTGCTTCATTGCTCGATCTACTGCCTCTTGGTGGAGGCGTTCACTTAACGAGGCTTTCCGTTCTCCCACAATAAACACCTCTGTTTCCCCTTTCAGGCGGGCCCCATTTTGGCTTTGTCTGTACTAGCAAAATTAGTACCTGTTTTCCAGCAATTGTCACCCACTATGTAGCAGCATCATTGCTAAGCGGCAAGTGGAGGAAAAATGCTGGGGTTTTACCGTGCACCTGTGGAAGCCTGTGCTAATCCTGTAGAGTCATCGGAACAGCTTGAAAGCTTAATACAAGTTTGGTTCCTCTCCCCCCTGCTTTTACTCAGCAGTGGTTGTATTGGTACATTCCGACTGCCACCTGCCTAAGGAGATGCTGAGCTAGAGCCTGAGACCACGTCTCTACTTACACAGAAGCTCAAATTAAGATACGCCAGCGATGTTAATTGCATAGCTGGAGTTCACATACCTTAATTTGAACTTCAGCGCCATCTCCACGGCGGGAGGTCGCTGGGAGCAAGCACTCCCATTGACTTCCCTTATTCCTTGCAATTCGAGGAGTATCGGTGTTGACGGGGCCACCCTCAGCATTCCATTTAGCTGGTCTTTACAAGACCCGCTAAATCAAACTCCGGAAGATTGACCACTGCAGCGTTGATCATACAGCAAGTAAAGACATGGTCTAATTTTGATTCTATGAGAGAAAAATCCAGACTTGCACCACTGCCCGGCAAGTGAGCTATACAAGCTTCCCTGCAAATAAAAGTTCATGTAATGCAGCACTAGGGTTGATGCTTTAAAATGGCAAAGGCTGAAAGTCTGAGTTAAAATTCTCCCAGCTGCCATAAATCTAACTGGTGTGGACTGTCGCTTATTGTTTAACACTGGCTACCGTGACATACCCCACAGAGAATTTATTTTACAGTATGCACAGACTACAAGATGGATGAAGGCTAGTAGTTATTCAGCATGCTGAGCCTGGTGGCCTGGGTCCAGTGGTCTGTCAGCCATTTTAGCTATAAGAAACTCAGAAGTAGGCAGTTATTGGAAAGTCTCCTCCCATTCCTCAATACTAAGAGATCGGCTTGGGCGTCATGAATTGATATCTAAATGGACTGATGCCTATTTTCCATTCAAAAACTCTTGGTTTGGGTTTTTTTTTAATACTTCCTTTGATAATTCCAGAAACTCTTATTACTCAGTTAACTCTTCAGTCAGTTTTGTTGTTGTTGTTAAAATCTTCTTCTAAACCAGGGGTGGGCAAAAGGGCCTGCGTGTGCCGGATTCGGCCCACCAAGCAGATTGATCCGGCGTGCCGCTCCCCCGCCTCCAGGCCAATTAGGGTTTGGGGGTGGGCGGGAGCATGCAAAGTTTCCTCTGCCCTTGCTCCTGCCCTGCAAGGAGCGTGCGGTGCTTGGAAGCGCTACATGTTCCTGGCAGGGAGGGAGGAGAATTTGTGCACTCCCCCGCCCTCAAGCCCTGATTGGCTGGGGGCAGAAGGGAGTGCACACACAGTCTTCTCCCACCCCAGGATCATGGGCACCTAAGGGGAACTTTTGGTGCTTCTCCACCCTCAGACCAATCATGATCTGTGTGTGGGGAGGCAGGAAGTATCCTGGTCCCGCCTTTTCTGCTTGAGGCTCCTCCACTTCTGGTGTGGCCCGGGGCCACGTCAAACATTTCTGAAGTGGCCCCCGGCAAAAAATTATTGCCCAACCCTTATCTTAAAACCTTGTGGCAATGAGTCCCACAGGCCAATCTGCATGGTAGGAAAACACGCTTCCTTTCTTCATCTGTTTTGAATTTGCTGTCTCTCCTTCCACATGCTCTCTTGTGTGAGACAAGAGGGTGAACAGCTGTGCTTGACGTATTCTCTTTACGTCGCGTACCTTTACCATGTCCCCTCTGACTCACCTCCTTTTCTGTGGTAACTAGCCCCGTTCATGCATAGCCTTGCTTTAGTCAACGACAAAGCCGTAAGGATGGTTACAGTATTGTTGTTGGGACCGTGGCTTGGAGCACTGGAGACATGATGCAAAGGAACGGGGGGTGGAGGGGGGCATGTCCAGGTACAGATAGATGAAAAATTGAACCAGGAGGGGTCTCCCCTGCAGGAACCTGTGTCCACGTGCTGCTCTCTGCCAGGACAATCTGAAGAGTATAAGGATGATGCTGGTTCTTGACTCCTGCGTTGACTGAAATAAGTGCGGATGCTGGAGAACAGCTTGGTGGCACGAGGAGGAATTTCTTTGCACTTTCAGTGCTTTAGGTGGAAGGAGCCTTTATCAATGTCCCCTAAGCCTGTTTCCCTTTGAAGATTTCTTTTCTTCAGACTTTAGTGCGATAAGAGGTTTGCCAAGGGGCTGTATTTTAGATAATAACCAGGATGCTAGCAAAGACTAAGAGGTCTAGACAGAAACCCTTTGGCTGTTGTGCTTCAGAATCTTACCCATTCACTGAGTCGCTGTTCAGTTCTCTCTTTCTGCTTGTACAGCTTCTAAAGGGTCAGTTTCTTCTGACTTTTGTTTGAATTGGTGCGTTTAGCTGCTTAGGTGCAGTTGGGTGCATTGGCTACTGTCCAGCTTCTGAGGTTTTTTTGGGCACCTGCTTTTGTGGGCACAAATCAATGGTCATCCAGATTTTAGCAGCTTGCTCTTTAGAAATGTCAGAAATTCACCCTTGTCTCTGCCCCATGGACAAATGTGAACAAGACACCAGAGCAGACCAATAATCCAGAACTGGGTGACATCTTTTGGCTGTCCCTCTCGTTTGTCAAGAAAGTTAGTGTCGGTTTTGATGAATCATTCCTGTCAAAAAACAAATGGACACTGAAACAAATGAACGCTGCTGGAAAAGTTGAAACTTTTTAATTTTTCAGTTTGAAAACTTCTTTAATGCTGCTTTCAAAATGCTTGAAATGGAAACAAACTGCCTCATTTGACCTGTAGCAAATATCTCTTTTCAGGTTTCAATTCACTAAACATTTTGAAAAAAATTGTTTTCAGTT
>JANRFK010005987.1:23588657-23601469 GCA_030068395.1 Apalone spinifera | reverse complement strand
AAAAATCATTATCAGCATAGGTTTGCAATGATCTCTGTCATCCTTGTCCTGTCAACCAGCTATTTTAGAGCACCTGTGAAACTCCATTAATGGAAAATTATAATGTAATATCCCTAAAGGCAGAAGTGCCTTTCTAAACCAAGGTTGTCGGCTCATGCCTTGAAGTATGACTTTTCATGTCACTTACATTTTCAGCCTATCTGATGAATCTGGGCGTTCTTATTATTCATATAAATCACTAATCCTGCCAAGGGCTGCATGTGTCTTGGCCACCGTATCTTGTGCCAGTGAGTTCCACAGGTTAACTTTTGCTGTATGTACATTTTTATCAGTTTAATCCAAAAACAACTTAAAAAATTAGCTACAGGAAGTCTTTCAGAATAGACAAAGGTGGTGCATAATGTGTACTGCAGATTAATCTGGTGCACACCTTGGCATGAGTTTGAGATGGTTGTTTTAAAAATGAATGTGAGATTTGCTTTAAAATCATGAGATACAAAATCTATAAAGACGAGGTTCTTTTATTTGCTGTCTTCTGTTTGATGTCTGGATTTTCAAGTTCTTTACCTGTGCGAACTAGAGACACTTTTTAAATGAGAGTTGAAACTTTCGATTAATAATGCCAAATCCCACGAGACTTGTGATAAATTCCTGAGAGTTGGCCACATGAATTTTCCAAAACACTGACATAATCCTTTGCATTTAGGGGGAGATGTACCATTGAATTTAATGGGTGCAGAGTTAGGCCAATTCTGAATGCTTGACTGTCCACCAGGAAACTCCTCTTGATTGCGTCTGTGTGACTCATGTCTTCAAGAGGAGTTGTGAGCAACTTGCTTTGTATGCAGGCAAATCCTGATGGATCTCCCAAATAAGAAAAAATCTGTTTCCCATTCTGTCAGTGGCTTGTCTTCATTTTTTTCTCAGGAACTTTGTGATTTGAAAAAAATCCATCTCCACTTTCTGATGTTTTGAATTCAGCGCCTTCCAGTCTGACACATCCCATGCATTATAAACCCAGTTGCTAAGCTGTAACAAGTTGAAATCTGTTCATACAGCTATAAAACCACAGCACAGGAAAATAATTTGTCTTAATTGTTAGAGTTCTCTGACTAATGAATTACAGACAGTGCTGTCGGAGGTCTAAAATAAAGTCTCTGGCATCTTCCCTGAATAGGAATTTGTAAAAAAAAAAATTACTTTTAAATAGAAATGAGTTTGCTTTGTGTTGGGGATTAAACTGATTGTAATCACTTTTAATTAAACCAAGTGAGCAGCAGACCTCCAATATGGACTCTTCCACCATCTGGAGAACCGAGGGACCTAAGCTGACATGTTCCTCCAAATTAGACTTTTGTTAAAATGTATTTTTTGCATCGTGGTACTGTGCCTGTGAGCTGCACTGCTAGACTCAGTTGTAGTAGTCTGTAGTTGTCGTCTGTGCAGGTACAATGCCCAAAGCTTGCACCTGATCCCAGATAAGTGCAATTTTCTACCAAAGGAAATAGGACTTAAAAAAAAAACAAACCCACTGATAATGGTTTGGTTTCTAATTGCCTTGTTTGCAACTCTCTGCCCCGTCCCCTGAAAGGGAAACTGAGTATCATGGTTCTCTGTTTGCACAGCTCCTAGCACAGTGGAGTCCTGGTCCAGGACTTTGGCTCCTAAGCATTACTGCGAAAAAACTAATAATCAACAATTGCACTAATTGCAGTGTGGAGTGCTTGTAAACAGCATGAACACAGGGAGGAAGCTGCTTGACAGGGGACCATCGCAATGTTCCCTCTAATTTTTGTCCATCCATGTGCGGCATAAATTTTGGTATGTGCACCGAGGCATGTGCAGATGTGCACCACCAGTAGAAATACATGCTCCTGGCTGTGAGTGGCTGCGGGCACTCTGCTAATCAGCTGGGTGGCACCTGAATCTTTCCCGGGTGGCCACCCAAGTGCCCAGCTTACAGGGAACACCGGACCACCGTTTTAAACAGAAAGAAAAAGGTCACTAGCGTTTGAGCCGAAAACAGTATAATTGGATTTTATCCCTGGGTCGAAGCTGTCGGGAAGCCTGGGAATGAATAGAGCGCCTGCATGCATTTGTCTCGTGCTGTCCTGCGCTGCGTCGGCGAAGGAGCTGTGGATTATTTTGGCTGTCTCTGGAGAAATGCGCCTTTGTAAAGGAATGAACAAAGTGTCACCCAAAGCAATAGGTGAACGTCAATAATCTCTCCCTTGCTGGATAGCACGCTGGAAAGAGGCTATTGTAACCTTTTTTTTTTTTTTTTTTGTTCTGACACTGCACAGTGTCCTTCCCCCTGCCCCACTGGACAATTATTGAGGCTCAGAAATTCTCTCTCCCTTCTGAAAGGTCATAGCAGCGAAGTTTAATATTTAGAGTGGTGTGGAAGAGCGGTGCCGGTGAATGTATCAGCAGGTGAGCGTTGTTTGTCTCCAGCTGGAAGGCACCCTGGCTAACCAATAAGGTGTCCCTCCTCCCCCCGGCTGCTTTTCCTGGGGTCATCCAGGGCATGCAAGGCAGGGATACAGACCGCATGAGCTTGGATGCAGCCCCGGCTGATTTCACTCACTTCCAGTGGACAGGCCAGGAAAGCTCGCCGAGTGGGACTGTTTTTTTTTTTTTTGTTGGGGCAGACATTTAATGGGACGCGAGGGGCAACTTACAGTGCCCCGCCCTTAGAAGAAGGGGGGCTCGCTTTCTTTTCTGGTTGACCTCTGTGTTTCCGTGAGCAATGCACAGGCTGGCCAACCATTTACACAGGTGAGGCGGACAATAGTAGCATCTACCGATTGCTGTCCAAGGATCTTAAAGTCCCCCTAACAGAAAAATGATACCTGTCTCGTTGTTGGGGAAACTGAGGCAATGAACAGGGCGATGACTTGCCCAAAGTCCAGGTTAGCATACCCACACCCATGGACGGGAAGGCCAGGCAAAGTTGCCCCAGGGGCTGGCGATTCAAAGGGGCCCGGGACTCTCAGCCACAGCACTTGGCCCTTAAATTGCCGCCAGAGTTCCTCATGGTGCGCTCTGAGCCTCTTAGAGGGCTGAGAGGGGCGGGCACTGTGCTCCAGGTGGCACGGAGGGCTGGCTGCCTCTGGCCCCGCCCCTTCAGCCTGAGGCCCTGCCCCTTCTGGGAGTGCGGAGCTGTCCTCCTGCACCTTGCCTAGGGGCCCACCGCCATGCCTCCTGTGCAGCTTCGCCGCATAACCTTATCTAAGGAAGTGATGCTATAGCAAGACTTTGGCTCTCTAAGGCTGGTAACTCGCAGGCCAGTTGCAAATCCCTCCAGCGATGTGGTTTGTACTTATCTGGCCTATCCCAGTGTTACCTTTTGGCTGCGTGGCCCTTTGGGGCCTCACCATTTATTGTGGAGCTGCCATGGCCCCTCTGACCTGTGGCCGAGGATTCGGGGGCTGCGTGGAGACTGAATCTGCCAGCCGCAGACGAGCGATTTAGGAAGAGAGGAAGTCTCTCTCAAAGGTGCGGACCGAGCCTTGCGGCGTGAAGCTGAGCTGGTGGGGTCATTGGGATAGAGGAAAAGAGTGGGAGTGGGCTCCCTTGCCCATCACCCTGGTCTCTGGGCCGCCTCTGTCTTTTCCTGGAGCAGGGCTTTCCCCAGGGTGCTTAAACGGCAACTCAAAAAGAGCTAAAAACCAGGTGTCACTGGAGTTCTTTTGTTTTCCTTGCCAAGCATTGTTCTCCCCTGGCATTGCTCAGCGCTCCGCAGTGCCTCCTGTCACATCTCTGGCAGGTTCAATGGGATGAGGCCTCTTTCTCCTGCGCGGGGTTTGTAAACACTGTAATGCTCCCCCTTCATTATAATCCTGTAAGTGGAAAGCCTGACGTTCTAATTAGTGCACGTACCCGCCGAGCGCACCGCCTTCCCAAGAGCGCGCCGGAGCAGAGCCCGGCCCGGCAGGCTGCTGGCGGAAGCTGCCGGTGTCCTGTTTGGGTCCATTGCGAACTGAGAAGTTGAGGATGGAGGGAATGTGCCCCCAATGGATTCTCGATAGAACCGTAAGGCGCCTGCTATTCCCTCCCGTTATCGCAGGCTGGGGCGTGACGTTGAGCCGGGCCATCTCTGTCATGGTGAATGGAGCTAAGGCACATGTGTGTGGTGGTAGCCGACGTGGGTCAATTGTTGATTCCCCTGTTAGGGGAATATCGCCCTCATTTCTGTGAAGTAGAAGGCTAGTATCTAGGGATGTAACGGGTTAACTGATTAACTGGTCACCTGGTAAGCATCGCCTTACCAGCATGCTTACCGGGGTAACTGGTTAACCAGTGCCTGGCTGGGCCGGAGCAGCCCCTTGTCTGCAGCGCATTGCCATGGGCCTGGCCTGGCCTGGAAGGCTATGGGCAGGGACTGCTCCAGCCCTGCTGGGCCCACTCCATCCCCCTCCCCCCAACTGCAGAGCAACATGGCGGGCTAGTTAACCTGTTAACAATATAGTTTTAACTGATTAATATTTTAAAAGGGATTTTACATCCTTATGTGTCTCCGTTTACCCTGAGATTGACACTGTGAAAATCTATCTCCCGGGGTTTGATTGAGCGGGTCTGTTAAGGACCCACTACATTGACCACTGATCGCATCCCCCTCGACTCTGGCACACCACCGGGTTGTGAGGAGTAAGGGACGTGCATGGGAGAGTTTCTCCCATCAGCCTCCCACAATGGAGGCCCTGTTACATGGACTCCAGCTACTCTTTTCTCGTGGCTGGAGTTGTGTATCCTAGGTTGACTTTCCTAGTGTAGACCTGGCCATGGAGTGTTGGAAGAGTTGTGTCTGGGACCCCGGAGTCCTGACCCCGACTGCCAGCACCCGTGGCCCAGTCCCACCATCTGGCAGGTTAATTTCCATGTAATTGCAGAGGCTGTTTGTGAGAAGCTGCTGGTTTTCATTAGCGCCGTGCCAGAAATGCCCGTGCGGTATTGAAGGTGACGCCTCAGGCTAGCATTACTGACAGGCAGCCTGCTGACGGTTGGGTTCAGGGGACGCATCAAAGCTGAGCCAGCATCCTGAGATGTCCCCCTCACTCCTACCTATCCACATCTCTGTGATCGCAGCCCCCCTCCTCCAGGAGCTTGCCTGCTGCCCTGCAAAGAAGAGTTTGTGGGCTGGGTGAAGGCGGAGGCCATGGGAATCTGCCAGGCTGTAATTGGTTTTTGCTATATAGGTGGAACCTCTCTAGTCCGGCACCAGAGAATTTTCCAGACCATGGGAGGTCAATATTGTCTAGCAGCATTTCCAACACTGCCACTGCTTGCTGGGCTCTGGGAGGACATTTAGGGGTAAATTAGAGCTAAAGAACACAGAACACTGAGCGCCAGGACTGGTGGCTGGAAACAAACTTTACGGGACCGCAGGAAACTTGGCCACACCCATGAAAAGTGGATACCTAGATAGCTAAAATCATGCTGGATGTTTCTGGACCAGAGAGTTCTGTACTAGAGAAGTTCAACCTGTACTCCTATACAGTATTGCTTAGTGCAGGGATGGCCAATAATTTTCTCAGCTGGGGCATTTCATGAATTTTGGTACATGGTCACGGACTGGCTCCCCTGCCCAGAAGGGGTAGTGCTGGGGACTCGCCTCCCCCCAGAGTTGTCTGGGGCCAGAGGCTTTGCATTAAAAACACAGCAAAGGGCTCATAGCTCTCAGTCCTGCTGCTACCGCGTTGCCTGGCAGCCAGGCTGTGCAGCTGTTTAAAGGGCTCGCAGCTCTGACCTCTGCTAGGGCAATGCCACAACCGGGAACCATTTAAATAGGATTCTGCTGCCTGAGCTACTGCTGGGAAATTTGGTGCATAGGCAGCAAGATATAAATAGGAAGTTGCCAGATGCAGGCCATGGGCCAGATCGAAGTGTTAAGGGGGCTAGATGCAGATTCTGGGCTGTATCTTGCCCAGCCCCGGTTCAGCGCTTAAACGGAGCCTTGAATCTGCGGCTCTCGAGCATTCGGTGACTGTCAGTAATGCGATGCTGGCGCCCGCCCTCCCAAGGTGATTCGTGAGTGCTGCAGTCCCCGGTTTGCAGGTGGGGGTGACGAAGACATTCACCGACTTGCAGGTGTAACCTGCACACCTGCTGCAGGCCCTACACAGCCCCACCAAGCAGCACTGAGACCACTTACAGAGAGGGAGAATGAGTCTGCTCTACAGCCTGAGCTGAGTGCCGGCTGGCCTTGAGCTCATGCACTAAGCTCCAGGGGTGCCAGGTTCTGTTCTGCCTGTCGGGGTTTCACAGGCTCCGGGACTGTCTGGTGTGGAACCGAATGCATCATTGGCACTGAACTGAGCAATTTGCCAAAGTTCTCCCAGCTGGGGCATTGACACAAGCGTCCCGATTCGCAGTCTTGTGCTCTGGCTTCTAGGCAACACTTCATCCTGTTAATCCCCCCAGGTGGCAACTGTGGCCCATGCACCCCCTGTCTGCTCTCCTCCCCCCCATGCCTCTGGGGCACTAGAATCCCACGCTTCCTGCTAGGGATGTTAAAATGTGTTTAATTAAGTACGCGTGTAAGTGCTGAAAAGTTCAGTGGTTACATGTTTCCATGGGGTGCTGCCCATGCACCAGGGACAGACTCCCTGGGAGCTGGTGTTTAAGCCAGCTCCTCATGCCTATTGGGAGCCTGCAAGGAATCCACGGACATTGTTACACTTCCTCCTAGCACTTTTGGAGTACCATGAATCCACTGATACGCCTATTTCACAGAGCTGGAAGGGACCTTGAGAGGTCACGGATTCCAGCCTGCTGCCCTCACAGCAGGGCCAAGTACCATCCCTGATAGATTTGCCCTAGATGGCTCCCTCTGGCATTGAGTTCACAACCCTGGCCTTAGCAGGCCAGTGGTCAACCCACTCAGCTATCCCTTTCCCTGTGCACGCTGTCCCCCCTTTCAGACCTCGAATGCCACGAACGAGCTGTTTGCAAAGCTGGCTAATGTGCAGGAAAGATAATTGAGTAGAGAAACCTGCTTCTTGAGCTTTTTTCTGCGTTGATTGGCTTCCGCTGGCCAGGGGATGGTTTGTTAATTTGTTCGGAAGCTGAAATAGGCACCACAAAGAATAAATTGGTAAAGACAGGAGATGTCAAACAATGGAGTAGTTCCTGCTAATTACTATTCATATATGCCAACTGCAATGGAACATTAATTATGTATTTAATCAGATCCTGTTTATTCTGGTTCATCTTTGTACCTTGGTTGCTTGTTCTGAAGAGGAATTGAATACAGTTAAAGTGTTACTGGTGTGCCGGGAAAAAAACCCCAGTGAGGTGGAAATTTAAAATCTAAATGCTGGTTCTCCCTTCCCTTTGATCAGCTTAAAGAGAGGAGGAGAATGGCCCTCCTGGGAATTTTGGGATACTTTATTCCAGCACGTCCCCTCCAGATTCTCAGTGTCTAATTTGTCTGCATATTGTGAGCATTTTTATGTGTATTGTGATAGTGCAGGGATGGGGAATCTGTGGCCCAGGGGCCAGATTTGACCCCCCGAGGCTTAGGGATCCCTCTGCAGCATTGGGAAGCCAGCGTTGGCGCTCCAGCCCTGGGTCCCCAGGGAGCTGCACCAGATAAGCACTCCTCCGTTGTCCAGATCCCACACCCACACTTGCACCCTGCTCCTGCACCCAACCATCCTCCAGACCCAGCCATCCCAACCCATTCCTGTGCCCTCCCGCCCACCCAGACCCCAAGCCTGCTTCCCAGAGGCTCTCCCCCACACACTGAACCCTTCATTTTTGGCCCCAGCCCAAAGCCGAGGAGGGACCCACAAAATGTACTGGTCTAGGCCCCCCTAGGCTCTGGTGTGCGGGAAGAACGTGGGAGTCTTTCTGCTTCTCAGGCAGAAGCCACGTCAGTGAGGTGTGTGTTCTGTTTTGTTTTGCTTCTCACTTGTGAGCGGCCCCCCGACTCATTTTTCTGTGGGTCAGCAGCCCCCAACCCAAAAAAGGTTCTGCAGCCCTTTTAGTGGCTGCTGGCCCCCTTGCAGTAGGTGCTGTGCAAAGGCGCAGGCAGGCAGGGTCCCTGCCCGGTGAAGTGTACAACTTAATTTAAAGCTAGAGAAAATCAGTGAGAAAAGGAAATGTGATAACAAAAATCAGCTTGTATGGGAGTGTAAGTAAGGTAGGGCCCTGTCCGGCAAAACAGAGTCACACAGTTATTTTAAGCATGTGACTATTTCGATGGACTGTGCTTTGTGGGAGGAGGGCTTTATTGCATGACTTAATTACACTTTCAGATTATTTGCAAAAAGCTGCCCATCCACTGGAAAGTCCAGCTGTTGGCTGGCTGGCGAGTTTCCTCGCTCCTTCCCTAGATATGTTTTTAAATCAGTAGTACTGGGCACTTACATAAACATCTCTTCAAAGCACTTGATGGTCATGAAGAAATGAATCCTCCTATTTCCCTTTCCCCACCCCACGAGGATGATAATTACCACCCCCCTTTTAAAAGTGGGGAAACTGAGGCACAGAGTTGGTGATTTGGCGGTGCAATTTGGGGTCAACATTGATTATGTCATGACATTGAGACCACGGCGGATATAACTGTGGGGCGGCACACCAATTTCAGGCCATTTGCCATCTGGGGCTGGGCCCCAGCTTTGGAGTGCACCAGTTATTGTAGGTTCTCCGGTTCTGGTTTTGAAGTCGGGGTCCTTTGAATCATTGTGAGGATGTAGCAAAGAGAAACCTGAGCCGTCACCTGCCCCGCTTCGTCCTCACTGTCGTTCCATTGCCTGAACTGTAGCAGTGAGAAGGTAAAGAAATAACAAGAGACAGACACGACCTCTCTCCCCCGTTCTCTCAAACTCCGAAGTCAAGATGGAGCTTTTGGGAGACAGTGATGGTAGAAATGAGGCCAGTTTGGGAATGCGATGAAGTCCCCAAATTCTGTCAGTTTGCAAACCTCCAGCAGGAAGTGATTTGGGTCCCTCTCTGCGGAAACGAAGTTTTTCCAAGGGGAATACAATCTGGCGGTTACAAATAAAAATAACCCCCTTGCATTGTGTAAAGCCTTCCATTACAGAGATGTGGCTGAGGGTTTATAGACGGAGCAGTCTGCCAGAGTTTTAGCTCTCTGTCATGGGACTCGCATCTGTTTGATCCAAAGGCTCCTGGGCAACTGCGCATTGGGTTCTGCGTTTGGGTAGGTAGGCCACGTGATACAAAGGTGCAGAGTATCTCAAAGCCACTATTGTGACAACAGGCTGTCCACCTCCTGAAGGAATACCATGACCGACGGATGATCCAGCCAGTGGAAAGCAGAGTGTCTTTGCTGGGAGAGAGGTGGAGAAAGGTGTCTTGGGGGTTGTGTAAGCTCTGTTTGGTGATGTTGGCCCAGGATAGTGAATCATTGCAGTGTGAGAGAGTGAGCACTGTTCATTGGTTTGCCCAATAGCTTCGGACTTGGGATACTCGACTTCACTTCCCTGCTTTGCCACTGCCTCATTGGGTGACCTTGGGCAAGTCCTTTAGCCTCCATTCTGCATCTGTAAAAAAGAGATACGAGTATGCGACATGAGGACAAACATGTGAGACTGTGAGGCACTTAGATATTAAGGTAACAGGGGCCATATGTGCACTTGGATAGATTGATGGATACATGACAAGAAGCCTTCCCCTTGCTGTGGGCACTTTTCTGGTGCTTTATCAAGTTCCTAGGGGAATCGAGCTGCTCAGATGAGTTGCCTGAATCCATCTGCCCTTACACAATACACTTTTCTGTCTCCAGCCCACAGGTGTGAGTTGCAGGCAGGGTATTTGTCAATTACACTTCTCTTTCCTTTCCCCCTATTGGCCAGTTCCTTTAGTATAATCCGTTATCAAACCTTCCTTTTCCCTGAGGCAAGCTGCATGCCGCCCAAAGGTTGAAATATTTCTGATCAGTAAATGGACTTGCTTTTATCTCCTGCTACCCACACTTGCCATACAGACAAGACCGATTTGCCCCCTGTCTCTGAACTTTTCTGGTCCGAGTTCAGTGCCACAGAGGCTGATGAAATGGTGAAGGGGGAGTAGCAGGGCCAGGTGCCTAGTTTTCGACAGGAAACCCGGTTGAAAATGGTACCTGATAAATGTCTGTTCAAATCAACACCCAAAGTCTGGTTTCTGCAGGCAGGGAAGGCTCCGAGTCATCACCTGTGCCATGGTGGGGGAAGGCCCAGCTGGGGAAGGCAGCCAAAGCCCCACCCCTTCCACCCAAAACCACACCCTTTTCCCTGAGACCACGCCCCTTCACAACTTTCCCCCCCAACTCAGAGCTGTGGCTGCCACACAAGACCCCAGCCTTTCCCAGCTGCTGGCGTGCTGCTCCTCCCGGGCAGCTGGACAGTGTAGTCAGTTGTAGAAAGGCAATGCCTTCCCTTGTCTCCATTACCCGCTGCCCATGCCTGTGCCTGTCCCTACTTAATGAAGGCTGCCACTTACCTGCAATGGGCAGAAGCAGCTCCCAGCCCCAGCTTCACAGGCGAGTCCCTCCCAAGCTGGGCAGAGGGGGAGGGAGGAAGAGAAAAGCAGCAAGCGACGGGGAGATGGGACCTGGGGGGAAGAGCTGGGGAAGGGGTGGGGTAGGAGAGGTCTGACTGGAAAGTTTGGTGTTCGGATATTACAAAGTTGGCAACCCTAAGGAGACAGGGGGAGGGCATGTTGTGAAAAATCAGGACAGGAGTGGGGAGTAATAGGATCCTATATAAGACAAAGCCCTCGTGTCAAGACACCAGGTCACCCCCTAGGTCCTTTGGGGACTACAAGCATGCGCAGCTTGTGGCTTACCCTGCTGACTGGGATCAGAAATGATATGTTACTATTGAGGGGGGCATGGTATGAAGGTTCTGGGGAGGGGCACCTGACCACCCCACAGAGGTTTTCAGACTCTGGGTGCACCCCGCCGGAAGGTGTGTCTCCTGACTCACCTCAATAGGCCACCCAGCCGACCTGGGCAGGGGGGGCGGGGAGGGCACAACCAAAATATCGTGGAGGGGGTCACATGAATCTTCCCCATGTACGTCATTTCTGACAGGGATGCTGGTGAGGTATTGCAACCTTGAACTATCCCATAACCAGGCCAGGAGCCCGCTTTTGGGGTACCAAGGATGATGTGCAACTGCAGTTTGGGGTTCGCTAGGCACGGGAGGGTTGTGTGTGTCTTTGGGGTGGAGCGTGTGGTTGTCGGGAGGTGTGGCGTGTCTCTCTTGGTGGAGTCCAGCAGATAGGCTGGTACCGCTGCTTTGACACTTCTTTCAAATTCCCGAATTCCTCTACCCATTTTGCCAGGAGGCCAGTGGGGCATAGACCCCACCCCGCTTCACTCTTCAGAAGCGTAGCCACTGGCTCACCCCACTCTCTCTCATCCTCTGCTGGTTTGATCTCCATCAAAGCCGTGGTCTTCATCTGCCGGTGACTTTAGAGTGTGCCCGGTTGCTTAGAAACAGGAGGCGGTGCGTGGCAGCCAAGCTACAGTTGCCAAGGAAACCAAGCCATGAATTTCCTTTTTTTATTTTTGTTGCCCATGGGCTTGAATACTGGGTGAAAGCCCATCAGAAAGCTCTGATGTTGGAAACGGTCGGCTTAGGCTAACTCTAGTAGAGCTGAGAGTTTTCCCGAGGCGTTCAACTTTCTTCCCTGCCTCCAGTCCGCAGCTCGCGTCTCTGCGTGCAGTGTGATTTCTGCCACAAGTGTCCAAGTCAAGGGGATGTCTGTGGAGACGAGCAAATTAGAGAGGGCAGCCAAAACAGCCCAACGAAGGCATTGTGCTGCAGAGCTGGGAGCCGCCCTGCTGTCTCTGGCTCAGATCTGACGTCACCAAAAATTTTATATTGCGTCCTGGAACCTCCATCGTTGGGGCGACGGACAAAGTGAAGTTACGCGCATGGAGAAATGGGCCACCGGCTGAGGGAAACATAGCGGGGAGGGGATACTAATGATCTAGACATGTGTCAGGTTTCCCCGTGGCTCTGAAAGGTGTGGACCGGGATAGGAAGGGAAGCGGCTGTGTGGCAAAAATGGGCACCAGTGGGAAGAGATTTGCCACATGGAGAGGTTAGACGCCAAAACTTCCCGCCAGTGACCTGCAGGAAGCTTAACTGCTGTGACCATTTCAAGCTAGATTGGGCCAAAGATGAGTGAGTGCAACTGTAGGGACAAATCCTGCCTCAGCTTTAGGGGGTGCAATAAGTTGGGTCTAATATGCCCCTTCCATCTCTCTCCAGTTGCCAGAGGGCGGGCAGCCCGCCCTCCAAGGCAGACGGGCCCCCTGCATTAATAAGTCTCTCCCCCGGGTAGCTACAATTTTGGCTCCCATTGCAAATAGATGCGACTCTTTGCTTTGCCACGCACAATACTTTTACTTTGCCGGGGCTTGAGGGTGTGGTAGTTTACACACAAGCAATTTCTCCACGGCTCTGTTATTCTTAAAGTCCTTCCTCCCTCTGCTTCCCTTCCCTTTCCCCTCCCCCTCACCATCCTGTGGTAAAAGTCCTCGGGGATGTGTGTGTGCAACTAGCCTTTGTGCCCAAAGCTTTGCGTGAGCAGCGGAGACATCCCATCTGTGCGGTGTTGGACTAGCAGTGAAGCGCAACTCGATGGGCCGTAACCAAGACCAACGCCCGGCGCATGCTCCGCCAGCGAGTGCAACAACCGGCGCACGGAGGCGGAACTGTGTGTCGTCTCCTGTTTCAGCCGCTGCGCCTGGCCCAGATAAAGGCCTGTCCGAAGCGGGGGGCTCTAGGGATTCCCTTCCTTTGTGTCCCCAAACGCACGCAGCCCAGCATGCGTTGGGGTGGGGGAAGCTC
>JANRFK010005987.1:23564116-23578360 GCA_030068395.1 Apalone spinifera | reverse complement strand
AGGAAAAAACCCAACAATGCTAAGCCGCCAAAATGCAGTCACGGCCCCTTTAATTTGTGGGCCACTCCCCTGCTGCTCACCACACCCCTGTCACTTGTCCGTCGAGTGTCAAGCTGGGAAAAGCAGAAAATAATAAAAATGTCCGGTATTTTCTCAGTTTCTTTACCGGCCCGAAGGCGCAAATATCATACTCTCCGGTTCAATACCGGACATCTGGTAACCCTACCCATACTGCTGCCTCTGTGTCAGGCTTAAAAACCAGCTCCCCGTGCAGACTGGCTCCCGCCCCGCACTGCTTCCTCTGTCCTTGGACTCCCGTGGACAGAGGCTGCACTGGCATCCCATGGAGCAGCCTCTGTCCATGGTGAGCCCAGGCCTGCCGCTGACAGAGTCTGATCCGTGGCAGCAGCCCCTGTCTGCAGGGGGCCCAAGCTCCCCACCGACAGAGGCTGCTCTGGCTTCCCACTGATGCAGAGGCAGCAAGGGTTGGAGGGAATGCATGTCGTCCAGGGGTGGCCAACCAGTTCCAGACAAAGAGCCAAGATATTAGTAGATCCAGCACGAAGAGCCTTAGCAAAGTTGTAGAGCAAAAAAAAAAAAAAAAAAAAGGACCTGCCCCTTTAAGAAGCGTGAGAAGCACGTTTCTATGCTTTTTGGCCTCAGCAGGCTCCCGCCAGCCACCATCATAATGGAAGCACTGGACAAGTCCTCTGCCCAGGGGAGCCAGGAGGCGGGAGCTGTTCTCAGAGGCGCAGGTGCAGGTTCGTGAGCCGCACTGATGGGGGGAGAAGAGCTGCATGCAGCTCGCAAGCCACGGGTTGGCCACGGCTGGTGTAGTTGATAGGATTCACCGCTAAGCCCGTGCTTATCGGTTAATCATTCACTCGTCTATACGCTAACATCCCTATTTTGAGCCACAGCAGCAATAAGAAGAGCTCTGTGTAACCTTGGAAGCTTGTTCCTCTCTCTAACAGAAGTTGGTCCAACAACAGATATTCACTCCCCCACCGTGTCTCTCAAATATCCTGGGACCAACCCTGCTACAAACTGCATAATTCAAGATGATCGAATTTCTTTGTTTGCACACTAGGGATGTTAAATGTAGTTTAATCAACTGATCGACGGATTTTCCATCGACTCGTCAATTAGTCGATAAGCAGGGAGCCGCAATGGGTTTAGCTCCTGGCCCAGGAGCTAACCCCGCTGCGGCTCTCCCTCTTAAATGAATTTAAGAGCCTGTCAGCTCTTAATGCATGTAAGAGGGAGAGGCGCGTCTGGGATTAAGCGCAAGCCAGGAATCAGCTCACACCCGGGCCCCCGCTACCTGCTGCCTCTCTTGCCCGCCATGGACACGGTGCTGGGGGGAACTGGCTTTTAAGCTGGCTCCCCCCAGCACCGGCTCCTGCTCCCCTCCTAGCTGCCTCTGATAGAGGCAGCAAGGGGGGGAAGTGACTAGTCAAGGGACTAGTCGCTTACATCCCTCTTGCTTTTGAATTAGTTCACCCTCCCTTAACTTAATACATGCTTATCTGGAGATTTGGAGGACCAGCTTGCTTTGAGGTCGGCGTAATTCATGCACTAATTGAATGAATTTGATTCATTTCTAAACTTCCATCCTTTTCTTCTTCAGCAGTACAAATGAGCGGAGATAAAGGGTGGTGCTGAAGCCCAAACTGCGGTTTGTCTGCCATACAGCCGTATATTTCTTTCTGTCCTTCTGTTTCTCAAAGCACCTTTATCAATATATGTATCAATATATGTAGCACTGAATAAAACCAAGTGAGTCTCTGTCATCCGGATCCTTTCCCCCAAGATGGGGTTGCAATTGCCTGGAGTGAATACTGCAGGATTTTTCATTGTTACCAGGCACGACTGGTTCTGACAGCTTTTTGTGCTCTGTGCAGAGCGCAACTACCTCATGTGTGTGTTTATTTTTTCCTTTGAGGTGTTACGGTGGAAAATGGCCCTAACGCAGGTCTGTTCCGACTCTCGGTTTTTCACTTCAGTGTCATTAAAATTCCAAAACCACTGAATTGGATCATAAAAGTGAACTGCTCTCGTTTCAATTTCCCGTACATGGGGAAACATAAACATTCCTCACACTGCCTTTCTTCCCAGCCAAAAGACCTTCATTGCATCTTAATAACATCTGTGTTATGGAAACCATTGTGAGGGGTTGTGGGAGAATCGTGATCGGTGCATGCAAGATGCATAGATTAAGCCCAATGCTGGCCTCCTGGAAGTGGATACAACTCCATTGACTTCAGCTGAGTTGCTGCAGTGTAGGCAGGAGCAGAATTTAGCCCAAAGATGTCACATTCTGCTGGACATCAAAATTGATTGTCTTAGCTTCATGAGATTCTCAGCTTCCCACCTGGCACTTGCCCTGTTGGAGGACTGAATCTTTCTGTTCACGTCTTCAGACTGCAGTATTTGTTGACATCTGGTTTTCCTCTGTGGGGAAACTGAGGCAGAGGTAACGTGATTTTTTTTTTTTTTTACAGTCCAGTCATGTATTGTAGAAAGAGCTCAGGCATTAGAATTGAGGAGTTCTTCCTTTCAGTCCCCTTTCATACCATCTGCTGCAGATTCTTATCCGACCTAGGGATGTGTTTGGAAAAAAGAAAACGCTCAGTTGTGCCTTGTGATTGTGTTTCCAACAGATGACATTTTAATCTGCAGTTCTCTCTCACTGGCTTTTATCCATTTTTCATACAACACCTCTCAAGGATTTATTTTGTTTTTCCATCATTGAATCCTAGAACACTAGAACTGGAAGGGACCTCGAGAGATCATCAGAGCTATCCCCTACCCTCACAGCAGGACCAAGCACCACTTAAATCAGGGTGGGCAATAATTTTTGAAGAGGGGGCCAAACTCCAAGAATTTGGAAAGTGGTCAAGGGCCACACTCTTCCATATTAATGGAGGAGGAGTGGAATCTGGGATGGAAGTTGGGTGCGGAAGAGAGCTTGCAGGAGGGGATTTGGCAGGATAGGATGTGGGGTCTGGGAGGGAGTTTGGGTGAAGGAGGCAGTTGTGACCTGGGTTAGGGGACTAAGGTGCAGGGGTTTGGGTTGTGATCTGGGGAAGGGGACTATGTTGCAGGAGAGGGATGGAGGGGTTTGGGCTATGACCTAGGGTTGAGGGGGTGTGATTTGGGGCAGGGGACTGAGATGCAGGGGTTTGGATTGTGATCTGGGGCAGGGGTTTGGGGTGCAGGATCTGGGAAGGGATATGGATGCAGGAGGGCAGAGGGTTTGGGTTATGTGTTGTAGGGGGACAAAGGGTGGGGTGCCAAAGGCAGGCTCGGTTGGGAGACTTACCTGCTTGTCTCCCAGCCAGCAGCCTTCTCAAGCAGACTGCCTGCCTGCCCTGCCCCGCACTAGCTGCAGGGGCCATGTGGCTTTTAAACAGCTACGAACCTGAGGGGAGGGGGGAGTGTGTATCACAAGCTGCCTGTTGACAACAGGCAGCTCCCATTGGCCGGAAACTGGCCAGTGGGATTGTGCTGGAGGCGGGAGCAGCACATGAACTTTTTTCTCCCTCCCCTGGGCTCACAGCTCTTCAAACAGAACCCGGCAACAGCCGCTTTTCTCAGCAGCGTCTGGGGGGGGGGGGCAGGCAGGGAGTCTGTCTGAGGTTTCCTGCTGTGTCCACGGGCTGGATCTGGAGGCTTGGCAGGCCAGATGCGGCCCGCAGACAGTATTTTGCCCAGGGCTTACCTAGATCATCCCTGACAGGTGTCTGTCTAACCTGCTCTTAAATATCTCCAGAGATGGAGATTCCACAACCTCCCTAGACAATTTATTCTAGAGTTTAACCACCCTGACAGGTAGGACGTTTTTCCTAATGTCCAACCTACACCTCCCTTGCTGCAATTTAACCCCATTGCTTCTTGTCCTGTCATCAGAAGTTAAGGAGAACAATTTTCCTCGCTCCTCCTTATGACACTCTTTTAGGTATTTGAAAGCTGCTACCATCTGCCCAGTTTATTCTGTTCGTTACATTTCGTCCTTCTCTGCATTGCAAACTTGCCAGCATGCAAGTGCATTTGTGAGTTGTCTGCCCGGAGTCCATTCTTCACGGCACTCGCTCTGGAAAAAACACTTGATCAGAACGTGCTGTTGACTTGGTTGAAACTGACAGTGGCTTCCTAAAATGGAAGGTGTTTTGGGAAGTAGGAGCCCGTGTGCTGAAAGCACTAGCACAAGACTGCATGCGTGTTGCCAGGGGGTGATGCTGGCTTGGTTTGAAAGCAGCTGCCTGGCTGCAGACTGGTTTCTCAGCTGCCCGACTTTCTTTTTGTAGCAAGGGAAACATGTTTGAACTAGGGACGTGAATGACTAATCGACAGGCTGGTCGACCAGTCGTTCCTCCTCCCCTTGCTGCCTCTATTAGAAAGAGGCAGCAATGAGGGGGAAGAGGAGGGGTTCTTCAAAGCAGCGGTGCTGCATGGAGCCTGGGGCCAGACCCCGGGCTGCACACGGCGTTTCAAAGCGGGAGTCCCCAGCTCACCCCAGGCTCCATGCGGTGCTGCCTCTTTGAAATGCTGCATGGAGCTTAAAGCTGGGCTCCTCATGGCATTTCAAAGTGGCAGCACTGCATGGAGCCTGGGGTCAGTGAGGGAGCCCTAGGGCTGTTGCTACACTTCAAAGGTGGAGGCACCTTATCTTCTAATGGAATAATCAATGCAAAATGCATCGACTATTCGATTAGTCAATTACTCGATATTTAACATCCCTAGCTGGAACCACTTGCATAGCCAGCGTTTGTTAATAGAGGTAATGGTTCCTTCTGTAAAAACACACCTGCACTGTGCCCACTAGTGTGACCTTAAAGTAGGTCATGTCCCACTCATGTTCTCCTTCCCCCATTGTGACCTTTTTCTGTGCCCTTGCTGAATCACACATCATCCCGCACCTTCAGCTGCTCTCTGCTCCCTCCTCGTAATATTCCTTTCCCATCTTTTCTTCCTGCACCTTTCACTGTCACTCCGCTCCTAATGCTTGCCTAGAGATTTACATCTTTCCGAGGGTCCCACAGCAGAGTGACTGTAGTAAGTAAAACATCATCTGATACGGCCAGATCTACACTTATCCTGAGAGAGACATTCCAGAGATCAGTCTTCCAGGGTTTGATTTAGCGGGTCTAGTAAGGACCCACTAAATCAACTGCTGATGGCGCCCTCATTGACCTCAGTATTTCATGGGGTTTCAAGGAGTAAGGGAGGTGGATGGGAGAGTTTCTTCCCAATGGGGACAATGCAGAAATTCAGCTTAAGGTACATCGACTCCAGCTACACAGTTCTCATAGCTGGAGTTGTGTATCTTGGGTCAACTTTCTCCTGTCATGTAGACCTGGCCTGGGAGTGAAAACAGCTTTGCTGCAAATGGGCTCTGGCATAAGGGTGGGATGTGCATACGGAGAGAGAGACACTGACTAAGGTCGCTGTGAAAATGTTGGCACGTTTTTCGTTTTTGTTTCTGAAAATTAAAACCACTTCCTAGCCTATCCCGGATTCGTACTCAAGCCAGATCTAAACCAGAAGGGGATTGCTTCCCACCCAGCGTTGGCGCGGGGAGCTCTTCCTCTCACTCCGGGTGCATTTTGCGTTGGGTGTCCAATGGTTTAAAAAGTCTCCCAGATCATAAAAGTCTGCCCCTCAGGCGACGGCTACAGCTACACTGCAGGCTTCTTGCACAAGAACTCATTTTTTGAGGAATAAGGGTTCTTGCACAAAATGGCCCCATCTACACTGGGTTTTTTCCCCGCAAAAATCTCTTCTGCCAAAAGGATCGGAAAAGAATCTGCAAATGAGAAAGTGAGAAGTGCTAATGAGCACTTCATTTGCATTTCCTCTTCCGCAAAAATGCTATAGTGTCGACGTAGCCTGACCTGAGTTACGGGCTTGCCCCCCCAGCCCGATCTCAAACGGATCACTCATGGGCTGCCCCCTTGTGTTGTCCCTGCCTGGGGCTATCCTAGGCCACTGCTGGGCCCTGGGATGACAGAGCCATTCTTTGCTGCTGTTTGAAGGCACGTAATAGGGCTGAAAATGGATAGAAGAGAATGAATGATACTGCACAGTTCTTATCCTGATCTCTGAATTGTGTAGACCTGAACCAAATAGCTCCCCTTACAAGTGCTTTCAGGCATTCTGTCTCTTTTAGCCAGTGCGGTTATTGACCGTCTCTGCTCCATTGCTCAGCTCCTGCTGTGGCGAATCCACAGGGCTTTAATGCACCTGCTTGCCTCTAGATCATGTGGAGGGGTTTATGTAGAATTGTGTGTGGTTTTGAATAAGTCCCGGGGTGACGATGGCCTTGGGGAACTTGGTGTGAGCCAGCTCCTTCCGCTGGCAGGGCGATGTAACTCCTGCATGGGCTGGAATACAGGAATTTAAGGGGGAAACTGGCTGATTTTTCAATACCGCTGCATATTTTTCAAAAAGAAAATTTCTTGTTCATCAAAGGGTTGGGGAGAACCGGCTTAAGAATTCACAGGTTATTATAATGCACAAATTAGGCACAAATTGGTTTTAAGTTGTCTTTGTATTCAGACTGAAATGAGAAGAGTCTTATCAGGAATTTCAGCTAGACCAGAATAACACGGCTGCATCTCTATCAGGAATTTCGTGGTAGGGTGAGATTAGACTCATGAGAGGTTGAGTTACTTTAAAACGTATTTTAAAAACCAGGTAAGCAGGTAACTTGTAAAATGGAGGACGTTATTGTCAGAGATTCTTCTGGCGTAGGAGGCTCGGACGCTTGCTGGAACGCTGCATTTACGACACCAAGTCCACATACTCAATATATTTAATACATTCATAATCCCTTAGCTTTTGAATTACTTCTGATCATTTAAATTCCCATCATCGTCTGTTGCCAGTTACCTGATCACTTTCATCCATGCATTCAGAATACAGGGATTTTCGCACATTCATTGCTTCTTTGGGGAGGAAATTTGGGCTTGCATCGATCCGTCTGTTGCACTCCATCCTCACAAAGTGAATCGAAACTGAGTTCTAACCCGCAGTGGCAGGATCTTCACATGCTGGGTTGTGATAATGTTTGTTTAATACAATACAATAATGCATATAAATGTGGATCCAACGTAGAGGCACATGCAAAAGATGCACACATTTTTATGCAGAAATTACCAGCAGGAAAAATGAGCAACAAAAGAGAATTTACACCACATCCCACAATCCAAAGTGAAATGTGGTTTTCAGAAGCCTGAGAGATTTGAGGCCTTGAAAACCCAGTCAATAGGCTTCTACTTAGAACAAGAGCGAAAGTTCAGACCCATGAGACTTACTGAATGTTATTTGCTTTATTCTTTGTCAGATTCCCATGTATTACCCATTACCATACACCTTTAGTTCAAGGGTCAGTAACCTTGTTTATAGATTGACCCTACCACCATCACAGTTGCATTATGATAGTACCGTAGACGAACAGACGGCATTTCTAGCAGGTCAGGGTAGAGAATCTTTCTTTGAACATTTCCCTGTTTTTTCTGGCCAGCACTGTCGGTTTCTAGCCCTGCCTATCTGTGGATAACCGCTTTAGACCGGTGGGTATCCTTGGCTCATTTTTGTGGCTGCAGAGACAGATGTGATGCACATTTTGCATCCACGGAGAGCTCTGTGTTGTCAGAATCAAACTGATTCTGGGCTATCAGAGTCCGGGCTATCAAATGCCTCCATGTGAACAGCTGTCACCAGTTCCAAAGGGACAAACAGTATCCAGCATTGATCAGGGCTGCTGGCTAGTCAGCCTGTCCCTGCCAGTACCAGTCGTTGCGTTTACAATACCTTGCCTGCAGCACATAGGACAATGAGCCTTAACAAAACTGCAAGAAACTCATTTGCCCTCCCAGAAGCCAATTGTCTGTGTTATGAGCTGTGGGGCTGGTGAATCGCCGATTAAACCAAAATTACTTATCCAGGGAAATCTTTGTTTGACCTTGGAACACCCCAACCCATTGGTATGTATCAGCCGCAGTAACATTTTAAGTCCCCTTGCAGTGTTGGGCGGGACATTGAAATGGCTCTGTTAGCATAACAAATTGCTGTTGAGTGGAATTCTTCTGAAACCGTATTCCATAGAGCTTCCTCTTCCCTGCATTGGGCCTTTCTTCAAATAGTGATAGGCCAATTAAGAGGATTCTGGGAAGGAAGCCTAATTGCGATTGCCTTTGTGGGAATTAGCCTGTCATTCTGCAGTGTCCTTTGCGTCTTTATTTTTAAAGGATGCTTTCAGCTTTTCAGAGGATGGGAGCTCCCCCGGGGTTAAAGGCTCCTGGCAATAGCTGTCCGGTGGTATTCCCTCGTTCAGAGGGATCTCAGAAGACGAGAAGAAAGCAAGGTGATTACACAGCCATGCACTGCAGGCTTCCAGGAGCCTGACAATGAGGAATAAGAGTGACTAGAAGATTTACCTGGCGTTGCTCGGGTCCTCAAATAAGTTTTGTTTTTCTTCATTTAAATCGATGCTCTGGGGTAGGGCTGGAGAGGAGGAGGTCAGGATGAAGACTGCCTCCGGGAGAGAGGACAACCCCAGCCCTCTCTTACCACAGCAGCTTGGAACCAGGTGAGAAGCACCTCTCCATGGCTGCTGCAGCTCCAGCAGGCACAGCTGGGGGAGGAGTGCATGTCCTCTGTCTGGGGGGGACAAACAGACAAACTCTCTGAAATATATAGTAGAGAGCTGTCCCTTTCTCCACCCTTGCCCCCTGCTGGCCCAAAGGGGTTATAGCTGTTCCGGTCCCTATCTCTGGCTCCTTGCTGCCCCCCTGTGGTCATTCTACAGTATAATTCCTTCCTGCCAGACCCCTCCCTTTCCATTTTATGGGAAACAGTGGAATTCCACAAATACCCCACTATCCAGACACAAGCAAACCTTTTTCTTGAAGTTATGATAAGAGGAAGCTGCCTACCAAATTTGGTGGTCCTAGTTCTTGCACTTTAGGAGGAGGACTCCTTAGGATGGACGGATGGACAGACACACATTTCTAAAATATCTAGTAAGATTTGAAAGAGGACAGGGCGGTGATCGGATTCTCTGGGTCGGGCGCTCATTCCATGAAGCATGGAAGAAGCCATGGAAAGAAGGAAATGAATCGGGGCAGGGTGAGGTAAAGGTTGGGGTCTCAGTGGCAAGATGTAGGCCTGTGTGTGAGGTCTGGGGAAGGGCCTTGAAGGGGAAGTTGTATTTGAACTTGGATGGGAGCTCATGGGTGGATTGGGGAGAGTCTGATTAGGTGAGGCAGCTTGGAGGGGGGGATGTGTATGAGGGAAGCTCAAAGTTTGGTTTCATTCCAGTTACAGGCTGGGCCGGTAGCACTCTGACTCTGTTTTCAATTGTTTAGAAGTTGGCTAACTTTTCACTGTGGGTAGGTCTAGACTACAGGTTTTGTTTTCTTTTTTAAAGTGGCCTTTTTTCGAAAAAAACCTTCCCCTGCGTCTAGACTGCTGCCACGTTCTTTTGAAAGTAAATCGAAAGAATGTGGCAGTTTTTTTGACCGTGGAAAACCTTGTTTTACGAGAAAGAATGCCTTTTTTCGAAAGGGCTCTTCCAAAAAAAGGCGCTATGTAATGCAAGCTGTGCTTTTTCGAAAGAGAGCATCCAGACTGCCTGGGTGCTCTCTTTCGAAAAAGCGGCTTGCTTTTTCGAAAGTACTGGTTGTAGTCTAGATGCTCTTTTTCAAAAGAGGCTTTTTCTAAAGATTCTTTCTAAATAGCCTCTTTCGGAAGAGGCTTGCAGTCTAGATGTAGCCTGTGTGGGCTGAAATTTTCCCTGTAGTTTAACTGCTGCACCTGCCTATCTCACTCAGTGGCATGCTGACTGGTGGCCAGGCCCCTGTGTTCCTGGTCCCCCCCCACAGTCGGTGTCTGCTGCTATTTGCTCTAATTTAGCAACAAGCTGGTTTACTGAGGGCAAGGAGGACGGGCGATAACGTGCCGTTTATCTGTACAAGCTGCATGTAGCTTCTGCTGAAAAGGACCTCCAGGCGAACCTTGACTCAGAGCTGTTTGGAAGAGCCCAGCACAACAGACCGGATGACTTTAGACGGATCTATTATGCTCCTGACTATTTTCAGCACTCCTTGTCTTGATTACCTTCCTACTGTCTTTTGTGCTTTTGCACCCTGGACAGCATGCTGTGTCTGATGCTTTGGTCATTGAAACTAGTAGACTTGGTACTAGTTCATCATGCCAGCATAGCCTAGCAACAGGGAGCTAGGTGGTGCAGTCACAGCCAGTAAAACAAGTTGATCCTCCCGGGTGATGTCTAATGAACGGGGGGTGAACATGGTATCGCCATGCACCAAGTGTGCCCCATGTAGCTCTCCCATCTTCCCTCTGAAAGCTTGTCAATTGAGGTTGCTTGGTTACATGTGCAGAAATGCATGTTGGGAGTTGTAGTTTTTGTTGCACATCTATAGAAAAGGTGAAGAGAGCTACTGCCGCCTCCAATTAGGGATGTTAAATATCGTTTAATTGAATAGTCAATTAACCCCATGATTCTTATCGGTTAGTTGACTATTCTATAGTTGCCAGGCAGCCCTGTCCATGGGGGGACGGGTCTGAGCTCCCGGACCTGGCGTGAGCCAGAACTGAGCCAGGCTGCCTGCCCGCCTGGCTCCGAATACACTTGAAATGAAGAGCCGCAGCGGGGATAGGTCCAGGACCCAGTGCAAGCCGGGACTGAGCTGGGCTGCTGGCCAGCCTGCTAAAAAATTTACTGGCAAGGGGTGGGGGGGAAATGCGTGTAGTCTATAGCATTAACCTATAAGCTTTTGCTTATCGATTAATCGGTTAATCGACTATACTATTACATCCCTACCTCCGATGTAGACATTTTTGGGGATATCTTACTGCTGTCGTGACCTTCAATAGAGCAAAATTGCTTGCACCCGTGCCAGGTGTCCGGTTTTGAACTGGACAGTCCAGTATTTGAGCTTTCTGTTCAGGAAACAAATTGAGAAAATATAAATGTCCAGTATTTTCTAAACAAGATGTAATGTAGATTGTGATGTAATGTCAAGAGTGTCCGGTATTTTTGTTTAAACCATCTGGCAACCCTACCCATGTACGCCCATAACTTCCCACAGTTACCTGATTATTAGGTATTATAGCGGTGACTTGGCTGGGTCGAGGACTTGGATGAGGGAAAAACGTGCGTATCTGAAGCGAGGGAAAGGCAAGGTAAGGGAAGGAGTGATTTCTCCAGCTGTGTAAAGCCAGCGGCTTTCAAAATAAACCCTCTTCCTGATGTCGTGGGATTGGGTAACAGGCGTCCGCCAGGCCTGTCTCTCTCTCTCTCTCTCTCTCTCTCTCTCTCTCGTTGAAGCTTTCACATTCGCTGTAACTTCTCACAGATTCACAGCTAGGGAACTGGCTCATGGATGTATTGACAAGGGCTCCACAGGTAAACTGAGGATTCCTCTTTACGAAACTGCAGCGTCGGGATGTGACGAAGCGGTGAAAAGAGGAAGCACACGGCAATTCGGGGCCTTGCCGTGCAGGAGATGAAAGTGAAGTGGAAGCAGTTCCCCAGTTGGGAAATTGAATGTCCGTCTCCCTGCCCCTTGCCCATCACAATCTCCCTGTGTGAGTAAGAGCTGTGGGGTGGGGTGGGAGGGGTCTCATCCCTTGTGGGAGTCGCACATAGAAGCTCCCTCCCACGCAGGGTATTATAAGAGCCGACCTATGAGGACAGGCGCCTCAGTTTTTCGTCTCGGCACTAAGCAAATCTGTAATTACCCGGCTGTTTGGGAGGCTTTGTTGTCCTCGCAGTGAGGCCTTGGCGGGCTGGCTGCTAAAAATACCCGCCGCTGATTGTGTAGTTAATTAAGGGCTCAGCAGAGTTCTTTGTTGCCACCCAGACTGTGTTTTGAGTCAGAGCAGCAGCCTGTGCCTTTACATGGGCCTGTGGGAAATCAGGGTGGTTGATCAAGAACAATGACGTTAAAAATCCTCGTTCCAAAATCGATTTAACTCTCGGTGTGCTGCTGTCAGGATGCAGCGTCCTGCATTTGGTGCATCCTGGTGAGGGAGGGTCCTGACAAGTTAGCCCACAATTCCAGTCCTGTGCATGACCAGCTTGCCTCTGGGCCCGGCACTGAATGGGTATCCTAGAATTAATTAGAAGTCATTAGAGCCCTGCAAATCTGCATATGTCTGCTTTAGATCTGGGGGTATCTGCATCTGCCGACGTGGAGATCTGCTAGGGAGGTAAAATCTCGCTTAATTAATTAAACTGATTAACTGATTAAAGTCAGTTAACTGAATAAATAGTCGGGCGGGATGGAGCGGCCCCCACACCGTGGGCAGGGGCTGCTCCAGCTGCTTCCAACCCTATGCTGGGCTGGGCTGGGCTGGGCATCAGCAGCTTTGTAGGGGGCGGAAGCAGCTGCCGGGATGGGGGCAGGCTGCTGGTTCCTTCACCCCACAGCTTGAAGGCAGCAAGCTCCCAGGCAGACTCGCCATCCCAAGGCAGTGACGCTACCCAGCTCGGCGGCAGCCAGCGTGCCTCCCATGGCGGGTGGGCAGGCAGGCAGGATCCCTGGCTGGGGATGCGTGGCGCTTGATCGCTAAGTGCCCCTGAAAAGGCAGGCACAGGGGCGCAACCCCCGAGGCACCTGCTCCATGGCGAGTCCACCCCGCACCCATGCCCTGCACTCAGCCAGTTACTGGCATTGCTTAAGTAGGCAGCAAGGATGACCAGCAGCTGGGAACGCAGGGAGGACAGCCCGGAGGACACCCGTCCCTCCCCCCCCACGCTTCTAGCCCGTTCACATCCCTCATATCTGCAGCTCACTTTTGTGGCTATGGATGCAGATACAAATTACGTATCTGGAACCCTGCACATCTGCAGAGATCCACTTTCGATCCACAGGTGTCTGCATCCACAGATGTCAGTGCGGATAGCCACGGCTCACACAGATGCAAATTTTGTATCCACACAGGGCCCCACTCATAATTTCAGCTAGTACGTGCCGTTCTGTCTTTGGAAACCAAATACAAAGAGCCCCTGCCACCCCTCAAGCAACAAAACGATGACACTACGTATTCACGAACACCCGTTACGCTTGAGCGGTGGGTGCAAAAGCACGCTCAAATCCCGGTAGAAAAACAAGGCCATCTGCAGGGAGATGGATTTGCCACCGTAAACTTTGTGTCGTTCCACGAGGAGGATTAATGAATAAATGAAATGTTGACTCCTGTAATGATTTCCTGAAGGACGTGTTCATTTACTCGCTCAGTAAGGAGTAACTTCACAAATCCTCTTGGGAAGAGAGATTAAAATAAATTGCAGTTTCCTAAATCTTTCTGCCAGCTTTCCGAGGTGGAAAGCAGGATATTTGGTTTGAACAGTCGGAGCTGTGCAGAGTGCCATCAAAAGGATGCCGAACGCTTCAATGATCAGGTACCTGTCCAGTGCTACATAGTCGCCTTAATTCTCTGTTTTATGGAAGGAAACGCATCAGTGCAGTGTCTTACTAGCCAGACGCCTCTTGCTCTATCCAACTCCACCCCCTACAAATCTGTCTTCTGTTTAAATTGGCAGCTCTGGGAAGAGGTGGGACTAGGTTAGCTCAAAGAGAGAGAACTGGAAAAAATCAGAAAGATCCATCATAAACACGGTACAAAGCAGATTGAAGGTTGGATTTTTGTTCCTTGTTAACATGGAGGGTTTCTGCTTCATATGAATTGGGCAGAAGAGGATGCAAACGGTATTTGCTGAATTCTTAGAACGTTTGACTCCCTGTGAAAGAGGAGGACATTTACGGCTATTAAGTCTGAAATTGATTCAGTTCCTTTTAACATTCCATGTTCAGAGCCTTCTAATAAGATACAGCTATGCCTGTCTGCTCAGGCAATCCAATCTTCTAGGCACACAGCATTTCAATATCTTCTTTGTCACTTAATATTATTCATATAAATCCTTTTCTGTGTCTCACCCAGAAGCCCAAGTTTCTGCCTCCATTTAGATTTCACCAGCTTATTTGTACACCAGATGCTTTGTTAACGTGTTGGTTAAATATCACATCATTGTTCTGAACTCAGAGCTATTAAATCAGTGAGCCACAGAGATTTTTTTTAAGAGCTCCCAAGATCACATACAGTTTCCAAGTCGTAGTTTCCAAAGATTCTCCTTTGATGTGGTTATATGAAGCCAGCTGTAGACTACAGAGCAGGTACATCTTCCACTGTACTAAGTGTCAGGCTATT
>JANRFK010005987.1:23544430-23562318 GCA_030068395.1 Apalone spinifera | reverse complement strand
TGTTCTTCTACATGCCTCACAATTTTATTCTTTACTATTGTTTCGACTAGTTTGTCCGGTACTGAAGTTAGACTTAATGAAAGTTAGACTTAAAGACCATGATCTGATTCCTGTGTCCTAGAAGGCAGGAGATTCTGTGTGCAGATGCTTCTAAGAGACATTTTCAAGCTCTCTCCAGAGGGAGGGTTAAGAGTTTGAGGGTACCCCACAAGAAGAAATTCCCAAATGCGCCTTCCTGGATTCACAAAGAGGGTTTTGCATTTGAGTGGTGGCAGCAATACCAATGCAAAGCCAGGGAATCTGCAGTCTTGGGGAGTTTTTAAACATCAGCCTTTATTGGCAGGGTTTTTTAAAGTCTCTTGCAGGCCCCCACCTTCTGCCCGCAGTGTGCCAGAGTGGGAAACAGCATTGGCAAAAACATGATATAAAGCTAATGATAATGGAGAGATCCTGTTTTCATGAAAATTCTCCTTTATTATGCACAACGATGAAGAATAGATGAGCTATTGAAAGAACTGTTTTGGAAGCCTGCTCTCCAAGTAGGCTTTCCATGTAGTTTTAAAGTAGCTTAGATTCATTGGAGTTAGAATTGGAGGAGCCCTATTAGATCATGAAGCATGTCCTACTTTGGGTTACTGGGGAAGGCTATGGCGTGACTTCTCTTGCCCGGTCTAGTTCCAAGTAATTGTGCTTTCACCTCTTCCTTTGGGAGGTTAGTTTGACAGTCAACTTTATGAAAACAACACCCCAGGTGTCAAATGTGAGTGTCCACTCTTAAACTCGGATCAGGAAAGTTAGAATGTTTCCACAGTGGAGAAATAATGGAGGAGCATTTACATCAACATGAATGGACTTGACTCTTCCTGATGCTCCTTTTTCTGGTGTTCAGGGTATTTGTGTGTTAGGGGGTTTCTCAGCCACAGCCCCGCTTATTCTCCTACCTGCCTTAGCAGTGAAGTCCTGACTCTGTGCTTTATACCATCAGCCTCTCGCCGTTTTCGGTGCCAAACAAATGTGGATGGAACTTTGAGCTTTGGGAACCTGATTGAACCAACCAGTAGCACGCTAATAACCAAAGTCTCCGCCTTTGCTTTGAGATGCTGGGGGGAGGTGGGGGTTCATTTGTACCTGAAACTCACAAGGGAGGAGGGTGTTATGCAAAGGGGAAGCACCAAGCCAAAGGAATATTAGCCATTACTCCTGCGATGAGCAGAATTCCCATTACATCCCCAAGGCAGAATGAACCAGCAGAAGCTAGGTTGAGAACAAGCAGTCTGCATTTCAGTGCTGTTTGGTGAGAGGGTCACTTTATGTAAGTTCTGGAAACGTGGCTCCTTTTCTTCCTGACTCTGAAGGCTTTCCCCAGAAGAGAGAGCCTCATTTCAGCCTTTCCTGGCTGCATCTGTGGCAGCATTTGACACTGCTTCTGCCCCAAGGCCCTGAGGCTTCAACTGACAACATACAGGATGGTTTATTCTGGGGAAGTGGGGAGCATTTTGGAGAGAGTTTCCTCCTTCCCTTTAAAATTGTCTCCTGTCTGAAGTATTTCCCTAAATTCAGAGTTTGTTGAAAACTCCGAGACCTTCTTTGGAAGGGAAAGAGATGGTGCACTACATCGGAAGGGCGGCTGGACTTTCCAAAGGTCCTATCTGAGATGAAGTGGTCAGGGTTTCAAAAGCACCCGGAGCTCATCGGGACTCTCTCTAGACTGCAGGCTTCTTTCGGAAGACGCTTTTCCGGAAGAGCTCTTCTGGAAAAACTTCTTTCAAAAGAGAGCATCTACACAGCAAAAGCGCAACAAAAAAGCAATCTGCTTTTTGAAAGCTAGCGTCCACATTGATTGGACGTTCTCTTGCATTTCACTTGTGATGACTATGGATGGAGTGGCCACCAGGGCACCTGTGCTTTTTCCTGGAGGCCTCTTCTTTCGAAAAAACGCTCTCTTCCGTGTCCACACACGCCTTTCTCTAAAAAAGCTTTTTCGGGAAAAGGCTTCTTCCTCGTAGAATGAGGTTTACCGCCGTCGGAAAAACCCCTCCGTTCTTTTGACTTTCTGTCGAAAGAACGCAATAGCAGTGTGAGTGTCAGTATTGTTTTCTCGGAAAAACGGCCGTTTTTCCGGAAAAACTCTGCAGTGTGGACATACCCTGGGTGAGCCTTTGCAAAAGTCTGCGGAACACGTGCGCTCATGTGCTTTGGCAAATCCCTCCCGCTGCAAATCGTGTGAGCTGCAGGGTGCTGAGCAGCCTTGAAAATCTGGTGTGAAAGCATGAAGCCAGTTTTTTCCATGGCTCTGTTTACACTACACGTGAGGGGCAAGGAACTGGTGCGGGTACAAATAGCAGTTGAGCGGTGGTTGCAGCTGCAGGGGCCTGGCTGCGCCATGCTGAGGATGTACCCACCAGTTTCAGACACATTTGTACTTGGCGTGGCCGAGCCGTGCTGTGCTACTGCAGCTTCACTACGATTTACACTCGTGCTAACGCTTCAGGCTACCATGGGTATGCGTACGCAGGCTGTGGATCCTCACCCTAGCGTGTAGGGTCCCAGAACCTGCACCCCCTCCTTCGAAAAGTGCAGCCCTTAACCACTTATCCAAACCTTGGAGTGGCCCCCTTCTCAAAAATGATTGCCTACCCCTGGCGGAAGTGATGGGAGCATAGGAAACATTAAAGCAATAACCACTCACTATCCTTTCCAATGCCTTCACTAACTAGCGACATAAGAGCTACAGAACCTTGGGGCAATGCCATTAATATGCAGAATAATTACATGCTAACTAATAACTGTAATGTAAATAACTGTCATAAATATGAAAGCATTGTCTAAGCGGGCGAGAATTCCCCTACAAGGTCTTCTGAAAGGGAATGAATTATTCATAAAGCACTCGGCAAGCTGCTCGCGGGTGCGTGCTGCGGCGAGGCGTTAATAACCAACGCAACGAGTATGAACATTTGGTGTTGATTCAGGGCTTGAAGTGTTTGCATTTGTGCTGAGTCTTCCAGGCAAGTCTTCCCCGAGCTCCATGATGGTTGTTACTATATACTTCCAAGCCGTTTGATCGGGCCCTCAGCCTGTCACTCCCCCGCCCCCAGGCTAATCAAGACCCAAAGGTGGGGGGGAGGGGACGGGGGTGTGTGAAATTTCCTTTCCCCACCAGAGGTGGCGCCTAGAGGGAACCGCCCCTTCTGCCCGATGCCCCTCCCCATTCCGCCTGAGGCTCCACCTTTTCTGAGGAGCAGAGCCAGCCCACGACCACTATCAAAATTTGTGAAGTGACCTCCCCCCCCCCCAAAAAAAATTATTGCCCACCCCTAGCAGGAGCTCTCGCTGATGGGGTTCTGACGGATTGAACCTCTGGGTGGCTGTTGTGGCCAGAGATGGATGCATCTGTTCACGCCTGGGCCATCCTTTCTCATCTCCAGTCTCCATCGCTTGTTCTGCCACGCGGGGGATTCCAGTCGATGCGTCTTTTCCTGTCCGCCGCTGGCCTACAAAATAAAACCACCCCGACCTGGTGCCACAAGGACAAGCTGCCAGGGTTCCCTTCCGCCTCCTGGCTTTCTCCAGAGTCCTTGTGGCGACTCCATTTGAACAGGAAGTTGACATCTAGGTATAAAAGAGAAATTAGGAGCTGGGGGTAGCAGCTGCAGCTTTGCCGGTATGCGCCTGTCTAGGAGACAGACCATTGCCTTGTGACCCGCTGTTGCCAGGCACAGCTTATGGGGTTCTGGGGAGAAGGCCTGGCCTCCCTCTCTCTCCTGCACTTCGTCATTTTGTTCTTTGCCCCTGACATTTTGCCTCCTGCACTTCCAGCCTCTTCGGAAGGGAAGGGAATTTGAATTCCCTGGGCTGCTTTTGTCTCCTTGGGAAGCGTCTTCCAGCATTCTGCTACAGGTTGGACACCTCTTACCCTGCTCCCTCAGGGCCTGACTGGTCCCGAACCAGGGAATTTCCCAGAACAGAGAAGGTTCCCTGCCACAGCCGCTCAGGCAGGGGGAAGGGTTAGAGGGGGGACTGCCTCCAGCCCCTGCCGGGCTCCCTGCTGGTCGCTGGCCCTGCTGCTGCGGCCCCGGCCAGACTGCCTGCCAGGCCCCAGCAGCCTGCACTGCTGCGGGCTGCCAGGGGCTGGCTCTGGCTTTGGTTGGGCTACCAAGGGCTTAGGCTCCGGTCCCAACCCCGCATCAGCCTGTGGGCTCTGGCCCTGCTTCTGTGGGCTATCCGGGGCACCGGCCCCATGCTGCCATGGGCTGCTAGGGTTGCCACCAGCCCCGGTCCCACTGCCGAGAGCGCAGGCTCCTGCCCCTCGGCCGCCCGCAGGCTCTTTCCCCGCGTCCATGAGCTGCCTAGGGCTCTCGCCCCAGCCCCCCACTGCCACAAACTGTCACCAACCCGATCTTGCGCTGCCGTGGGCTGCCCTAACCCAGTCCCATTGCCGCTACTGCCAGCTCCAGCCCCAGCCTCTGCCCCGTCCCACTATTTCAGCCCATCCCCCTCCTGGATTGCCCTCCTGCCACTAGACTATGTTCTCTGATCCGGGAACATCCGGTGGCCCTGCTGGCATGGATGTTGCCGGATCAGGGAATTCCAGTTTCGGGAGGTTTAACCTGTATTTTTTAAGCATTCTGCTGCTGCGTCTCGCTGTTTATTACTCGGGACACTGTGTCCGAGTTGGTTCGCCTGCTTTCTGCTACTTGTAAACCCGCAGCTTGAGACCAGTGTTTGTTGCAGCTGGTGGTCTGAAGGTCTGTTCACACTTGTAAAGCAGCAGTATAAGAGTGTAGCCGTTTAAACGGGCAATCCAAACGGCTACATGGCTGCATAGAGCTCCCAGTCCGGCTCCCAGGGATCTGTCTGCCATTCTGTACTGCTGCCTCTGGATCAGCGCAGGGTGGCAGGTGGGAGCCGGTGCACTCTGGGAGCCGGCATAAAAGCTGACTCCGGGTGCCCGCCAGCTCCTGAGAAGCTGGCTCCCGCCTTGTGTGTAATCGCTGAAATTTTTAACGATTCAATGGTTAATCAATTACCCACATTTTAACATCCCTATTGTAAAGTAAGTTGGATTAAGCTAGTGAGCAAAGGAGGCTGTTTGCATCTCTAAATTAGACAGATTAACCTAATTCTTAACAACTCAGCTGCTACAGACAAGGGGAAGGGCTGGGCTGTGCTTCACCAGGGAGAGCAACTGTGCAACGTGTTTTGCTTTTGCATATTTCTTATTAAAAGCAGCTGAGGTTTTCAGAAGCAATTGACACATTCATGGAACTAGGGTGAACGTTGCTGCTGAAGGACAAGCAGGCACATTCCTGAGGATACAAGGCTACTGAATCCCCTGCAAACTCCCCTTCCGTTGTGAGAGGTTGAAGGAACAGGGTTCCAAAATGGTTTCCGGATAGAAGGTTTTTTTTTTTTAACGTAAAAATCATCAGTTCACTAATGAACACGGTGATAAATTTCCAGGAACTTGCCATGGACCTGCACCACTGGGAGCACTGCACCGGGAGCCAGGAACTCCGTGAGGGCAAATCCCGGCCCTGACACCTACTCCATTTGAGACCTTGGTCATGTCACTTAAATTCTCTGCGTGGTTTCCCTCCTATAAAACCGTACTTGTTTTGTGTGGCGGTTGGGAAGATGATTGAATGTTTCTATGGTGCTTTGGAGACTGGAAGAGTTCTATTGGTGGGGGCCACAGTTTTGGGATTTGCTCTCAGCAGCGTGTTACTGCCTTCCGGGCACATTGTTAAAATTTATCTTTAAACACAGGCAAATCTCAAGTAAATGGATGCAAACCCATACTGCCAATGCTGCATTGAAAGGGTATTTGTGTGAGAGAGAAAGGAGCAGAGAAGAGGAGATCCGATTAGACAGAACCTAATCTATGCCTTTCGAAGCATCCAGATGACACGGGAGGGATTGACAGTGCAAATATGAAAAGATGGTTTGTCAGTTGCTCATACAAGCCGAAGCACAAGGATCATGCTTTTTAATATGCAAGGGAGCCCGTGATGCGTCATGATCTGTACGTGTTGCTTGCGCGTGGAATGCGTGTTCCTTGCATAGCTGCTCCTTGCTTCTTCGGTGCTTAACTGTTGCCCTGTGAGCAGTATGAGCATAGCCGGAGGAACTGGGCCTGGAAAGGGCAGTGGGGATGCTCCATCCCTATAGCCACCGGGTGACCACCTGAGATCCTTGGGGAGTGAGTGGGAGGGGAGCAGGGCCCCCTTGTCCTCCCGCAGAGTGTCCCCGGTGTGCCAGGAGGAGCAGCAGGAGTCAGGAAGTACCTATTCCACCTTGCCAGAGTTAAGCATAGGAGAAGCAAGGAGCAGCTATGCGGGCGAGGTTGCTATGGCAGCAGTGATTGCTTGACTCAAGGTCCTGGGAGATGCTTTGCCATGTAAATCCAGCCCAGCCTCGGCACTGGGCCTTCATTCACAAAGGAGGCAGGCTCGGTGACCTTGGACTCTTTGCTCTAAACTCTTTGAGCATAACTTCCCCAGGGACCCGCCAAGGGGCGCGGCTGCAGCTGGGCTTTGGCGATGGAGGCTGAAGGGGTGGGGGCAAGGATTTGGGGGCTCAGCATTCTTGCCATCTGTCCTTGTGAGGCTGCAGCCCCCAAACAAGGCGGGGGAGGGGGAGGAAAATCTGGCGAGACTAGCCCGTCTCATATGAGGGGTCAAATGGAACGTCGCTTTCCAGTGGCTGTTCTCTGTCTAGGAAAGCCAAACGTGGATTTGTTGAGCTAATCAGGGCAACTCACCGAATATCCTTCTTTGCCAGGGTACTAAGTCCTGTGGATAGGGGCGAAACAGTCGATGTGATAAAGCCCGACTTCAGGAAGAATCTTGATACTGTTCCATGTGCCTTCCCCATAAGCAAACAAGGGAAATATAGCCGAGATGACTCTGCTATCAGATGGTTGCACTGCTTGCTGGAAAATGGTACTGATACGCTGGAGGGCAGGGACCGGGTCCAGAGTGACCTAGACACATTGGAGGATTGGGCCAAAAGAAATCGGATGAGGTTCAGCAAGGAGAAGTGCAGAGTCCTGCCCTAGGGACGGAAGAATCCCAAGCGTTGTTACAGGCTGGGGACTGACTGACTGGCTACAGCAGTTCTGCAGAAAAGGACCAGGAGGTGACAGTGGATAAGAAGCTGCTCCATCCTCTCTGCCTCTTCTCCACCCTTGTTCCACCCCGCCCCATCTCCTCTGAGTGATGCAGCCCAGGAGGCTAGCAAGCGGGGGGGAGGAAGGACTGGCACCGGCAGTGTGTGTCTGCCCCTCTCCCTCCAGCATTCTCCAGCCTTAGCAATGAAGAAGGGCTAGCGAGGGACTTGTTGAGAAATAGCTTCCGATCCCGGCTGTGCCCTATCCGCTGCAAAGGATAGTACTTAAAATACGAATCCGTTTCACTGAATCCGCGTCTTTCAGCTGGCCTCGCTTGGGCGGATGCTTCTGTGGGCGCTAGGAGAAAATGGGGGCGGGATAGGGGGGCGGTTCCACTTCTAAGTCTCTCCTTTGAACTCAAAGCCGGCACGGGGTTTGCATCTTGTTCATGCAAATTGACTGAACAGTGCCGCTCTGGGTTTCTAAGGCTACGTCTCCGCAGCCCATGGTCTTGAGCCTCCCAGTCTGGGGTCCAGGGGCTCACGCTACCCTGGTAAGCGTGCTGTGTAGGAAGGCTTCAGTTTGGGCCAAAGCCCACGCCCATCCCCAGGTTTCAGAGCTGGAGTTACCACCTGATCGGCAGCGTCCCCTCAGCTAATTGGAACACGGCAGCACAAGCCGGTTCTGTGCATCTAGCCAGGGGCCATGTAGACGTACTCTAATTGTCCCCGTGTAAGTAGACTTACTTGACTGTGGTAGCCAGCCCACAGTCAATGCTGATTTCCAAGAAACCGGGTCTCCAAAGTCCACATGCCATGATGGAGGCCGGTTTCAGAGCCAACCAGATAATTTGGGAGAGGCTTATTCTCTTGTTGCCACGGAAACGATGGGACTTATGCAACGGCTAATGTCTCGTTTCTGACTGAGACCATGAAAGTGCAGGGCCGGCCAATTCAAAAGTGATGATCCTAATTCTCTTGCAAGTTCCCTCATAAGATCATGTAAACCAGGGGTAGGGAACCTTTTTTGGGTTGGGGGCTGCTGACCCACAGAAAAATCATTTAGGGGCAGCGAGAGGGGGGGAGGGGGCTTGGAGTCCTGGCACGGACTCCCTGATGCTGGGGGAGGCCCTAAGCCGTGGGAGCCAGATCCAGGCAACCAGGGGCTGCATTTGGCCCCCGGGCCTTAAGTTCCCCACCCCTGGTGTAAACAAAACCGGGCTCTTTGACTGCTTTCCCTAAGGAAAAGAACACCGCAGCCAACTCAAGCCCAGGGGAACTTGGGTGAATATCACCTCCAGAGAAATGCCCTTTGTATGTGTACTTACTGCCAAATATTCTCTGTGAAGCCACCTGCCTTCCCAATTTCTCTTTCAGCTGAAACACTCCACTGCTTTTTTAAAAATGTCATCAGGCCTGTCTCTGTTCTCACTGATCCTTTCACTTCAAGAGAAAAATCTCCTCAATAAATCTCCCATTGATTTTTTTTATCCTTATATATTGTCCCCAGCTGAGACTTTTGTGTCACAGCCAATAAATAAATGACAGGAAAAGATCTCCATCCAGACTTCCATTCACCACCTCTTACATCCATCATGCCTTACTTTAATGGGCCAAGTGCTGAACAGGACAGACCCCCACCGTGGCTGGCTTCTGTTCCCAGCTCTTGTTCTGACTTGCTCTGCGGCGTGGGTCAGCCATTTTAAACATCTGTACTTCTGTCTGTCTGCCTGCAAATGGAGAAGACTAGCCTCATGGACGTCCAAGCTAAGAGTGGGCTATTCTGATCATCTTGTCTTTCCTCTTGGATGACCCAGGCGAGAGAATTTTATCGGGTGGCTTCTGCTCTGGGACTCTTGAGCGGAAGGTGATGTGCATGGACGATGTTTTACTATATAACACACGGAGGATGGAATCAGATGTTCATTTGTAGGCTGCTGGGACTCTACATATTTTTTTTGTTCCCGCATCCTCTGTGCAATGTGCGTCTGAGGCAGGGGTGGCCAAATACCGGCCCACGGGCTGGACCTGGTCTGCCAGAGATAGCGTCTGGTGGGCCAACACTTATATATTCATCTGCCCGGCCACAGGTACTGGTGATGGCAGCTCCCATTGGCTGCGGATCGCCGCTCCCGGCAAATGGGAGTGGAGGGAAGCGGCGCGGACCGGAGCACCTGCAGCCGGGCAGGTAAATATAACAGTGGCGGCCCGCCGGAAGCCAACCCTGGTGAACAGCTGCCTTGTTATTGCCCACCCTTCCTCTGAAGTCACCCTGCTGGCATGGCACTCTGAAAAACAGTGTCCTCCGTGCGGCGTGACCGTGCACGCACTGAGCGTGCGAGAGCACACTGGGAGAGGGCAGAGCAGCATGCTTTGCATGAGCTCTGTGTTTACACATTTAAACACCAGACGGCAAGATAGGTCAGCCAACCAGATTGCTGGATAAAGGTCAAATAACTAAAATTAGAGCCCGCCACAGTTCACCTGATTCATAAAAAGCAGAAAATGTTGCTGATGCATTTTCATGGCTAAGCGGCTCCTGGCTTTACTGGCAGACGCACTGCAGCGGGTCGGCTTTCTGGGCCTGTGCGAAGGGGGTGGGTCGGGCAGAATGCATTAGGAAGCTATTCTCCTTACAAATGGGATAAGTCTGCCTCAGCCATTGCGTACGAGAGAAATGAGCTCATTCCACTAGGACGTTGTCAGGATGATGGCTTCTTCCCTCTTAGACAAAGTTAGTTTTCTGTGCGGGATTTGAATGTAGGGTTAGCGGCAGTTTAACATTTTGTATGTTTAAAGCTAAACACCCCCACACGTACCAAACCCCTATCTTCAGTCAGGGGAATTGACATCTCTCACCTGTGCAAGCGAGAACTATCTGCGGAAGTCAGGGACTAATGCCCTACATGTCTGGGTGGATGGACGTGGGTGTCTGTGTGTAGACAAGTTGGACCTCTCTGGTCTGGCACCCTTAGGATCTGACTGGTCCTGAATGAGGGAGTTTGCCAGACCAGGGAAGGTCAATTCCAGTCCCTCTGCTGCCAGCCTCTGGGCTTTCCTGGGGGGATGCCAGACTCCCAGCTGGGCTTCCCTCAGGGCCACCGGGCCAGGCTCTCCTCACGGCTGCTGGTCCTGGTCACCGAGCTTCATTCCTGGCCACGGTCAGGCTCTCTGCAGCCCCATGGGCTGCTTGCCCAGCTCTGCTCCTGGCCCTGGCCAGGTTCCCGGCCCCCAGCCATGAGTGGACTGCTCCCATCCAGGCTCCTGACTCCCAGCCATTGGCCCAGTTCTGCTCTCATTCCCGACCACCTGACTCCCAGCCACTGGGGCCTTTCTGGTCCAGAGTTCTTTGGTCCTGCAATATCTGTGGTCCTGCTGGACCAGAGAGTCCTTGACCAGAGAGGTTCAGCCTGAATATACACAAGAATATTTCCCCCAACTTAGTGTGGATTACTTTCCCAAGCTGTGTGTAGCGCAGAAACTTTTCTCTTTTATTGGATCAGCTTCTGTTGGTGAAAGATATTATCATGAGCCTCCTTGAGCAAAACTCTGCTCATCTGAGGAAGTGGACTTGCCCACAAAAGCTCATGATGCTACATATATATTTTTTCTTAGTTTCGAAGGCGCTACAGGGCTACTCATTGTTTGTTCCTTTAATGTAATGAGTAGACACCCTCCCTCCCATGATGAGCGTTCTCCGAGTTCTGGTCTGTCCTACAGACGTATGTCGGTATAACTGTATCACTCCGAGGTCTGGAAAATCCGCTCCCCAGAGTGACGCAGTTTTACTGATATAAGCCCCAGTGTTACGTTGGTGGGAGGGCTTCTCCCGTCGACATAGCTACTGGCTCTCGGGGAAGCTGTCTTGTCTTCACTAAGCACTACGGCAGCATAGCTGCAGTGTAATAGGCGTGGACAGGCTGTCCTCAGGTGCTGTCCTTCTTAGGAAAGAGTTAGCACCAAAATTCATGCTCCTGACATTTGAACCTTGTGGCTCATTTTTGGTGAATTCTTGCTGGTCTCTTTCCAGCTCAAGGGACCCAGTTACAGCGATCTACTTTCTTTCTCCTGTTGCAGTTCCCGCCCGACCCGCATCCCGATCAGCAAGATGCAAAGGCCTATTTGTTAAGCGATGGTCATTGCCTTCTGGCGGTAATTAATGTTGGGTCATCTCAGTATAACTTCCAGAATGAGGTTTTTTTGGGGGTGGGGCGCTTCATTCCTCATCTGCAGCATTCAAGGGTGGGTGGGTGGGTATGAAGAGGAGACCATCTGGTTTATTGCTTCAGCCCAAAGAATTGTGGCTCGGTGCAGCAAAGAAAGTGAAGCTCACATCACAGAGCGAAACGGAATCGGAACTACTCCTGCCTCTTCCCCGGCCCTTGAGGAGCCAAGTGGATGAACGGTTAGGATTACACGAGTACCTCTGCGCCCCCTGCGCAAGCCGTCTCCTCCCTCTGTGCTTCAGAGTCCCTCCCGTCAGACAGGGCCTACAGCTATTACTGCCTGACTCAAGGTGTTGCGGGGAGATAGGCACTCCTCGAGTTACAAACCTCATCCGAGAAAGTGGGTTTTGCCCGCAGAAGCTCATGATCCTATACAGTGTGTATATTTTTGGTAGTCTCTAAGGTGCTACTGAACTCCTCGTTGTGTTTGTACAAACCTCTGACGTACGAACATCTGCACACACAAACAAAAGCTCGCCTGCAGCCTCAGGGAGCAGGCAGGAGGCACAGGTGATGGTGAGAAGTGCAAGTGCTGGAGAACCCCGGGGGGGGGGGGGTCATGCTGCTAGTGGTTAAAGGGAAAACTGATGCTTCTCTCTAACCCACCAGGACAGCTCTAACAGCCCCTCCCCTCCCCCCCCCCCCCCCCCCCCCCCCCCCCCCCCCCCCCCCCCGCTCCTCCTCCTGCCCTCACTCACATCTTTCGCCATCTCCTGGTGAGCGGGGCAGGGTGCATCCCGTAGCGGAAGGGGTGGCCGGGGGATACCCAGAAATCCCCTTCAGAATCTCCATCTACCTCCTCATGCCCCCCTAAAACTGCCTTTCGTCAAGCACAAGCATTCAAGATTAAATAAAAAACGATTTCCACTATTTTTCATTGCAAATAGACAATATTTCAGCGGCATTATGGATTAAGTAGGTTTTTGTGAGCTGGCCTTGGAACCTAACTACCATTTATAGCATTGTGTCTATGGGAAAATGCGTTCCGAGTTCCGAACAGCCGACTTACAAACAAACTTTTGCCACACGACCCGTTCCGAAATTGGGGACTTCGTGCAACTGCATTAAAGACGGTGAGGTGCATAGAGACTCTTGTAACAGGGGTCAAATACATTGCTAAGATAGACCCATGCAGCACGTGGAAGCTGAGGTGTTTTACTCCTCAAGCAAAGGTGTGGAGGTTTCTAAACTGGTAACAGGAGATTTGTCTAACTTACTACTAGAATGGACACTGGTTACTGCAGAATTATTCAGTATTGTGCTTCAGTAATACATCTTGGAGATGCATGATTTGGGACCCCCCAAGAAACCCTGTGGTAGCAAAGAATGTTTACAAATCAGTGCCGTCAAGCAACCCTACAAAAATAAACCAACTGTTGTGCATGTGTGTGTGTGTGCACTCACACAAAACCACCATTTCAGGCTTCTAATTGTGCGTGTGACAGACAGAGACAGAGAATCAAATCCACTGGCACAGCCTCTTTAGCTATGAAGAAACCTGCATCTTTGCACAAGAATTGCAATCATTACAGCTTCTGGGTATTGTATTTTACATATGAATGCTAATTTGATGTCCTTTGAGTAGGTTCTACTTCAAGGGTAATTGTAATATTGCGCTTTGGCCTCACCATGGGGTAGATCTTATATGCAGCTGGGTAATAAAGACGCTCAGGGAGAATGCAGTGTTGCTGCCATCAAATTATCATAATTAAATGTGATACCTGTAGTAATTATGCTAGCTAGGATTGTGGGGGGAGGGAATGGGCCTCTTAATTAGGGGGTTGATTTAACATCTGAGCCATTCAGAGTCCTTAAATATCCCTAGACGTATGCAAAGTAATATTGTTCTTCAGACATATTATCATAGACCTTAGAGAGAGCTTTTTAATCTTCAGAACATTTTACAAGCATTACTCAATCCTCACGCCACAAGAGTGTGTTAGTTTAGTGCTGTTTTTCTGAATTTTCGGAGTGAGAACCAGAGGAGACGCTAAGAATTGCAGAGTCAGAACAGACTCATGGATTCCTGGTTCTCAGTTCTGCGTTCAGATCTTGCGCCTCTAGTTTACAACGTGCCTGGTATCGTGTTGCCCTATGCCGAGCGTGCGGAGTACCGAAGGAGAGGTCTATATTTGCACTCGGTGCCTGGTGCTGTGCTGGAGTGGGAGGAGCTGTGATTCTCTTGTAGATTGTGGTTTGAAGAATGACTGTGAAAATGCCGCCATCTGGCTGGACCGGTCTGCTCCCAGTGCAGGTCTGGAGTCCGTTCTGCTCATTTTATTGAGGAAAAATCAGTTGTTACCTTGTCTAGTCCTGCAGAGCAAGCAGGGAACCTTTCCTGAGTGCCACACTCTTTGCAGAATTGCTAGCTCATTTCTGGTTGCGGGGTCTTTACCTTGAAAGGGATGTCTCCAGGGCACCCTAGCTAAATGAATGAATACTTGTAAATGGGGCATTGTGATGGGGTGGACTAGATGCAAAGCTGCCTGCTGGAGGCTAGAGGTAGTGCACCCCGCCCCAGGGAAAAGAGCAGAAAAGAGGTCCTCCAGGAAGACTAGAGTGGCTGCTTTTGCTGCAGCCAGTCATAGGCCAGCAAGCTGATATAAAAGAAGTTGCTGAGCCAGTGCCTGGCAGTCCCTCACTGGAGCTGGATCTAGTCAGACCTAGAGATGGAGTGGGAGAACAGCAGCACCTTGGACAGCTCTGAGTGTGAGTTGGTAGAAACCCAGATCTGGTAGAAACCCAGGTCCAGCCACTGAAGACTAGCCCTTAACAGACTACGACAAATTGCAGAACCCGGAACAAAGTGTGGGGAAAAATGTGACCTCAAAGCCCTGAGAGAGAAGGCTGGACAGAGCAGCTTCTTGGGGAAGTGGTCCAGGGGATGCAACAGCAGTGGACCGCAGTGATACTTAGCAGGCAACTGCTACTTACAGGGTCCCTGGGCTTGGACCCAGAGAAGTGGGTGCTCCTGGGTCCCCCCAACTCCTCAATGGCTACAAAAAGGGGGATAAAAAGCCTGGTTCCAGGTGACCAACCAGGAAAGCCATCAGGGACACCTCCACTCTAGTCAGGGGGAGGCATTGCAGACACACCCACAGCCCAAAGGGTGAGCCCTTACACAGGCATAATTGGATTCGGAGTGCCTGAGGGGAGACAAACATGGAACCCCACCTGAGACTCTGGTTCCAGGCTCTCGTCACACATGAAGTGTTGGCACAATCCACCAGACAAATAATTCGCGATAGCAGGTTTTAAGGCAGTGGTACTCAGTCCTCAGCAGAACCAACTGGGGACTCATGAGCCAGCCTGAGTTGCCCCCGTGGGAGCTGGTGGGAGAAGCAGCTCCAATCATGAGTGCCAGGGGGGTGGGAAGGTTTCTCTCTAATCTCAGGGCTGGGGATTTCCGATTGCAGCTTTCCCCCCTCCCAGTCCTCTCCAGCTTACTGCAAAGCTGAGCCCCCTGTAAAGGACAGCGTAGATGCAATAACGCCTTCTGTTGCCAGAACTCTGTCGACAAAAGGCGTTATTCCTCATAGAATGAGGTTTACCGCCGTCGACAAAACTGCGAAGTTCTGTCGGTTATGTCGATAGATCTCGGCGGCAGTGTAGACGCAGGTATAGTTTTGTTGACAAAAGTCCACTTTTGTCAACAAAACCCTGTAGTCTACACACCCTCAGTGTGAACTGTGTTAGGCAGAAGAATCAACCTTTCTGTAGTCTAGAAGACTGAGACACCAGGCTATAGTTTCATGTATTTGGATAGGAGACGCTGCCCCCTAACTTGCTTCGGTATTCTCAGGGTATGGCAACACTGCAAAAGACTCTCAGCGGCATGTCTCAGAGTTCGGGTCAGTTGATTCGGGTTTATGCTGTGGCACTAAAAATATCCTTGCATGTCTTCAGGCCCGAGCTGGAGCCTGAGCTCTGAAACCCGGTGAGGGAAAGGCGTCCCCAAAACAAGGAAACCGGGATTGCTTATTTGCCTGGGTCTGAAATTGTAAGGGTTGTGCTTCCCTGTATCTTTCTGCTCTCATAATTAAGTCCTGGTTTTGTTTGGCCTCCAAGACAATCTTTTCTGAGCACCTCCTCAACAGTGAAAAGAGAAACAGACATCTTTGGGAATTGTGCATCACTGTGCGTGCGCAGTATTCATAACCTCCACAGATTTTTTTACTTCCCCGTGGGAAAGTGATCCTTGATGGGGAAGGAAAGGGAAGCCATAAGAGCAGTCAAGAATCCCTCCCCGGCCTTGTAGGCAGGTCGATTTGGGCGCCCAGAGCAGCTGGTAGAGACATAAAATCACTGCCAGGGTGGTGATAGGGGTTGGGCAGTCATGCCTGTGTGAGAGAAGGAAGACTGTCCTTGATGTGGAGGGGCATGGCTTTGGGGTGTTTCTGAGGAGATAGGTGTAGGGCAGACTCTTGCCCCTCAGACAGATCAGAATGTAGCAGCCTGCCTGCAGAGTGAATTGTTCCCGTTGTTCTTAGTGAATTCCCTCAGGAGTATAAAACAGGTGTAAACATTTTAAGGCTTCTTTTGCTTTGCCAGAGTGGCGTAAAGGAGCTTTATTGTAAAGGACGATGTGGCCTTACCAAAGCTTATGGTGCTATAGTAACGAGCACTAGTTTAAATTTTTGGACTAAAAAATTTCCTTTCCACATGTGGCTGTTGCTGACCTTTCTGGAGATGGTCAACATCAATTGTGAGCTTGAGCCCCCAGCCCGCACCTGCTGTTGAGTTGCTTGTGAGGTAACACTGCCCATAGGGCTGCATAGATATGTTGACTGATAATTAGAAATAAAGAGTGAATACTCCACATTGCTTTTAGACAGAGGGGTTTAGGGTTTGCCTCCAATGCACCCCAGTCCCGTTCTCCAGCCATTGTCCTGTAGTTGAAATAAATGACCAAAATAATTGAAACCAGTGAGCTCAGATTGCATTATTTTAAGAAAACATGCAGAATTTTGCAGAATTTTAAAATAACGTACGCTGAATTTTAATTTTTTTTTTTTTGGCGCAGAATTCCCCCAGGAGTAATCCTTTTGTCTCCCTCCCTTTCCAGCCGGTAGGGTGTCCATTTGTGAAGCGTTGTAGAGAGGGAGGGCTGGTTTTGCATTGAACTCTGAACCCAGTGAGATGAATGGCATGTTGTTTTTTCACTTAACTTTCCTCTGTGCTTGTACCTGCTTTTGATGTGATCGGATTTAACTGCCTCACAGAGAGGTTGTGTAAATGAAAATGGGTGAAGGTGCTTTGACACCCGCTAAGGAAGAGGCTTGGTGCCGTTTTGTTATGTGCTTGCTGTGGGCTTTTTCAACATTTTAAGCAAAGCTGTGGCTGGGCGGATACAGCCCTGAGCCCAGAAAGAACCATAGATAAATCCTCCAGGAGGCTGGAGAGGCTGTGGAGGAACTGGCTAATCAGGGGCCTGGGAGGCCTACAAAAGGAGCTGCAAAGCTCAGCAGCAGTCAGTGTGGGGCAGAGCTCAAGGTGAGCAGGCTGCGAGCAGGCCTGGCCAAAGAGTTTATGGGACCCAAGGCGGCATGTTGTGGTTGGCTGCACCGCGTAGCCAGGTGGCTCCCAGCCAGGGCAGCAAGCGAGCAGCATGGGACCCTGAAAGCACAGGACCCAAGGCAACTGCCTTGCTCGCCTGGCCCTAAGGCGAGGCCTGACTGTGAGGCTGGGTTAGAAAGTTGCCTCCAGGAGAGGAAGCCAAGTGGGGAAAGAAACTGAAGAAAAACAAACTGAGACAGATTTGGAGACACCAGCAGAGGGCACCGGGAGGCCCCCTGTTAGGCGTGTACCCTGGGAGGGGTTGTGATTCACACAGGGTGTGACTTGGCCAGAGGGCTGAGTAGCCAAAAAGGCTGTGAAGACTGAGGGCAGTACAGGCACACGCACTCGGCCAAACGGGAGTGCTTGTGTGCGGTGAGTGTCTCCCCGTCACAAAACTTTGACTCTGTTTAGGCGCCAACCACGGGTACTTGGGTGCATGTCACTGTGTCCATTCAGAGGCTTCCGAAAATATTTGCATCCAGGATGGACAGGCAGAGATTAGACAGAATGCAGGGGACGGGGGAGATCTTTCAGGGCTCAGACTGTTTGTGCTGGAGGAGGGAGGGTAGATACGAATCTGGACTGAGTGTAATTGAGAGACTATCAGAGTCTCTTCTCTCAGTCGTGAGTGAAACGAACCTGGGGCTTCTGCCAATTTCTGTTCTTCATTACCTTCCTGGTATTACATTTTGCTCGAGCAGCTGGTCCACCGTATAGCTTCCCTCCCCGTGCGGCAGCTACTCCACCCAGCAAGCAGTTCCCCACGCGCCATCTGTTGATCTTCGTTCCCCATTAGTTACATTTCCTGTGTCGGTGCAATTTGTGCTTCTCTGTCAGTCACGTCGCCCGCACGTTTCTTTCGCTCCTTTTGACTCCCACTTCGGAGCATGATCATTATTGTGGTTTTCTTACCCGGTATTTAGGCTCTTCCCAGCATTTAATCACATTGGCTACGTCTAGACTGGCATGATTTTCCGCAAATGCTTTTAACGGAAA
>JANRFK010005987.1:23530048-23544330 GCA_030068395.1 Apalone spinifera | reverse complement strand
TTTCCGCAAAAGCAGGTGCTTTTGCGGAAAAACTTGCCAGTCTAGACGCAGCCATTAGCTCTTGGGCGACTTGAGTTCTGCCCTCTGGGAGATTCATTTGTGTTCCCTATCACAGCTCCAAAAGGTACCACCAGACTCGCTGCCATCCAAGCCATCTCAATGGCTTCATTTAAGGACATTGCTCCAAGCCATAAATTGTATTTTAAAGAAATTCTAAATAGTTTTGCTGATCCCCTCCCATCCTGCTGTGTGAATCCGAAACAGGAATATAGCGTCTAAGCCCTTTATCATCTACAGGAACAAACTATTTGGAAGTAGCAGCGTATTCTCTCTCAGCTCTCTGGTCACATCTTATGTTGCTTGCATATATTCCAGGGGGATATTCTTAAATACCTTGTGGAGGCTGTATTGGCATTCTGCACAAGTGCACTGTTTACCTGGGGCTACTGCATGTTTTAGACTGCAAGCTTCTTTTGGAAGAAGCTTATCCGGAAGAGATCTTCCGGAAAAACTTCTTTTGAAAGAGAGCGTGTACACCGCAAAAGCGCGGTTTCGAAAAATATCATTGATTGGATGCTATCTCGCATTTCAGTTGTGATTTACTGTGGACGGAGGAAACCAGGGCACCCATGCTTTTTCCTGGAGGCCTCTTTTTTTGGAAAACACACTCTCTTCCGCATCCACACACGCCTTTCTCTGGAAAAGTTTTTTCGGAAAAAGGCTTCTTCCTCGTAGAAAGAGGTTTACCATTGTCGGAAAAACCCGTGTTCTTTCGACTTTCTGTCAATAGGCGGCAATAGCAATGTGGACATAAGTGTAGTTTTTCTGGAAAAACAACCATTTTTCCGGAAAAAACTCTGCAGTGTAGACATACCCTGGCTTTGGTATTGTAATGTGCCCGTTGGAGAAGAAACAGATGACCCAGGAGCGGATGGAGTAAACAGGCCTCTTTAATGCAGATACCTGTTACCCTTGAACGCCCAACATGTTCCAAGTGAGCAATGATTTGGCACCAGTTGCTCTTCTGCGTCCGTTTGAGTATGTGAATTCACACGTCACTCACTACTTCCCCATAATCCTTATTTAGTAATGTTAGCTCTTATAACATGAATATTAATAGGCAGGTGATGAATATTATTATGCCCCTTCCCCCATTTACAGGATTTTCAGTTAGATCAACACTTTTCTACATTACATACTTCCCAAATCAGCAGGATACAGAGATTACAAAGGCTGTGACCCTGAAAGTATTTTTACAGAGCAAGTGAGAAGACAAAATAAAGATGACACTGTCCAGGACAACTATCTTTCTAGGATGCGAGGATGAAGGGGGGAAAAACGTGTTCAAAGGATAATGATTGCTCTGGCCGGACCCCTACCTCTAATGTATAGCAACCCAGACCCCCGTTCATTTTTACACATCCCACCAGTGCCAATCACATTAGTGTTGGCTCTCAGGTTGGAATAACTCCATTTTGCTCAGTGGAATTACCATGCTACAATATTATACATCAGTGGACACTTAAAGTGTTCTTGCAGTAAGGATAAGCTGGATGATTTGGGGTTCTCTGGCTTAATCCTATATCTTTGCTCAAAATTCAAACCAAAGTTCTTAGCGGTCCCAAGACGTTTGTTTCAATTTCTTCATTTTCAGCTTGGAGTGGGGAGAGGGGGAAATGAAAATGCCCAAATCTATGAGAAGGTCAGTTCTTGCTGTCAAGTATCAGGGGGCAGCCGTGTTAGTCTGAATCTGCATAAACAACGAGATGTCTCGTGTATCACCTTATAGACTAACAGAGTTATTGGCGCATAAGCTTTCGTGGGCAAAGTGACAAAGTGGGTCTTTGCCCACGAAAGCTTATGCTCCAATAAATCTGTTAGTCTATAATGTGCCACAGGACTTCTCGTAGTTCTTGCTGTTTTTCCAGCTGACTGGAAATATGAAAGATGCTGTTCTTCTGAGACTTTGAGCTGCAGTCTTCAGACACTCAAAGTTCGGTTAAGCTTCACAGAAGCGTCCGCACAATTGGGAGTTTTTCTGAGCTAGATCTAAAGTTTTGCCATCTTGGATGTTGCGTCAAGATGCCTGTCCAGTTAGAAGTCGGGCTTTTTGTCTTGGTGGTTGTGGAAAACCCTCTTTTACTCCACCACCAAATTATAAAAGCAAGTCCGACTTCATTTTTGGTTTTGCCTTCTCCCACCTGGAGAGAAGCCATGGCAGAATGACTGTTTAAAGAAGAAAGAACTGTAAAGAAACAAACAGAAAAAAGAGTTATATGGCTCTGGAACGGTTGAGAATAATTTTTGTTTTGAAAGAAGAAAAAAAGAATTGCTGGGGCGGAGAGCGGTGGGGGAGAGTTTGTGAAGAAAATAGAAAAAGGCAGGAAGTGAACTGAGAAGAATAAGCTAATTATCCAGGTGATGTTTCAAGCATCACTTCTGGGGATGGAACCAGTGGTACATAATGATGTCAAATTGCAGGTCTGCTGCACCTGCCAGAGGCTCTAACAACCATTCTCTCCTATTAGACTGTGTGGTCACTGTAATTAGACAGCTTTAAGAAAATGCACCTGTTAGATAGGCTCCAGCAGAGGATTGAGAATTCGTGTGTTTCAGTAAGCTACCAGTCAACTACACAGTGAATGTTTCTCATATCTCTGTGGTGCTGTATTGTAGACACTACGTGTTAGTATGCAGCAAGATAAATGAAGTTAGCTTGCCACAAATTTCTGTTCCGCTGTTTACGGAAATAAGTCTCTATAGGCATGTTTACACCATGTGGAAGATTAGTGTTGCCGCGATCCATTTTTCAGGGGTTCGATTTAGCGGGTCTAGTATAGACCCGCTAAATCAAACTCAGAGGGTGCCCTGTTGGCGGCCAGTTCTCCTGTTCCTCACAAAGAATAAGGGAAGATGACAGTAGCGTTTGCTCCTATCAGCCTCCTGTTGTGTGGACAGCATGGAAATGCGATGTAAAATATGTTGACTCCAGGACCATTGTGATTACAGGACGTCCCTGCTATAAGTCGCCCTGGTAGACATTGGTTCCGCACTAACATTGTTGATGTTTGTGGGAACTGTTCTGTTCTAAGTCCTCCCATTCCCTGATCTTTCATTGCGCGCGTGCAAAAAAAAGACCAATTCACACAAACAGAAGTCAACCACGGGGTCCCCGCTTCATGTACTTTCGTTTTAAGTCCATGTTTTTTTGAATGTTTCTTGGGCTTATAGCGAGGACACCCTGTACCTAGTGTAGCAGAGGAAGGGGCTTGGTTTATCACGTGCTTGACTGATCTGAATTGCCAACTTTTTTGTTTTTCTCTTTCTCTCTCTCGCAGAGGGTCTAGCTGTTGGTGTTGGGTTTGGAGCTGTGGGGAAATCAGCATCAGCAACCTTTGAAAGTGCCAGGTAAGCGACGTGGGTTTCTGATCCTGACATTTAAAACTTTATGCCCATGCTTGCCTCTCAGAAATATTATTCTTGATCTCGGAAGGCAGCGTGAAACTCGACAGTGTGATTGGCGAGATGAGGAAGGGTTAGTTTAAACTGGCCAGGACAGCAGAAGGAATTCTTTCTGCTGTACGACTTTTCTATTGGCTGCAGTCAGGGCTGGTGACAGACTTTGCTGGGCTGTAGTAAGGGTGGGAGGAAGAGGGCTTGGCTCCGGGTCCTCCGGAAGGGAGAAGGCCTCGTGCAGAAGGGGTGGAGCTGGGGGCTAGCCTCCCCCACTCTGCCCGGGGCTCTGGCGGTGATTTAAAGGGCCCAGGGCTCCAGGTGCTGCTGGGGCAACGTCCCACTTTGTGTCCCCCTTCACTCTCTATCCTGCCCCCCATCTGCACCTCTGGCTGCAGTTGAAAGTTTCTGCCACTCTTGGAAAGTGCTTTCCGCTCCCACGCTACTAGGCAGACAAATAGAGCTGACCGAGTCGATAGAAGAGGACAGTGAACCAGAACAGTGTTTGCCTGTTTTGGGCTAGGTCTACACTGCAGTTGCGGCTGGTGCATGTCAGTTGACTCTTGCTCCCACGGCTTGGCTACCGGGCTGTAAAATAGCAGTGTAGGCATTTGGGCTCTGAATTCTCTGCCGCTGGCAGGACTGGGCCCCCAGTGAGATTCTTGCAGGGCAGATGTCACCCGGGCGGCACCGGGCCTTCCCAAGCCGGTAGGAAGTGGAACCCCAGTGTTGCTTGGAAACGCTGCTCTGTCGGCCTAGTGATTCTAGCCGTCGCATAGGCCCAGACTTTCCAGTAGCCACCACCAGGTCATGTTCCACACCTGGCCTCTCTTTGGCGCGTTTCAAAACACTGACTCGGGAGGGTTTTAAAGCACGACGTCTCTCCCATGCACACACCCGGAGGGGTTGCTAAATCGATGCCCAATCAACGAGCACCGGAGTGACTCCGGTGTTTGCCACAGAGATGTTCGGCCATGGAACCATTTTGTACCGCAGCATGCCTCACCCCCGGCAGCCGCAGCTTGCTTCGGGAGCGAGGCTGAGTCATGTCAGAGATGAATAGGAAACCTGCGTGCCTCTCGGTCGGGGAGAATCATTGATCTTCCACTTGGCACCAGCATTTCCCTCCCGCCCTTCGTTTCATAATATCATTTAGCTGCCTCTAATTTCCTCACGCCCTCATTGGCTTGTCTCCAGCGCGGAGGAGTGGGATTTGAAATGGCTGAAATTCTTCCGGCTCTGGGTGCCTTTCCCCCGGGGCCTAGTCAGAAATCAGTGCATCAGCTGTCACTGGGGCCGGTGTCCTGCTTTCCTCGGCTGCAGCCCTGCCAGGCGGGGGTGGAGGAGCTGGGAACTTCAGACTCATTAAGGCCGTCGCGGTCGTCGCGGGCAGCCCGCGCGTGTGGGCGTCGTTCTATTGCATGCGGGATGTGGAGCGGGGAGTCGCTCTGGAGTCTTTTCTGCTTCAGAACTGTGCAAAACGTTAAGCAGCCTGCCTCAGAGGAGCCTCTCGACTGGCTTCTGTCAGCTCACTCGCCTGCTGTTCAGGAAATTTGCTCCCCAAGGAGCAAGCTGTGCCGCAGGGGACAGCGCGGGAGCGGTGGCAACAAATCTGTTTCAACATGAGCGGTTTATCCTCCGGGCTGCTGGCCATGAAGGCTTTGCCTGCACTACCCATCCTGAAGAGAAACACCGTTGTTGCCAGCTCAGGGCAGGTCTAGGTGGCAGGGTAGAAAAAGTTCCTCTTGGAACTTGTGCCCTTGTTGGTGGAGTTGTACCCATGTGAAACTTTTAAAGGGAAGGAGAAAATGTGTAGAGCTTGAATCTGGGCCGAGTCCTGGCTCTATTAACTGAAAGGAGATTCCAAAGCAAGATCTGAATAACAGAACTACCGCCAACAGGCAGTGGACACATTTCCAGCTTACAGCAAGCCAGGACGGGGGGGCGGACATCCCTTCCCCTCCAGGGGTGTGTCTGCTGCCAAACATCTGGGACCATGAGTCCGAGCCCACGTCTGCGACTTGGAGCTCACACCACAGAGCTATCAGTAGTCATGGAGACGTTCCCGCTAGGTATCAGGAACCTTCCTTGGATTTCAGAGCCCACGCTGGAACATCTATGCAGCTACTTTTGGTGCTATAGCGCGACCCCGAGTCGGTTGCCCTGGCTCTGAGACTTGCTTCGATGAGTTTCCTCTTGTGGTATAGACGTACCCTTGCACCCAGCACCCCACAGGAGTCGAGCATCCAAGCCTCAGTTGAGCCAGGACCTTGGATTCAAGCCCCATGGCTTTGCAGCACTGATGCAGCCCCACAGCACACGGGCCCAGGGAGTTCACCACAAGTATCTCATAGGCTGACTTGATTTGTCCTCTGGCCAGTCAAGTTTTCCCAGGCCACCCCACAGATAAAGGGGGAGAGCAGCCATGTTTCGGGAGGGCTCGAGGTAGGCTGGACTCTGGGGGCTGAATTTGGGCCTGCGTAATGCAGTGTAGGTTCTGGAGCCCAGGCTGGGACTAGGGTTCAAGAATTCCCAAACTGGGATTACAAATGGTGCTGAAGTCCTAGGTTAACAAGCTGGGTCTGCTACCTCGGGTTCCACTAACCCGGGAATTACACTGTGGAGTCGGGGGGGGCCGACAGAATTGCCCTGGGCAAGGTAGGAGGGGCAGCTCCATGTTCCCAGCAGGGGGGCGGAGCCTGAGGAGGAGGGGCAGCTCCATGCTCCCAGCAGGGGGGCGGAGTCCTGAGGAGAAGGGGCAGAGTCGGGGCAGCCAGCCCTCATGACCGCCCAGAGCACGCTGTGCGGGATTCCAGTGATGATTTAAAGGGTCCAGGCCTGGATCTCCAGCCACTCCTGCAGTAGTAGTAACTGGGAGCCCTGGGGCAGTTGCCCTCTTTGCCCCACCCTGTCGATGGGCCTGTGTGGTGTAGACATACTCTCAATCAGTGGCTCTCAACCTTTCCAGACCACTCTGCCCCTTTTAGGAGTCTGATTTGTCTTGCGCACCCCTGAGTTTTGCCTCACTGAAAACCAACTTGCTTTAGAAAATCAGACACACACACACACGTGTCTCAGCACAGTGTTACTGAAAAATTGCTTACCTTCTTATTTTGCCATAGAATTATAAAATAAACCAACTGGAATAGAAACAGTGTGCTTCCATTTCAGTGCATGGTGCGTAGAACAGTGTTACTAAGTCACTGTATGAAGATTTAGTTGGGTGCTGCTTTCTCTGGTACTTTTTACTGTTGTAAAACTGGGCCAACATCTGGATGCGTTGATGTACCCCTGGAAGAGCTGTGTATACCCCCTTAGCTGAAAACCACTGCCTAAGTGGTCCGTCCTGGCTAACCTGCCGGGTTCCTCTGGGGAGGGTGTTACCTTGAGTCCCACCTTCCCGAGACTGAACCAGCAGATTTCCTTTATATATAGTCCAGCAGGCAGTGTGGCAAGATTCTGACCATGCCCCATGGGTCCTGCACTTCTGGCGGATTGTGTCTGCCTCAGAGGCTTTCTGTGACCCTCCCCACAGCCCCATGTCTTTTACTAGAGGCAGGGTTCACAGCCTACTGAGCCATATTCATCACAGGCTAGTTCACAGTTTGGGGTGAAAACCCCTCCATAGTCCTAGTCTCCCCTCTGAAGGGGAGACTGTAGTGGGAAAGTTTGGGGGCTCACCCACTACTCTGAGTTCTGGCTTAGGAACCCTAGATAGCAGCAATTCATGGGGATTTCCCCCCTAACCCCAATACAGCAGCCTTGTCCCTGGGCCGCTTCTCCTTCTCCCAGGTACTTGAGGGTATCTTTCCTGCTTTAGCACAAACACTCTTTCCTTTTTGCCGTTCTCAGCTCTCTGGCAATGCACTTCCTCCTCTCAGTCCTTCACTCTTTTCCTTCCCTCTCCCATACGCGGGGGGAAACCTTTTAAAGCAGCCCCACAGGCCTTAATTGGCTGCAGCTGTCTGATTAGCCTGCTGCTTCAGGCAAGCTCTTAACTAGCCTCAGGTGCCTGCCTGCCTTGATTACGTGGCAGCAAGCTATTTACCCGGAGCCCTGCATATCTGCCCTCCATTAGAGTGCGGCAGCCAGCTGCTCTGGGTCTGTCACAGTAGTTAGATGATACTTAGTCCGCTGACCCATCTCCACCATGTGTTGTGTTAGACACTACAACTCCCAGCAACCCCTGGGCTTAAAGAAGCGGGGTCCCTGTAAGAGAGATGCTGCTTGTACCTATTCTGTTACCCAGAACTAAGGATCAGCTAGTACCAAACTGTGCTTTCCACTTCCCTCCCCTCCCATGGCCGTTGGAGCGCTTAGAAAAAGCATGTTCGCTTTCTTCGCCGGCTGCTCCTCCTTCCCTCCTTGCTCTGTTCTGACCAGCAGAGGGAAAGATTTTCAATGTCCTGCAGCCGAGCGCACTCCTGGGAGACTGGCAATTTGGCAGCGTGTGAATGAGCTTGCAGCCATGACGATAACTCCGCTGGATTACAGGGTGCCACAGTAAACCCCAGACCATTAAGGAGAAAAACAGCCTGACAGTTTTTGCTGAGAGCCTCTCGCTGTGATGGCTGCTCCTTTCCATCTTTGCAGGCCATTTCTCTCATGGAGCCGCCATCTAATTGAATTGGAAAGAAGAATGTTTCTAGATCTGATTCTTCCCCTCCCCCCCCAGGAGAATGAAGAAGTGCTGGATAATCTTTCTAGCTTCAGTAATGAATTTGGTTGAGTCTTCCATCTCGCCTACCTCCCGAAGGGGTTCAGTGCTTTCGTGAACATTCATCTGCTGAGCACCCTGCGCTGGTGATTTGTAGACAGAGGAAATTATATCACCTGCTCTCGCAAGCCTCTCTTTGACTGGGAGCAGTCATGACGTGCCTAGAACTCACGTACAGTCTCTTTTGTAGTCCACTCCCGGGCTTCCGCACTGCTCTGCCAATAGATCCCCGTCCTTGCTGGCAGGGACACTTGCTGGTTCTTTCCCTTCCCCAGAGCTGGGCCAATGTATCTCAGTCCTTGAATGCAAAATAGCATCGTTCCTGTTAAGATCGGAGCTGCGGTTGCTAATTTGGTTGGGTTGGGACGCGAGGAGTGGCGGTTTTGTGCGCTGGACCCGATGTTCCCCAGGGATTGGGATGAAACCCCAGACCGGGGTGGAAGGAAGAACTGCAGAACACGTCCTACTCCTCTGCCAACGGACATAGGGAGGCTTTCCCTGCATTTCCAAACTGTGTGTGGCCCAACCTTACCGGGTGAAGGAAGTGGAAACAGTCAGACTCCAAAGACTCATTGTACACATCAGTTGAGCCTGCTGCAGCCATCCAGAGGTGGGACTGCTCAGCTAATGGTACACGTGAAGAAAAGAGCCAGAGGGCAAACAGGGAAGCATAGTAGAAGTGGGAAGGACTGAATGTGAAAATTACCAGCGACTTAGGATTCATGTCACGCCTCTGTCTTTGCACTGCATCCTGGTGGTGTTCTAAGTGGGGTAGGCTGCTAATGGCTTGCTGTTAAGTGTAACTCGGTGGGGATGGGACATGATTCTCTCCTGTCCCATCCCCCTCTCCCGTTACACCGTCAGGGAAGAATCCTGGAACAGCTCAGCTTTCCCTGCACTGCTAAGCCCCATGGGATAGGCCCCCAGATGTCTGAGCAATGCCCGTCCTGCAGCAGTACTCACTCACCTGCTCGAGCGTCGTTGGCGGCGTGTCTGCCGTCACTGGCGCGAGGCTACCCCGGGAACAGTCACTGGAGTCTCGCTCACTCGAGTTCACTCTGCTGTGAAGACCTAGCCAGTGTGTCCGCAGTTCTCCCAACTCGGGTGGCCATCCGCGTACCTCACAAACAGAGGACCGCTGCATTTAGTGCATAAGGGGCCCAGGGCAGGAGGTTGTGGGGGTTCAGGAGTCAGGGCTGGGGGTGGAGGGGCTCAGGAGATGAGGAGAAAGTTCACCGCCTGCTGCAATCCTCCTCTGCCCTCCCCTCCGCAGCCAGAAGCAAGAGGAAGGCACAAACTGAGCACTTTCCTCTCGCTCCCTGAGAGGCAGGGGCAGAGAACGATGAGTGGGTAAGCGCAGCTGCAGCCTCCTCCTCCCCCCGCCACTGCCGCCCTCCCGAAAGGGCACTGGAGAGGGGGGTGGGTGGGGGGGGGAGCAGCTGTGGATGGCGGGGAGGGGCGCACATCTCCTGCCAGCCCCTTTCACCTGCCTGGCTACCTGCTGCTTAGCAAGGCGTCCCGCAGGAGAGTCCCAGGAGCCCAGCCCGGCTGGGAACAGCTGCAGCCGCGCGTCCCTGCCAGCCGGCTGCTTCTTGCCAGAACACCACACTGGGGTGCACCAGCTTCCTTTCAGCTCAGGAGAAAACCAGAGGCCATAAAGGCGCCCTGTTTTGTATCAATTGAGGACAGAGTAGCAAAAAACAGGACTGTCCTCTATAGAAGAGGAGGAATGACCTCTCTCCTCCCAGCCCTGTCAGTCCCAGAGCGGACACAGCATGGCCCCATACATATGCCTGTCCCGAATCTGCCTGGGGCCAGGAAATGAGTCAAATCCAGATCTCCTGCCAGGCATAAAATAAACCCTCATCGAACCCTTCAGCTTTTGTATTTGCATTTTACAGCAGGGACTAAGGAACAGTCAGCAGAGCCTGCAGTCGTTCATTTAATAGACCCACCTGTTGAGTGAAGGGGCTGGGGGCATGCAGCATATTCAGCCTGTGAAATAAGCTCCAGGGCCTTTTCTCGGTCACAGAGCAAAGCAAGCATCAAGCAACCTTATTTTTAAAGGGACTCCCCGGCATAGAGGTGCATGTGGCTTTCAGACCTGCCTACGTCCCTCTTTCGGCCGGAGAGCGACTGCTTGTCCGCCGGCGCTTGAAAGAGGCAAAGTCCACGTCGGGCAGAATCAAAACTTGAAATGCAAGTGGACAGGACGTGTGCGTTAATGCAAAACTGCCAAGGCAACCCATCCAGGAGCTCTGGTCAGCGTCGTCTCTGAATGTTCCTCCCAGGATGGAGAGTTACGGACAATAGATCAGTATTGGTCTGACTGTGCAAAGTGGGGCACATAGAAAATGTGGATCCTTGAAGAGAGGAAAAAAATGCAATATGCTGGGTTATAGAATCCTCTTCACTCTAACCTTTTGAAATAAAGGCTCCCCATAAAGTCTGTAGAGACTCCTGAGATGTGCTAACAAAGGAGCTTTTTTTTTCCTTCAGAGACTGCTCAGTAAAAGCGAAGAAGCCAGAAGCTGTTGGTTCTTTCTCTGCTTAAAGCATCATTAATCATCTTAGATGAAAGCTGGGGTCTGGATCCATGAAGAATATCAATGCAAATTGAGCAGGCTGCAAAAGAGAAAGGAAAATAACTTAATCATCATCAATCTGTTTAACAATGTCATCTGCCGATAGAACAAGGCCTGGCTTGATCTAGATGTTCAGCCTGGAATATGTGTTGAAGAGTCCAAGAGTTCATTTTTAAGGTGTTGCAGAATTTTTGGGGAGAGGTAGGCTGCAGCTTTACTTCAGCCCGAATCCACGCTCTGAGATTGATCCACTGGCAGTCGATTTAGCAGGTCTAGTTAAGACCCACCAAATCGACTGAAGATCACTCTCTCATCGACTCACTCATCTCATCCAGGGTAGAGTAACTAAGCGAAGTTGACTGGAGAGTTTCTCCCATCGACTCCCCTATGGCATAAGGGTCAACTTAAACTATGTCAACTCCAGCTACGTTATTCACGTAGCTGGAGTGGCGTAGCTTTAGTCGATTTTCTGTTGTAGTGTATATGTAGCCGTACAATGCTGCCCTCTCACTAGCCGCTGTGGACTGCTGAGAGGCAAGGCCGATGGTGGGCTAGCTAACAAACCCAGCTAAGCAAGAAACTGTCTTCTTGAACTACTTCCATCTATATAAAGTCTAATGACAGCTAGAACAGCTGGCTGGGTGTGGGAGTGGAGTTGTCATCAGTGAAAACAGCTGAAGCTGAAACATCCTTCTGAAGATAGACAGAGAGGTTCCTTTTAGCTCATATGCACCTATTTGTACTTCAGAGCAATCAGCGTACTGGGGGAAAACAGACCAATGTGGTGGTGATGAATCTGTTTTTATAAATCTCTGGATATTTGGTCTGGTTACTTCTATTGAAACATCACGTTTAACTTCGTTTGTGCTGAATAATAATCTCACGTTTTGTGCCGTGGCTCTGCAGTGCAAAAACTCTATCAGCCGTGTTCACAGGGAAGTTCTCTCTGACATAGTACTGAAGTGACATCACCTCCGACGTCAAAGGCAGCATCCGTTCACAACCACACAACTCTGTGTATTGGACAACCTCTTTGTTACTTCCCAACAGAGCATCTCCATCCCTAGAGGTTTTTAAGTCCCGGCTTGACCAAGCCCTGGTTGGGATGATTGAGTTAAGGTTGGTCCTGCTTTGGTCAGGGGGTTGGACTTCATGACCTCCTGAGGTCTCTTCAAGCCCTGGGATTCTAGGAGAGCATTACTTGGAGTGACTGTTTTGGAACCTGGCTAGGAGAATGAGTTTAGCTTTTCCTGCCCTGGCATAAATGTTGTGAGATCTTGGATCACAGATTATGAAGACCTGGGTCACGTGTCTTACCCATACGACTTGTGATTTTAGGTTTTAAGTGATAAACCGTGATAAAATACCTTCCGATACCAATGGAAAAAAATGTGGGAGAAGTAGTTTTGGGTTGGATAAACACTGGAAGTCACCAGAAATGCTTATATGTATCTAAGGGCTTAGCTACACGGAGCAGTAATGTGGACTATGGAGATGTTGTTTCTAATGTGCCCTAGTGTGTTGGACATGAATTGTTCCGGGTCGACCAGCAGGTCTCACCCTTTCTAGGTGACTGTGTGCCTTCCAGAAGTCTGGGTTGCCTTGCAGACCCCCACGTTTCAATACATTTAAAAACTGCTTGCTTACAAAATCAGACATAAAAATATAAAGCGTCCCAGCAGAGTATCACTAAAAAATTGCCAACGTTCTTCTTTCTACCATATAATCAGGGCTCGACAAATCGCTGTTTCTACTCGCCCATGGTGAGTAGATTTCAGCGAGTTGCCCCGTTCACCAGCAGCACGCACATGCGCAATGCGGGTCTTACACATGCGGAGTGCGGGGCTGGCGAGTAGATTTCACTGCCGTTTCTCAAGCCCTGCATATAATTATAAAATAAATCAATTGGAATGAAAACATTGTGTTTACATTTCAGTGTATAATACATAGAGCAGTGTAAACAAGCCATTATCCGTATGGAATTTTATTTGATACTGACTTGGCTGGTGCTTTTTATGTAGCCTGTTGTAAAGCTAGGCAAATATCAAGAGGAGTTGATGTACCCTTGGAAAACCTCCGTGGACCCCCAGGGCTGTATGGAACCTGGTTGCGACCTACTAATGTAGACACTGCTGGTGTACACTGAAGGTTCCCTAGCATTCTTTAATGGGGTGCTCTTTTAAACACGACAACATTAAGGCATATGAGGAAACCTTACAAAAATATTATTCTTTACACAGTATACAAAGAGAAAGCCCTGATTTTGGACAGCTCTGTACAACTCAAACACTGCTGAAAGGAAAGCCTGATAAAGGAAATGAATAAACCCCAAAGAAGAGACATATTTGGAAATGACTTACCCTGGAAGCTGTAACTCCCGGCTCTCTAGCTTTCAGTTCGGACTCCTAGGAAAGAGCGCCACCTGTTGAATCAACAATGCTGCCGCTTTTAGGCTGACTCCCATCCCATAATTAATCCAACCTAGTCTTGCTTGGCTGTGAGTTCTGTCAAGCTCTCCAACTGGTGTGTTTGCGGAATGTTTATTTGCTTAAATGAGGGAAAGGAATGAATTAAAATCACACCCCCCCCTTGTTTTTTAAATCCTTTGGCTAATTCTCGCCAACTCTCTCTTGTGGGGTCATTTTCGTTTTCTTGTGCAGCCATAAAGAACTTCACAGAACTGTCCCCAGAGCGTTGTAATACACAATCAAAAATTCAACATGCTTTGGCTCAGGAGTGGGCTGAGGGCGAGGGGAAATTGGATTTGGAGTTTTCAGCTTAGAAAAGAGGAGACTAAGGGGGGATATGATAGAGGTCTATAAAATCATGACTGGCGTGGAAAAAGTGAATAAGGAGAAGTTATTTACTTGTTCCCACACTATAAGAACTAGGGGTCATCAAATGAAATGAATAGGCAGTGGTGTTAAAACAAACAAAAGGAAGTTTTTCTTCACTCAGCACACTCTCAACCTGTGGAACTCCTTGCCAGAGGATGTGGTGAAGGCTAGAACTTTAATGGGGTTCAAAAAAAGAGTTAGATAGATTCATGGAGGTTAGGTCCATCAAATGCTATTAGCCAGGATGGGTAGGAATGTGTCCCTAGCCTCTGTTTGTCTGGAGGTGGGTGACGGGAGGGATCATGTGAGGATTACCTGTTGTGTTCCCTCCCTCTGGGGCATCTGGCATTGGCCACTGTCAGCAAACAGGATACTGGGCTGGATGGACCATTGGTCTGACCCAGTCTGGCCGTTCTTATGAAATTGAGGCCCACCCCTTACGGAAAGTGCTGCCGATAGATACATTAGGAGCATTAGCTCCAGGTGGGGAGAATAATTCTCAGATTCCTCCCCTGGCTTCATGTGGCCTTTCGTAGCGGGAGACGAGCAGGAGGAGGAATTATAGCCGTCGAGGGCAGTGACGGGCAAACCGAGCACGAGCGGAAATAATTTTTTTGGTCTCATGCTCACTGCTTCGCCATCTCAAAAGGTCAAGATTACCTGTTTCTAAGTCTCCGTGCTGTTCCCCCA
>JANRFK010005987.1:23483998-23494702 GCA_030068395.1 Apalone spinifera | reverse complement strand
ATGTCAAGGGCCAAAAAGGGTCATCAACATGATTTCTAATCTGACCTCCTACGGAACTCACGCCAGTGATTTCTGCATCAAGGCCATACGTGCTGTTTGAGCGACAGCATATCTCCAGTCTTGATTTAAAGACTTCAAATGATTTGGACAGAGAATCCATCCTGACTCCAGGTAAGCTATTTGAATAGCTGATTGCCCTTTGTTAAACATTTGCACCTTGTTTCCCATCTGAATTCGCTTGTCTGTCTGCTGTGTCCAGCTGTTCAGTCTCTTTTTTTTTTTCCTGCTAGCTGAAAGAGCCATTTGCTCTCAGAATTATCAACCTCATCCCCACATGGGTACTTGTAGATTGTGATCAAGTTACCACTTAACCTTCTCTTGGATAAACTAAATTGTTTGAGCTCCTTGAATTCCTCCTTCCCTGGCGTGGAATCAGCGCCCCATTCTCTATTGTGCTTCAGTGACTTTTGTAAAAAACATTGTATGTGCATCTGCCTTTGCACCATACGCATATTTGAATTATAAGCAGCCCGAAGCTTGAAGTTGACACCTTGTGTTGTTGCAAACTCTATATTCTCAGAATTCGTCAGTGTGCATTTCGAGTCCCGTGGGGTGGGGAACATATGGTCTCGATTTTACCAATGGGGAAACTGAGGCACGACGCAATGACGATATCTTGTCGAAGGTCACACTGGCAGTTTGTGGCTGAGCCAGGAGAGGGAACTCAGATCCCTTACGTTCCAGTCACAAATTTAGCCACAAAACCATCTATCCTTTCTGCATGCTAGGAAAAGTGCTCCTAACCCGCAGGGTGGGAAGAGAGCCGGCTCAAATGACTGAGGCGTCCAAACATCTTGGAAGCAAGTAGGTACGTAAGGTAGCGCAACCTACTGCAGACAACACCTGCTTGTCCAATGGAGACCTCATTGCGGTGGCCAGGGTTAGCCCTTCACATTCTCTCTCATGTGCCCTGTGCGTTAGCTGTTTCCTCAACGAGGCCTTGGCGAGTCTGTGCATTCACGCTCTTTCTCTCTACTGTGGTGAGGGAAATCCCGTGCAGTGTGACTGTTCCAGTTCCCATATACGCCTCTCAAAAAGCAAGGGCTGGTTCTTCCCTCCTGGTTAGTGTGAAATCAAGCACAAGTGTCGGGTGAGTGTACCTTGGTGAATTACCTACTGGCAGCATTATTAACGAGCCTTTTTTTCTTTGTGAGGCAACAGTCACTCATGCAGATTCTTGCTTTTTACTGTGTATGCTGTACACCGACTGGCAGCACAACTTGCCAGCAGTTGTGATCGAGGGACCTACCCCACTTCCCTACCTGCTGTCCTTAGTCAGTTGCCTCGATATGTCCCGGCTTTCTTTTTCCCGGCAATGGGAGTGCTGTTTTTCTGCGGGGAAAATGGTCCTGAGAGCATCAAGAAAGGGGCAGGTTGAAAATAGCATTGGATATATAAACAAAAGACCACTTGTCAGTGGCTCATTTGGCAAATATAAAGTACTAGGAGATTTACCCGGCGTTGGGCAGGTCCTTAAGTCCAATTAATTGTTGTGGGTTTTTTGGAAAACAAAAGGAAGATGTGCAGGCTTCATTTGAATCATTGCTGTGGGCTGGGGAGGAGGGGTTCAGGATGCAGGCTGCCCTGGGGAGAGAGGACAATCCCAGTTCTCTCTCACCGCAGCCACATGGGACCAGGTGAGAGGCGCCTCTCCATGGCCATTGCAGTTCCAACAGGCACAGCCAAGGGGTGGTAGAATGTTCCCCAGCTGGGGCAGGTCCAGGTTTGTCTGCCTCTGTGCTCCCCAGCCAGAGTGAGCAATGTAGCAAACTGGGCACTTTCCCCTCGCTCCCTGGCAAAGGGGAATAGCCAGCAATAGTATGAACCAGGGGGAGGGAGAGCATCTTCAGTCTCCCCCTCCCGCCCTCCCTAAAGGGCACCGGGAGGTGGGAGGCTCGGAGCCGGGACAGTCCCAGACAGGAGAGAGGGGGGCGGTGCACCCCCAGCCAGCCCCTTTGATTGCCAGGTGATTCGGTCTCCTTTCTGTATGGTTTTCTGAGCAGCAATTCCATTCCAGGCACATCCCGTTGTCCTGGCACAACCAAACCCTGACCTTGCTTTAAGTTGTAATAAGAGGAAGATGCGTACCAATTTGGGGGTCCTAGCTCTTTCCGTTTAGGAGGAGTTCTTGAACAGACGGACAGGCAGACAGACAGACAGTCTCTCCAATATATAGTAGATCTGCACTGAACAAAGAAAAGATCATGTCCAACACGTTGGTGAAATCATCAAACTTAAAGAAAGAAAAGGTCGTCTGCCTGATATCCCCCAGGAGCCAGTGCAGGCTTGAGTGCTGCATACTAATTAGCTAGTGCTTTATCCAGGCCTTCGCTGGGATTTTCAGAGTAGCCTAAGGAAGTTGTGCTGAGCTCTCTGAGGTTTATGCACTGTGGGAGTGGAATTCTCCCTGTGGCCGGCATCACTTGTGCATCACTGAAATCCCCACCAGGGCTTAGCTATTGCGTGAGTCTTATGCCAGCTTCTGAGCAAATGTAACCTCAGACAAATACCCTCACATTTTTTCCGTGACTCTGGTGTTGTCACGTGTGAACATGCATTTACCTCCCTGTACACAGGCCCCGTTTGTGTTACTGTCCCCACATTTCCTAAAGAACGCATTCAGCAGCAGGCTTGTTCAGGGAAATGACAAGTTGAAAGCCCAATATTTGGAGAAAGGGGGTTTGAAGTTCATCTGGGTGAGTATTCATGCTGGAACTGTTATGAGCTACACTTGTCCAGTCAGGGAACAGAGCCGTGCCATGTGTGTGTCTGTCCAAGAAAAACAGCTTGGATTTAAAATAACCCGTTGCTCCTGAAAGAACAACAAAGAATTATTTCCAGGCATTATTTGGTGAGTAACTTCAAATAACAAATTGGAAAAGGAGCTTCAGGGGGTAGCCAAGTTAGTCTGTTACAGAAAAAACAACAACAAATGATCTGGTAGCACTTTTTAGATTAACAAAACATGTAGATGGTATCATGAGCTTTCGTGGGCACAGCCCACTTCTTCAGATGTCCGAAGAAGTGGGCTGTGCCCACGAAAGCTCATGATACCAGCTACATGTTTTGTTAGTCTATAAAGTGCTACCAGACAGATTGGGAAAGGACATGCTGTATTCATTGACCGTTCATGAACAGAAAGAAATGAAATTAATTGAATAAATTATTTATTGCTATTTATTTGCCTAACTACGTGCAGGTAACAGATACATTTTACATGTGTGCACAAACATATAAATGTGTGTGTGTGTGTGTACACCTATATACTGTGTGTGTATGAATATGTAGCTACATCTAAGATGAAACATGTCAGCTCTTTAATGGTGCACAGCAGTTTTGCAGTCACATCCATGATAGAAAAAGGTTAATACTCGATCCAGTTTAAAATTTCTAGGGATTGTCAGGTAGACGATTTGCTATTGTGCAAACTGGAACTTGTCCAGGACTCAGATTTAAACTAAGGATGTAAAATCCTGGTTAGTCCATTAACCAGCCCCTCTTCCCCCAACCTGCTGCCCCCTCTGCCATCAGAGAGGCTGTGGGCTGCCAGCTCCCCCCCCCCCCCCAGCCCTTTGTGGTAGGGTGGCTGCCGCCTGCCTCCCAGCCTACACAGCTGGGGTTGCTGCCTCCCTCCTGGCCCTGCGCGGCAAGGGGGCTGCCAGCTCCCTCCCAGCCCTGCAGGTCCGGCTCCCGCCACAGCTGGTGGTACAGCAGGCTGCAGGTGGTGGGGCTGCTCCCAGGTGCCTGCTAACTGTTACCTGGTAAGCATCACTTGGTAAGGGTGATACTTACTGGGTAACCAGTTAAACGGTTATCCATTCACATCCCTAATTTAAACCTTCATTCTTGGTTCTTTGGGGCATCCGATGACAGCCAGTCGGACCGTGGCTGTTTTATGTCCCATGCAAAAGATGGTACAGGTATCTGTGTAGCTAGTTTTCACCAAATGTCTTGTATAGAATTTTCCAAGTGCCAACCTTGGGTGGGAATTTGCCGGTACCAGCTGCATCCCATGCACAGCAGACAGAGCTACTTTTGCAAGCGCCTTTCTCTAGGAGCAGGAGAGAGCGTCAAGCAGCGTTCTCTGAGGGAAAAGAAAAGTGCAGGCGTGTGAAGAAATGAAACGTGCGTCGTTCGTGAAGCATGTCTTTGTGTTTCTCAGAGGGAGAAGTGAACTTTTACCCGGTGCATGGGCATGACTCATAAACCAAACAGTTATCAAAATAAGAGGGAAGATAAGAATAAAGCTCTACAAACCCAGTGGAATAAAGAGCCTCTGCACACGGGGAGCTCTTTGCAACATGGCCCTAGATAGCAGCCTGCCATAACAGAACAATTACCACCAAGCTGCCCTGAACAATGGGAACTGCTCTTGCTTATCACTCATTCACGACCAATGGTGAAGTTTTGAAATTGGTCTACCTGGGCTGGATACCCAGGGCTGTTTTTTCCACTCTAGGATTTTGTGCTATGAGACTGAAGGATAGGAACTTCTTCCCAAGGTTTGGTTTGCCAACTTACCATAGCTGGAGACCACGTACAGCCTAGGTAGGGTCACCATAGCATCTCATGGTAACTCCAGGCCACTCTTGCGGTACGTCCCAAATGTCATATTTCAATCTTCCTCGACTGACAGCTGTAGCATGTTCTCCAGCTCCATCCCCAGCACTGCAATGATGTGTGAATGAGTTCTTTGTGCTTAGACCAGTGATGGGCAACCTGTGGCCCATCGCAATTCTGTGTGTGGCCCGTGAGACATTTTGTTGACCGTTGCCCACGTGCAGGGCTGCCAGATCTGGCTGGTTTCCATCCACCTAGGATTTTTTCTTACTAGTGTTACTAAAGTGACGCACATGTAAAGCAAGAGAATGTGAAATGCATGCTGATGGCACACAACATTGTCTGTAGAGCAGCCGAGGCCTTACCACCCCCACCCAGAATGTGGCTCGTGAAGCTGCCCCCGTGGCTCATGAAGCCACCCCTGAAAATGGACCCCGGCTCCCTGTGCTCTCCAGGGCAGGGGAGCTGACCGGCGCGGCCATTAAAGATGGTGTTGGCTGGCGGGAGCCTGATGTGGCCAAAAAGCCTCCAAACATTTTTCTTAAAGGGGCAGGCCTCCCCCTTTTTTTTCTTTGCTCGACCAAACATGGCTGGGGGGCTCCTTTTAAAGGGGCAGTCCTTTTTTTTTTTTTTTTTCCCCTCAACAACTCCACTCCTCCCCTCCCCTGACTCTTTGTGCTATATTCACAACTATTTTGGCTCTTTGCCTGTAAGCGGTTGGCTGCCCCTGCTGTAGAGGTACTCACAGCTCTCACGGCCAAAGCGCTGGTACAGTTCAATCGGCACGTCCCGCAAATTCTAGGTACGCAAGTGCAGTGAGCAAAACTGCCCTATCCTGGGAGACATCTCAGTTACAACAATCTTGTAGCCCACTGACGTGAAGGAGGACCACTCCTGCAGCCCACTGCCTACCCTAGGTTGCCCATCGCTGACTTAGGGTACGTCTACACTGCAGTGCTGTTTCGGGATACCAGAGGCATCCTGACATAGCTACTCTGCATCTTTCGAATGTGTCCGCTATTGAAAAATATAACGGACGTGCTATTTCAGCATCTCCGTAAACCTCGTTCCACAAGGGATACGGGATAGCTCAAAATAGCCTGTTTCAAAAGAGAATCGAAATAAGATACGCTATTTGCGTAGTGCAAATTGCGTGGCTTATTTCAAGCTAAGGGTGCAGTGTAGACACACCCTTAGACATTGACACTCAAGTTGCCATGGGGGAGGTCTAGGCTGGATATTAGGAAAAACTATTTCACAAGGAGGATGGTGAAGCCCTGGAATGGGTTCTCTAGAGAGATGGTGGAATCTCCATCCCGAGAGGTTTTTAAGTCCCGGCTTGACCAAGCCCTGTCTGGGATGATTGAGTTGGGGTTGGTTCTGCTTTGGATAGGGAGTTGGACTCAATGACTCCTGAGGTCTCTTACAACCCTAGGATTCTATGATTCTAACCCTCCTGTCCTATCTAAATCGATTTCAGTCCTCCAGCAGAGCAACTCAAATAAAGCCTTCCAACATGCCAGGTTGACTCAGCAGCTTGTTGGATTTGTGTTGGGGTGACTTGCCATGTGCCAGCTCTGTCATATAGCTGGGCTGCAAGTTCTGTAGTGTCTTCAGCCAGGTACTGCTGTGACTTTTATTTTAACCACTAGGTAGGCGACAACAGGTCTATGAGAAGACTTCTACACATCCGGGGAGCTACTCAAAGGGGAAAGGAAACTCCATGGCCCCCCGGACACATGGGGCAAGTTTCCACTCCCTGGCCCATTGGGTCTTTGAGACTGCATGCTGTGGGCATGAAATGCTCCCAAGCTAGAATTCGCACGCTCCCGCTGAACCATGATGATGCCTCGTGGGAGTCGTGGTACATGAGCCGGCAGGGCCTGGCTCATAGAGTCCAGTAGGGGTATGGGATTCTTAAACTACAATTCCCAGGAGGCACCATGGCAGCTCAGGCAGATAAATATTGAGCCAGGCCCGTGCCCAGAACCCCACTTGAGGGCTGTCTCATTCTGAGACAGACGGGAAGGGTCACTTCTCCCCGTATGCATCGGGGTATGAATCCCTTCCGGAGCAAAGCAAGGACTCCTTATTCCCGTAGTTAGCTGATTGTGGGAGTCGGGGGCTGCTGACAGGAGGTTATTTTGCATTAAGTGAGTGACCGTGGACTGTGGGGGGCAGAGAGAGGGCAGGAGAGCTGCTCAGGCTACCACAGCAAACATCTGTTGTGTTTTCTTCTGCTCCTTTGAGGCGAGGGCTGTGGGAGAACTGGGGACAATTCCTCTTCTAAGGAACCTTTTTACCCTGGCTCTTGTGAGCCTGCCGGTGGCAAGTCGCTACGCACCATGATCTCTGCTTTGGTGCACACGCCGGCAGTGCTGTCGTGCAGGGTACTGGCGCCTGCCACCGCTGCTGCTAATACCCATTAGCAGCTGACCAGCGGGGCTGCATTTAAACGGCACAAGTGACAATATTGCTAGCCCGGTTTTAAATTCGCCTGTGTGGAGTGTCAGGGGGCGGGATTCAGTTGACTTCAGGCAGCCAGGGTCTGATAGCGGGGAATGGATCTCACACCACGCTGTGTGCAGGAAGGACCCGCTTCGCTCCCCGCGGATCTCCCTGTGGTGATTCAGTCTCTGTGGTGAGATCTCGGCTCAGCCGGCAGTTGGGGGCTTGCCAGTGTGAGCTCCCTGATCTGCAGGACGGGGGGAGCGAGTGGTTCTGGCAACGCAAAGGAACTTCTTTGCCGAGTCACAGACTGTCTTTTCTCAGTCTCACCAGAGAGGCTTTCTTGGGGGTGAGTGTCTGGTTTGCGCGTTGGCTAATGAGAATAGCCTGGACTTCCCCAAACCCCAATCTGATTCCCTCCCTTGGGCCTGGGGAGTCCTGGCCCTCTTTCCATCTTGCTCCTGCTTCCTTCTCCTTCTCTTCATCTCTTCCCCCTACAATGCTCCATTCTGCTATCCCCTCCCCCTCAAAGCAAAGGACTCCTTATTCCCGTAATTAGCTGATTGTGGGAGCCACAAGGCTCCCCCTGCGATGCTCCGTTCCTCCGCAGCTCTCCTCTGCCTGGCCTCTCACCCCGAGGGCCAAGTCATCTGAGAGAGGGGGGGAAGTGCAGTCCGGTTCAGAGGCTGCCGTAGGGCGGCTGAGCAGTAACGGGAGCTGCAGCAGAGTTGGGGTCCTCGAAGAATTGCTACACCCAGCCTTGGAGCTGAAGGGGGGAACAAGGCCGGGGGCCTTGGAATGGGGGAGGCAGAGAAGAGCGGCGTAGGCTTTGCAGGCCCCCAAAACCGTGCCAGAGGGAGGACTCTTCGGGGTTAGAAAAATGGGGGGGGAACAGTTTGTGCACTAAACATTTCCCCCCCCAATTCTTCCATCGAGGAGCGTGTCCATCGCCTGCCCGGTGAAGAATTCACCCTCCTGAGCAGGCAATGAACAACAGCGTCAGCAGCAGACATGAGGGGTGTTGGCACCCGAGGCCTGGGGAGACCTTCGTCTCCTAGCAACTGTACAAGCTCAGACGCTGCTGTCAGTTTATTCTGTTCCTAGCTGAATTCCTCGCCCTCTGTCAGCCCTGCGCCCTGGGTTAGCATCCGCGCCCCCTCCGCCAATCTGCTGTTTGCAAACAGGAGGGGAAGGACCAACTCCGCCTGGCCCAATAGCTGATCAACTGCCCCCCACCACGGCCACACTGGGAATGCCACTCCGAGCGTTTCCCTTGAGCCAATTAAGCTCACACTCAAGAGTTGGCAAATTCTTCTCAGTAAGGTTCTCTGGCAGGTCAGGACTGCCGGCAAGGCGGGGCGATGTAGCGGCCACCAAAGATGCCATAGGGACTCGTTATTTGGTTTTACTTACCTGTTTATGTCACATTCACATATAGCTCACAAAGGCAGCGTTCTCACGCTCGATGCCTGGAGGGCAACCGAAACCCAAATGCTGCCGGAGAGGGGAAACAGTCTGTTTGTTATAACTAAGAAACGCAACATAAAAAGGGTGACTTACCACTGTGGTGCGGTGTAAGCACTAAATAAAAAGAGCACAGCACCCTGCCGCTCCAAACGTGGGGTGTGAATCGATCGTTGCTGATTTAAAAGATGAGGAAACTGAAATGCAAGGCATGTTCAGGGTCTGATATTTTTTTTTCCACATGCTAAGCACCCACAGTGCCCATTGAAGTCAAGCGAAAGACAGGCCAATACAACTTTCTCCAAGACTTCAGCACATTGTTGGCAGAACTTGGATGAGTATTCAGTTCCTGGTTCCCAGACAAGTGTTCGGTTTACTTGCTGTTGCAAAGAGATTGCATTGGCAAGCAATCAGGAAACCCATCTCTCCCTGTTAATTTTTTACTGTTCATTGGTTGGATTCTGTGCCCTCCATAACAAAGCTTGATTTCAGCAGTTCAGGATCTGGCTCTAAAATCCACCTTTTTTTACATGGTGGTTTAACGTCAGTTTGGTCAGAAAATAGTAACACACGCGAGCAATCAACTCCCGAATGCTTCTTACAGCTGCGTATGCAGCCCCCCTGCAGTGCTGATGGAAAAGTGGCAAAGCCTACAGGTGTGGCACAAGGAAGCAGGATGGTTGTGAGTTTTAGATTTCACCCACTTGTGAGTTCACAGAACTGTCCTGAACATCCTCGGGAGCAAACCCTTCCTATCAAAGGGACATGAGATACCATCGTAATGTCTCTTTTGGGTCACAGACCTGCACATTGACTTGAACGTGGGAAGGTATTAGTATCGGGCTACCAACCTCCTCAGCGTTGATAACTGCACCAGTATGGGAAATCGAAACTTACCATGAATGGTGCTAGTATTTGCCGGCCTCGTTAGTCATTGTATTCATTTGCAAATGATGTGTTGTATCAGCATGTTTACTCTGGAAGTTAAGGTGCTTGTCAAATAAGTACATGTGTGTAAGTGTCATTGACCAGCAACATATATTCTGTGTGCAAATTAGGGATGTTAAATATTGGTTAATTGAATAGTCGATTAACCTCATGAATTTTTATCCATTATTCCACTATTCTATAGTCCCCGTGAGTGAGGCTGGCAGCCAGCACGCTCTGAGGCTGGGTCAGAGGCAGCAGTGTGGGGTGCCAGGCAGGAGCTGGTCCATGAGGCGAGCCAGTTTAAAAACCAACTCCCCTTGCGGACCCGCTACCTCTTGCCCCACACTGATACAGAGGCAGCAGCACAGGGTAGCAGCAGCCCCTGTCCGGGGGCGGAGGGCAGAGCTCCTGGACCTGGCGTGATCCAGAACTGAGCTAGGCTGCTGGCCAGCCAGCTAAAAAATTTACTGGTGGCATGGGGAAATGCATGTGGTCTATAGCATTAACCAATAAGCTTTTGCTTATCGGTTAATTGGTTAACCGACTACACTCTTACATCCCTAGTGCAAATAATCAGGATTTTTCCAAAAACGCTCAAGGACTCCTAGGGCTAGAGATATAGTTTGAGACTTCTGTTTGACCATGGGGAGTTACTTTTTCATCCTGGCCCTCTTTCCTCTTGCAATCTTTTGTCCGTTGTCTTTATTCTGATTGTTAGCTCTTCAAAGCAGGAACTGTCTCCTAATGTATGTTTGCATGCAGATTAACACAAGGGAGTCTCCATCTTGGTAGGGCATCTAGGCCCTGTTGTAATACAAACACAATGCAGTAATTGTGATAATCTATGGTTCCTCGTGAGTGTTGCGCGTAAGCATGCTCACGGAGGGAGAATCCATTAGAAAACAGACAGTTCTCACAAGTCTTTGTCCACAGCCTTGCTTTGGATGATCAAAATCATCTGCAAGTCAGAGCAATTCTTTGGTGCTTTCCAGATATGTGTGAGAATGTGCATCATTCCTCCTTCCCCGTCCTCCATACGCTAGCTCTTCCTAGGGGAAACCTTGTAACTGTGCACTAGTAAAAATTGGAATGACTAGGGATTGTACCTCAAACTGAATAAGGGAACTCTCTCTGCATTGCTGAGTTATTACTGCAGCTGCTATTTATTATTATTACTACTACTATTTAACAAGCAACAAGATGTCAGGTGCTTTATAGGTAACTAGAGGATTAACCTGGTGT
>JANRFK010005987.1:23464142-23483898 GCA_030068395.1 Apalone spinifera | reverse complement strand
GCAGAAAAAGGCCTAATGAGAATCAATGGCAGAAGGCGAAGCGAGACTAATTCAGACTTGAAATAAGATGCACACTTCAGCAGTTAGCCTTGGGACACGTAAGTAGGGATGTTGTGGCGTCTGCATCAATTGACTTCTTTAAATCAAAACTGAATGTCTTTCTGAAAGGTCTGCTGCAGCTCAGACAGGAGTTCCAGTTGGTTTGCAGAAGCCCCTGGCCTGTGTGATGAGGGAGGTCAGACTTGATGGTCATAAAGGTTTCTTTTGGCCTGAGAATCAATGATTGGCCGAACAGTGTGCAGCCAGAGGGATGGGACACAACGAGGACATGGATGGGACTCCAAAACTCATGCTTCTTCTACGACTAGCTTTACGCGGCGTTGCTCGGGTCCTTAAGTCAATTCATTTTTCGTTGTTTGAAAAATAAAAGGAAAATGTCCGTGCTTCATTTGAATCATTGCTCTGGGGTGGAGCGCGGAAGGAGGTGTTCAGGATGCATGCTGCCTTGGGGAGATAGGACAATCCCAACCCTCTCTCTCCGCAGCAGCTTGGGGCCAGGTGAGAAGCACCTCTCCATGGCTGCTGCAGCTGCTCCGGTGGGCACAGCTGGGGAGGGGTGCATGTTCCCCAGGTGGGGTAGGTATAGGTTTGTCTCCCCTCTGCCAGCTAGGGTGAGGAATGCAGCCAACAATGCACTTTCCCCTGTCTCCCTGATGAAGGGGAACAGCCAGCAATGTTCCTGTGTGAATTGGGGGTAGAGCTTCAGTTCCCCCCCCCCCCCCACTAAAGGGCACCTCCAGGGTGAGAGGCTCAGGGCTAGAAGAATCCTAGGTTCCGGGGGGAGGGGCGCACACTCACAACCAGCCCCTTTCACCTGCTTGTTGATTCTGTCTCTTTTCGGTATGGTTTTCTGAGAAGCAATCCCATTCCAGGCACAACCCATTGTCCTGGCACAGCCAAGCCCTGACCTGGCTTTAAGTTATGACAAGAGGAAGCTGGATACCAAATTTGGTGGTCCTAGCTCTTCCCGTTTAGGAAGAGTTCTTGAGCAAACTGACAAACTCCAATATATCATAGATATTTACTGCGCTAAGTCTGGCTATTCTTGTGTTCTCATCAAACTCTTGAACTCCGCAGTATCTTTATGGCAGTGAGATCTATAGGCTAATTGTGCAAAGGAAAAGAAATATTTCCTTTATCAGTTTTCTGTATTTGGTCCCTTTCAGTTTCGCCCGTCTGTCCTTACTGCCGTTCTAAGCTCCTAATTAGTTACACGAGTTTGATGTTGTTATTCTCTTATCTTGTTTAGAAATACACTCCCCATCCCCTTCCAATTTGCATTATTTGCTACTGAATTTCATGCTGTTCGTCGATATTTTAGTAGTGCTAGAGTGCAAAACCTACCTCCAGGGGCAAATATTTTGGGTTCTACTCTGCTATAAGTCAGACCATCAGTTCTGGAGAGAATCAACGATCCCCTTGCTTACATCTAAGGCAAAAAGGGTAGAAGAGAACTCCACAGTTGCGGGGAACATGATCGTGTGTAATCAGAACCCCGGACTGGCAGTCCAAACTCCTGGGATCTGTTCCTTCTGGCTGTGTTCCCTGCTGCAGTCCCTATCTATATCATTGGTGCGCAACTCATGGATTGCAGCCCCCAAGGGAGTCGCGGATGTCTTCCCGGAAGCTCGTGGCACTTCGATCCAGCCGGCCGGGTGCTGGGCGTGACCGCGTGGCGCTTAAATCTTGCCAGCCAGTGGCTGGGCCCAGCAGTTGGCGTCCCCCAAGGCACCTAGATCTGGCCAGCCGGGGGCTGGGACCGGCAGTTGGCGGCCCCCGCGGCACAGCGCCTAGATCCGGCTGGCCGGGAGCTGGGACCGGCAGTTGGTATCCCTCTCAGCGCGGGAGTTGCAGATCAAAAAAGGTTGCACACCACTGATCTATATAACGGGATTGATAACGCTTATCTGGTCATAAGAGGCCGTGGCAGTAGGCATTCGTTCGTTCTCATTTTTAAGTGCTTTGAAAAACGTAAATCTGGGGGGAGGAAAACCTGCCCACCAGTTGTGCCAAACATGCCTTGAACATTGGCACGTGTTTAAAAAAAAAAATGCACTGACAACAGGCCTAGCATCCTGCACAAGCACAGGTAGCCAGAAATCTCGTCTAGCATGAGTCAGATTTGGAAATGAGCACGTCATTCACCTATTTTCCATCCAGGCCGCCTTCCCCCCCCCCCCCCCCCCCCCCCCCCCCCCCCCCCCCCCCACTCCTTCACGTGCGTGCACGCACGCCTTGCGTGAGAGGCTACAATGCAGCACAAGAAAGCCCTTGCGTGCTAAGGCAGCTGGGTGGAACAGGTAGGGCAGGTATGGGGAGAGGCGGAAGGCCCTGTGCTCACCACAGAACTCCTTCCCACCTGCCGGCCCCAATCAAACACCTCGACAGGCAGCCCGAGTGGGAAGCCATGATGTAATCTTGGAAACCCAAAACAATCGGCTCTTTCATGGCAAGCCGATAACAATCCAAACAGTATGTAAGGGCCTGCCATGCAAGAATACACATGCACATTATACACTGTAGGGCACTGAAAGCCGTAGTGAAAAGGAGCTTGTTAAGAATATGGGGCCTCCTTTCATAATCAGTTTGTAAAAGAATAGGCCCTTGAAAACAAGGGTTTAGGCTTATAGAAGGCTTTCTGTGCCTTGACCTTGCAAATATGCAGCGATGCCAACTTTTTCAGAAAGTAAACTAGGAATTTCCCAGCGTGGTGCCATACCAATTGGTAGGCAGGATTTGTAGGGTAGAAGGTCCCGCTTGCGGGTATGTGCCCCTAGGTGCCGGGAATTGGAATAGGTCATTTTCGTCTCCCTAGAAAGAGCCGCTCCTTGGTGGGTTTTAGATCAGCAGGATCTGCAGCTTTCTTACCGTTACTTCCCTATGCTCTGACCAGCAACCGCCATCACCACCACCTTGGAACAGGAATGATAAACATTGTTTCCCGGCTGGAAGCTGATGAGACTCTAGAAGAATCATTGTCTTCCTTGAAAATCTCCTGTCAACCTATCCCTTCTTGGGGGTTTGTGGTGATAAAACCATGCCTGGCTCTTTTCTGTGTATTCTTCATCAGTGGATCTCAAAGTGCTTTCTGAAAGAGAGAAGTATTAATTGCCCTCCTTTTTTTTTACAGTTGGGGAAACTGAGGCACAACGCAGTACAGGGTAAATTTCCAAGAGTATCTAAGGGTGTCTACACTACCCCCTTAACGCCAAATAAGCTACGCAGTTTGAGCTGCGCAAATTGCGTAGCTGACTTTGAATGTATTTTGAAATAGCTTATTTCGTAATATTTTGAAGTAAACCGCTTTTCCGAAATATCCCTTACTCCTCGTGGAACAAGGTTTATAGAGACGTCAGAATAGTGTGCCCGTTATTCCGAAAGCTGTTTGGAAATAATGGGCGCACAGTCCAGATGCAAAATCGTTATTTCGGGATACCGGAGGTGTCCCGAAATAGCGCCGCAGTGTCGACGTACCCTAAGTGACTTAGGAAAATTAGTCACGGCTTTCAAAGTGATTTAGGCTTGTAGGAGCCTCAGCCCCACTGACTTGCTCCTTAGTGCCTGAGTTGCTCAGGGTATGTCTACATGGTGCCAGACAAGCAGGCACCCACCAGCTTGGCTTGAGCTAACTTTCTGTGGATGTTGCAGCTGTGGCTGCGGCAGTACAGGCTCGCTGGCCGAGTATGGCCCCGGGCGTTGGGCTGACCTGTCCTCACGTGACTCCCCTGTGCCACCACCCACGCGGCCACGTGCATGTTGCTCTTTGGAGCTCAAGCAGAGCTAGCGCAGGCCTGGCTACCTGGCCTGGGAGGCCCCTGCCCAGCTTCAGCGTAGAAACACCTGGGCATTTTTCCCCAAAGAGACTTGTCCGGGGTCACCCATCAGCCAGCAGCAGAGCTAGGAATAGACCCCCAGGTGTATCTGAGCTCCAATAGGCAACACCTCCCTCATACTCCCATTTAAACCCAGACCTGTTTGTACGTTGGGTGATGACTGAAGGGTTGTCTTACCATCTGAGAAATGGGTTTATGATGGTGGTGGAGATAACTGTCCCTGTCTGCTTGGATCTCGTTAATGTCTGTTAGTGTCTCCTCACACCGTAACTTACATCACTATCTTCTTGACTGTGGGTCCACCCCCTTCCTGGTGGATTCAGATTCATTCACGGTTGTGCCTTTCAGGCTGACCCCTGCCAGGCTCAGACGGCTGCACTCAGTTATCCCCCAATCTCCTGCCTCTAGTTGGCCCCCCACCTCAGCATCCTGCAGTCACTGAGAAACGCACTTGGTTCAGACTGCTAGGACATCTGCTTTGCAGCATGTTCTCGTTGCAATAGGAGGAAGCCTTCCAAGTGTCTCCACCTATTTCCTTCATAAGGAGCCCTTTGTTTTCCTGACACACAATGCAGCTTTATTTGGTTCTGTCTTTTCCCTCCCAGCTGCTTCCCAGAAAACTCTTCACAGAAGTAGGGGAAAAAGGCGAGCGGCTTAGGGGACTTGTACTTTGCAAGTCTGGAAACTTTTTCACCTCCGCACCCAAACCGCTCAGTAGATACCCTCTAAGGGTTTGTCTACACGGCATTCCTCCTTCGAGAGAGGACTGCAAATGCAGACAAACAAAATTGCAAATGAAGAGTGGATTTGAATTTCCCGCGCTTCATTGGCATAATCACGTTATAGGGCTCTTTCGAAAAAGTGCTATTTTGAAAGTGAAGCCGCGGTCTAGACGCGGTTATTTCGAAAATGGCAGGCTTTTTCGAAAACTCCAGGAGAACATAACCGCGTCTAGACCGCGGTTTCACTTTCAAAAGAGCGCCTTTTCGAAAGCGCGCCATAACGTGATTACGCCAGTGAAGCGCGGGAAATTCAAATCTGCGCTTCCTGTGCAGTTTCGTTTGTCGGCATTTGCAGTCCTCTCTCTCGGAGGAATGCAGTGTAGACAAACCCTAAGACCCACATAGGTGCGTGGCCGTGTCTATTCTGTGCTGTGAGCCAAGGCGAAGACAGAGGGAACGCATCTGTCCCCAGACTGTTCTGTGAATGAACTCTTTGCACCCAGGTACAATTGGCAGCATCTGGGAAGCGCTCCACGCCCAAAAGGCCGGGGTCTTATGGAGATGATGGGAGGCAGCAGCATTCCCTGTGGCGGCTATCGGGTTTCTGGGGTGGGAGGGATGGCAGAGGAACCTGTGAAGGAGCAGAGAAGGGACCAGGAGCCTGGAAGACCATGGGGCGCCTGCATCCAGGCCCTAAGTGGCAGAGCAAGAAGGGAGCGAGGCCAGGAAAGAGCCCAACTTTGGAACTGAGGAATTCTCAGGTTCCTATCCCTGTCCGTCCAGTAATGCCTCGCCTGTTAGGTGGGGCAACGCTCCCCCCTTCCCTCCCGCTGTCATCTGCGGGTTAATCAGCAGCTGGGTTTCCAGCCACGGTTTCCCGTTTTTTTACACTTTCAAAGCCCTACACCCAACAAGCCTGCCCCCGTTCGATCGCCGCAGCCTGGTGCCTTCCGCGCAGGCATGGCGCGCCGGCCACCCACTAGCGTGTGTTGTCTAAGCACCGTACTAGCCCTGGTCCGTCCCCAGGGAGTGCCCCCACACGCCCAGCGGGGCCTGCCCGACGGAGCATGGACAGAGAGTGCACAGGAGAGTCCAGAGAACAGGGATAGGAGAGGAAGCCGGAGCATGGCACATCTGTGCGGGGAACCCCAGCTGGAACGGAAGGGAAGGCGAAAGTCACAGAAAGAGCTCCTAGCCATGAGCCAAGCCTGCGACCTCTCCGAGCCTTACGCCCTCGGGCAGAGAAGGGCATCTTGCTCCATTGCCGCTTCAAAGAAGGGCTTGGATCAGGTCCCCTTTTTGTTGGTGGGGGCTGGGAACGGGATAAACGCTCCAGCTTGAGGCTTCTCCTAGCTAGAAGGGCGAAATCTTTTGTCCTTGCTGAATTTCCCTTTCCCACATCTGCTCCCTCGCGCGCCACCCCCCTGACAGCTTTCTCACAGCCTCTCCTTGTTCAGAGGCAGCCGCAGCCCCATAGGGACAGAGCAGAGCAGGGCATGCCTCCTTTCTAGGAGCGGTGCTGTTGTGTGTGTGGTGGGGGAGAGAGATCGGGGTTTCTTTTTGTCCGGACCCCCTCTCCATTCACACTTCCCTCTTCCACCCGGTAATTTGTTGTGGTCGGAGCCAGTAATAGCGGCTTTGTGCTAAGGCGAGGGAAGGAGGGGAGGGGGGGGGAAACTCCAGCACACAGACAGCGGCTCCACTGTTTTCTATACGGGATGTTTTCCCTGCACCCCCACACCCTTGAATAATGTTTTTGATTGTAACAGTCGGCCCTGGTTAAGGACCTCCCCCTCCCCCCCATTTTTCTCTCTCGCTCTCTTCTGTCAACCACATTAGACGTTTAAACAACCCAGTGAGATTTTTCTTCCCAGGCTCATTTGACTCGTAGGAACACCCATGTTTAAAGCCGCACCGGCAGCTGTCAGCGGCTGGGGAAAGCATGCAGCCAGCCTGAGTGGCGAGGTTGCCGGTGTGTTCGGGAGCGGGGCAGTGCAAGCCGAACCTGTGGTAGGACTCTCTGCCTCCGCTCTTGGCTAGCACTGAAGTGCCTCTCCAAACTCAGAGCTGTCCACAGCTCCGAGTCACGTGCAGGAGGGGATAAAAGCAAACAACGCAGCGACTGTGCACCCGGGCAGACAGTGGGGGAGATGAGCGTTAAATGAGAGGGATTCACCTTTGCACTGTCGGATGGAGGCTGAAAACAATGGGTGTCTGACACGCCCTCCCATCACGGCAGAGGCATCTCCGAGAGCAGGAAACTGGCCCCTTTCAGAGAGCTAGCAAAACAGGGCTACCTCTAAGGATGTGTGGGTGTAGCTCCGTGGGTCCTTTCACTCCTCCTTTGGCACCCACTGGGACAAGTGAGGATCCCATTCCGGTCCCGGGAGCCCCGAGCCGTCCTGCCGGGGGAGCTCCGATCTCCCAGAATCCCCTGCAGTGGTCGGAACGGGTCGTTCTCAAGGCAGCCTGACTGGCGTGCACCCTGCAACGTGGAGCTGTCAGCGAGGGTCTGTTTGTACTGCACGGGACTCCTTTGCCCTTCACTTTGCTTTACCATCCTTATCTCCTCCTGCCAACCCAAATCCTCATGGTTCTGTCTCTCCCCCTGGGGACTCCCTTCACACACACCCCCACCCCCCGTCTTCGCCATTCCTTAGTGCAGGGCTACTCAACTTTGGAAGCGCCGGGGGCCACAAAGATGCTCACCGCGCATGCCGAGGGCCGCAACTTAAGTGTGGTTGCACGTATATGCAAATATATGCAAATAGCTTCTTTCAGACAATGTCCCAGCTCTCCCGGCACCTCCTCCCTGGGGGCTAGACACACCAACATCCTGTACTCGTCTGTTCCAGCCAGCCCGTCCGCTTGCGTCTTCCAGTGGTCACCCTGCCTGGGAGACGCCTAACCATTATGGAGCGTGTTCCCAGTGGAGGCCATGTTCAAAGGATCCCACCCCTGGGCCGCGTGTTCAGTAGCCCTGCCTTAGTGCGTGTTTTTCCCTTTGATATTTCCATAACCTCTGCTCCTTGTTCCCCCCCCTCCTTTTTTTTCCTTCCCCCCTCTCCCTTCTCCCCTATTTATTTTGGGAGGAATTCAGATTTGAATTTGAATCTGCACATCCTAAATTCAAAACTCCGGTCATCTGAAGAAGTGGGCTGTGACCACAAAAGCTCATGATACCAGCTATGTTTTGTTAGTCTATAAAGCGCTACCAGACCAGTTTTTGTTTTTTAAATTTATCCTGTACAGACTAACTCAGCTACCCCCTGAAGCTTCTAAACAACCCGCAGTTCTCTCTGTTCAGCAACCAGGTACAGGGGTCTGGACAAGGGTTCAAGCACAAGACTGAGGCGTTGAAAGTCTTGGGATTTGATTGTCTGGTTGTATCCTTGGGCAGATCTTTTCATCTCGCTCTCCGTTGTGTCCAGGGGCTGATGGATGTTCACGGAGCACTTTGAAGTTGAAACGCACGCTAGAAACGCCTTGCGTTAGCATGATTAGAATTGTCCCCAAGGGCTGGGAGCACTGACATTAAAGAGATGTACTTAATGACTGTTTTAAGGCCTAGCCTGCCCTGCCTGTCTCCTCCCCGAGGAATGATATGTAGTGTATTTTGCTTTTTTTTTTTTTTCTCCACGTAGGAACTTAGCAATTGGGATTGGAATTCAGAATTTCCCAGAAGGCCTTGCCGTCAGTCTTCCTTTGCGGGGCGCCGGATTTTCAACATGGAGAGCGTTTTGGTAAGCAGTGCTTCTCCTGGAACGTCCTTCACGCGCCGAAACGTGTCCTTCCACCCATTTCTTAGCTGCCGTCACTGCATAGGTGTCTAATGTGCTGCTTCCTATGCTACCTCCTATTAAGAACATCAGAACGGCCAGACTGGGTCAGACCAAAGGTCCGTCTAGCCCAGTGTCCTGTCTGCCGACAGGGGCCAATGCCAGGTGCCCCAGAGGGAATGAACAGAGCAGGGAACAATCAAGTGATCCCTCCCCTGTCAGGACTCATCAGAGGCTTGACTGTTTGCGGACAAGCTGCTCCATTTTTGAAGCATTCTCCATCCTGGTGGGCTCGGGGACAGGAGACAGGGTCTTACTGGTCTGGTCATACTGATGTTTTCACAGTGATTAGGGCTACGTCTACACTGTAGCCTTCTTCCACAAAAGCTTATGCAGATGAAGCGCAGAGTGGAATGTCGCCGCGCTTCATTTTGCGTCATTAATTAGCAGCCGCTTTTGCGCAAGAGGCTTTTGCTCAGAAAGGAGCTGTATAGACGGCTCCCTTTTGCGCAAAAACCCCCTCTTGTGCAAGAGCCGTTCTTCCTGAAAAAATGAGGAAGAACAGCTGTGGGGAGCACAGGGCCAGCGGGGGTCTCAAGCAGTCCCCCACTGGCCCCATGCTCCCCGTGGCATTTCAAAGCAGCAGCACCGCATGGAGCCGGGATCAATTAGGGACTCAGAGTCCCCAGCTGGCCCAAGGCTCCATGCAGCACTGCCGCTTCGAAGCACCCCTTCCTCTTTCCCCCCTTTGCTGCCTCTTTCTGATAGAAGCAGCAAGGAGGGGAGGGGGAAGCGACTCATCGAGTAGCCTGTCGACGAGTCGTTCACATCCCTAGAGCCCCAAGGCCTTTGTCACACCTCTGACTTGCTCCAACACATTTATAAAAACGTAACTTCTGACCTTAGAGCGACTTTCTCTTCCCTGCCCCGGCCTGGCCGTGCTAAACGTACAACCATGTTTCCAATGCTCTTATCTGACCTGCTCATAACCACCACAGTTATTCACGCCACTCCTAGATGTTTGTGCATCCCTGCCTACCCTGCTGCCCAGTTGTGTTCTTAGTGCATTCTGGGACATTCCCGGCAGCTAGTCCCGTCGTGTCACAGCAGAGGACAACAGCTGAAGGACATCCTCCTCACAGGTGGCACGGTTGGTAGTGCATTCTGGGATGTCTGACCAGACAGTGCTGGGAGGAAGGCATTAGGCTGGCATGGTCAGGAGGACCTAGCGCAGCAAAGAAACCAGGGTGATGGACCGATTGCAGAAGAACAACCTAGGCCATTGGCAAAGGCAAACCATTGTTGGCGTACACCACTAAGGACAGATGATGAGTCATCAAACTGGGTTTAGAGACTACGCCTCAATAGGACGGAAAGAGGCAAAATGGGATCCCCACTCCAAAGTTCCTCCAACAGTGAACCAGCGTGTAGCTGCATGTAGGGTGGGATATAAACGGGGGGAGGAGAGGAAAAACTAGAGGACTGTTTGCCTGCCTGGATCCAGATGTTCCCAACTCTGCAAGCCTTCCAGATTCATGGAGGGGATGTGTCTTCGGCTGGGTTGGCTCACCGTGGTCTCAGAAGCTCTCGTTTGTTTTGCAAGAGTTGGCAAACATCTCCTTTTCGGTGTGGGGGTGGGAATAGGGATGTTAAATATCGGTTAATTGAATAGTCGAATAATCTCAAGAATTCTTATCAGTTAGTCGACTGTTCTGTAGTCCCTGAGGGCGGGGCTGGCAACACTGTGCTCCGGCCTCACTCCTAAGGCGCTCCCTGCCACTCCGTGCTAGGCGGAGTGCTAGGCGGGAGCTGGTCCACAAGGAGAGTCTGTTTAAAAGCCAGCTCCCCTCGCAGACCAGCTGCCTGTCACCCCGCGCTGCTGCCTCTGATAAAGAGGCAGCAGCACGGGGTGGCAGCAGCCCCTATCTGGGGGGGTGGGTCTGAGCTCCCAGACCTGAGCCAGGCTGCCTGCCCAGCCGGCTCCCAATACACTTTAAATGCAGAGCCGCAGCAGGGGTAGGACCTGTTTCGAGCCAGGACTGAGCCGGACTGCTGGCCAGCCTGCTAAAACATTTACTGGCAAGTGGCGGAGGGGAATGCGTGTAGTTATAGCATTAACCTATACGCTTTTGCTTATCGGTTAATCGACTGCCCTGTTACATCCCTAGATGGGAAGGCAGATTTGCATCCGCTCTGCACTCTCAAAAGCACGGCAGCCTAACGCTATTCAGAACCTGCCCGGTGCATTCTGGATTTACAGACTTCACAGCTCCCATGGACCGGGACATACCCGTGTCCTGAGTGGGACGATTGGGCCCTTGGAGTCCTGCAACTACCTGCACTACGTTGGGTACAGAAAGGGGTCAAGGAAACTTTTCCTGAGGCCCATCAGGACTTCACTGGTGGCTTTCGGTCTTGTTCTCTTGCAGGTACGGACAGCTCAGCGGCATGGTGGAGCCTTTAGCTGGTGTCTTTGGTGCCTTTGCCATTGTGCTGGCAGAACCTATTCTCCCCTATGCCTTGGGCTTTGCTGCTGGGGCTATGGTCTATGTGGTCATGGATGACATCATCCCAGAAGCACAAACCAGGTGAGGAAAATCTCTGCAGGGTTGCTGGGTTAGTCTGTCACCGTAAAAACGACGAGTCGTCCTGTGGCACCTTAGAGACTCAGCCACAGATCTAGAATCATGAGCTTCCGTGGGTAAAACCCACTTCTTCAGATGGGTTGGAGTGGAAATAACAGAAACCAAGATTTTTTTGGGGGGGTGAGGGATAGCTCAGTGGTTTGAGCATTGGCCTGTGAGTTTAATACTTGAGAAGGCAATTTAGGGATTTGGAGCAAAAATCTGTCAGGGATGGTACTTGGTCCTGCTGTGAAGGCAGGGGACTGGACTCGATAACCTTTCAAGGTCCCTTCCAGTTCTAGGAGATAGGCAATCTCCATTCATATCATATCATGATATATATCAGCAGCAGAAGTACCTTTCAATTGTAGGACCCGTGTTAATGAGGCTAATTAAGTGGGCTGGATGTGTCCCATACAGCACTTTGGATGTGGAAATGCAGATGTTAAAAGTGGGAGAAATTGACTTTGTAATGAGCCAACCAGCTCATGTCTTTGTTCCAGCCCAGGGTAACGGTACCAAATCTGTGGATGAATTCCAGTGCTGCAGACTCTCTCTGAGAGACAATAAATGAGAGACAATGGCATTAGAGAGCTGTGATTAAGAGTCTCAAAGCCGCCCTAGAAGCGTTGGAGACACATCCCCATTGTTTTTAATAGAGTTGCTTGTCTAAATCATGTGGGTATCGTACGCAGGGGGTGGCTGTGCTTCCTCAACAGCCTACTGTGCCCCTACACACACACTCCCCACCCCCTGCCCAGCTGCCCTCCTGCTGGTCTCCAGGGTCTGCCCTGGCTGGCCCAGGCTGGGGATTCAGGGGGGCTAGGGCTGCACTGCTCACCTGAAGCTCTAGCACTGGCCGCCTGGAGCTGGGGAAGCTGTTAGGCTGGGGGTGTTGTGTCCAGGGCCTGGTGGTACAGAGGCTGCACTGTCTGGCCTTCCAGCTCTGGGGCCTGGCCCTCCTGGCCACCCAGCACTGGGGCTGTGGGCCACGGTGGGGGTGCTTTGTGCTCCTGCACGGGTAGTAGGAGAAGAGGGGGAAGAAGGGGAGGGGGCCCTGAGGTACAAGGGGAAGGGCTGAAAGCAGCATCCCCAGGCAGCCGGGTCACCAGACACCTATGCTAAATCCCCCAGATGGCTCAGCCTGTCTCTGAGGCGGTTCAGTGTCGGGGGAGCTCAGGCGTGGGTGCTGGGCTGTGAGTGCTCTCAGGGGCTAAGATCTGGAGAGGCAGGCCCTCTCGACACCAGCTCTCCTAGGAGTCCGTTGGATGAATCTTATTTTGATTGGTGGGCAGGGTTGGCAAGATGCGAGGCCTTCAGAGGCCTGGGGGAATAACCAGGGTTTGGGAGGAATCCCTTCTTTTCCCAGGTGAGACGGGAAGGCGACTCTGGTGTCTGCCTGAGAGGACATTGGGACGCACAGGTACTCACTTCCTCTCCTTTCCTCCTTGCAGTGGCAATGGGAAGCTGGCTTCCTGGACCTCCATCTTAGGGTTTGTGGTGATGATGTCCTTGGATGTCGGACTTGGATAATAGTGGCTTACTGTTGGCCAGTGGAAGATGACATCTGCGCAACTTGGCAGCAGTTGGAACTGGACCATTTATTTCCTTCTAGATCTTTTATATGTCTATTGATTAGGTTGGGTGTTCATTATCTAGGAGTTTGTATATATTTTTTTTTTCTGTAACACCTTGATTGTTTTCAAAGCAGAAAGATTAGTGGCTCCTTGCAGGTCCTGGGTTTCTTTTGCCACCAGATTCTTTTCGACTGGGCCGCCGATAAGAGGCATATCAGTCAGGATGCAGTTGATTGTTTACTTTTTCTCCCGTTTTTTTGGGCGTTTCTGTAACAGTCGAAGTTCTTTGGGTTTGGGCCGTACTTGTTCTGTTAGTCACGTTCAGGTGTCGAAAGAGGCTTCTAATCAAGCAGTAGAACAATTGGTGGGTGTATTTGTGTGGTGTCTGAACTTCATCTTCGAGGTATGGAAGTGCTAGCGCTAAGAAGGGAACCAGAACAAATCAGTGTGTAGCAGCGTCTAATACATACTCCTAGGGCTTGAGAAATTTTCAGTGTCATCAGCTCTTTTGATGGACATAAATAAGCTAAACCAACAAAAAGAGAAACCCTGTGAGAATCATATCAAGAAGGTAGAAGCTGAGAAGGTACCAGTTTTCCCTGCTGGGTATGTCATCCTAATGGGGCCTTACTCCAAAATGGTCCAATGGGCAATTCTTTGTCTCCTGGAAAATTTGAAAGAAGACATCTGTTTTACAGAGTGCAATCTCGTAGGATGCAAGATGTGATTATACAGATTTGTTCTTAAGGTGCTATGTGACTCTGTTGTATAGCAGGGTCCATTGCCCCCTTGGGCCTGGGGTGTTGTTTTAGAAGTTGCTGTTTGATGGTTGCTGTTTTAAATCAGACTGAAAATCGCTGTGAAGTGTTAATGTCTGCTCTTCCCAGAGGTGGGCCTGTCCGTGTGCCATCTCCACCATCCCCCCAATGAAGGCATCCATGGTAGCTTTTGAAAGGCCAGTTTTGCCCTCCCAACAGCTCTCATTTTCCCCAGCACTCATCCGATTAATTCATTACCTAAGATAGTCAGCAATGCAACACCTTGATGTGTTTTCTCCCACTTTCCAAGCATTTGTTTGGCTAGCAGTGGTTCCCAAACATGCAGAGTCGTTTGTCTTAACAGATTGGAAGCAAAGTCCTGCTTCTCTTAAACTGGGGGGTGGGCAGTAAAAACCCAGCAGTCCTCCAGAGTTAGTCCCAGGCGGGCTGCTGTCGCTATGCTTACCTGCGCCGCCACAGATATCGGGCGAGCGCAGCTCTCATTGGCCATAGATCACTGTTCGCAGCCAACGGGAGTGGTGGGAAACGGTGCAGACTGGGACACCGCTTCCTGCTGCTCCCATTGGCCACGAACATCAATCTGAGACCAGTGAGAGCTGCGATTGCTGGATACCTGTGGAGGCGCAGGTAAACAGAGGTGGGAGCCCATCATGGGTTAATAGTGGTGGACCGGATCCGGCCCACGGGCCGGTATTTGCCCACCCTATCTTAGACGGACACGCACTCTCACAGCGAGCATAATGGAATATGACTGTGTCATACTAAGGTGAATAATGAAAAGCAGACGTCAAGATAATGACGAAGAATGTGCGTCCCTGCTCACTTTCAAGACAAGCTGTTCTCCCCCATCACAACGGGGTTTGATTTGACCTATTGGCAACCACGGTAGACAACTGGATTGCCTGGCTGAGGTCTAAGCAGCTCAAGCCCTCTTGGCTTATCTGTGTAATGTGTATGCCGCAGAGTCCCTCATGAGCGTCGTGGGCCATGTATGCCGCAGCCTCCCAGTAAACAAGACGCTTCTAGAGAGGCTGTAGCAATGCAGCCAAGGAGACTGGGCACCAATTAACAAAGTTAAAGCCATGGAATTGATGTCAGGTTCAGTTCACTGGCTGGATTGTGTCTCTATTTATTTGTATGTAGTTCTGAGTAATACAAAAATGCTGGTTGCCAATGGTCCTGACCTTTTAACTGTGATTAGTTTCAATAAATGGGGAAATCAGAGTCTTTGCTGACTTATTTTGCCTTCCCTTTTCTTCTCCTCCCCGCATTTGATTCCATTCCTTCCTCTAATTTGAGTCTTTCCCATTTGCCTGAGGTCTTCGTTCTGAGACAGACCAAAAATAGTACATCTTAAACTGCAACTACAGGTTGGACCTCTGTAGTCCGGCACTCTCTGGTCCGGCAACATCCGTGGTCCGGCATGGTATTAGTTAGCCGGATATCCACTTATTATGGGTGTGGCCACGTTTCCCGCAGACCCATAAAGTTTGTTTACAGCCCCCAGTCCTGGCGCTCAGTGTTCTGTGCTGTTATTTAGCTCTAATTTACCCTGAAATGTCCTTTAATAGCCCACTAAGCTGTGAAAGTGTTGGTAACACTGCTAGACAATATTGACCTCCTGTGGTTCGGCAAATTCTCTGGTTTGGCACCGGTCAGGTCCCAAGGGTGCTGGTCTAGAGAAGTTCAACCTGTAATACCTTCTCTTCCCCCGCCAAAGAGCAACCTCTTTGAAGAAAAGCCCTATTAGCTGGCATCAGTATCCAGATTCAAGCTGCAGGAATTCACTATTCATTGGGTTTGCCCTGCTAGATGAGATCATTGATCCTTCCTGCATCTGACCTTCTCGGCTCCTGAGGTTTTGGAGAAATAATAAAACCAAATGTCCTAGAGAGTAGGGGTGCAATCGTGCGCCCAGTGAGGTGTAAGGGAGTTTTGCCATGGTTTCTAGTAGAACCTGGATGTCATCTCTGGCCTCCGTGCAACCTAGTCCTCCATCACAAGGGTATCAATGGGCAGCTTGGTTGGCAGTTTCGGCAGTGGTCAAGGGTGGAGTGGAAACAGAAGGTGATCTCTGTCCCAGGCCCTGGAGGTGATCCCTCCCAAATAAGTTTGAGGCACACAGGTGGGGAAGTTACACCATCGGTGTCCAATGTTTACCTGCTCTGTGGACCTCCTGAGCAGCAAATGGGCTGAGAGCATGACCTATGCCCTTTAAACTCAGTTGGAAAAGGAGCCACCGGGACAGGTAACTAAACCATGTCCCTTAGCAGACCCTTTGACCACAACCTGTGATCCACTGAGAGATTATGCTGGCTTACTGCCTTACCCCATGAGTATTGCTCTTTCCATGTGGCCACCTCAGAGGGTTTTGATCAAAGAGAGAGGGAAGTGCCATTATCCCTGTGGTGGAGACTGGTCAGCTGCAGCAGTGAGAGAGAGGGCCACGGCCGTCTAAGTCAATCCTGTCCCATGTCCATAGATGTCTCTAGAGAGGTAAGCCCTGATTTTCATCCCATGAGGCCAATGGGAGCTGCCAGTGCTCAGCATCTTTGAAAATTAAGCTAATAGACAAGCTGGCAGACCTCCCAACGTGGTTCAAAGCCTCTTGGGACGTTGGCTTTTCATTTGAAACCAAGAGTCTGTGTTTGGTGTGTCCCTCGATCAGGGCTTTGTGGTGGTGTCCTTGTAAACATGGGGATGGCTAGCCTGGGTCAGACCAGTGGTCCATGGAGCCCACTATCCTGGCTTCTCATAGTAGCTAAGGCCAAGTGCTTCAGACGGAATGAACAGAGCAGGGAATCAACATGTTCTGATTGGAGTTCTGAAATGCGGTGGGACCAAAAAACCCAAAATCCCGTTATTCATTTAAAGAAAACCCGCTTTCCTATTCCTGGATGAGGACGTCGCATCACGCATTAAATGCTGCTTCGATCTAGCCAGCCAGGATCCGTGTGAACATTCGACCTGTGGAAATTCTGTTTGTGCCCCAGGGAAATTATAGACGTCTGTCTTGCAGTGATTGAACGCCTGGCTGAAGTCCAACCGTGAAATTATGCATGGGAACCACAGCTGTCCGTGAAAAGGCAGAGTGCGAAGCAAACACAATGCAAACATGTTGCCACCCTGTCTGACATGGTGCGGGGGTGAGAGGGGGGTTGTTCTGCGTCTCCCTCTGGGATGCAGCTGTTATGATAGAACAGTGTTTCTTAAACTTTTTAAGACTGAGGAACACCAAACAATTTTTTTTTAATGAGGAACATAAAGGTCCGGGGGTGGGGAGTTATTGAGGGGAAAAAAAAGGTCGGGGGAAGTTATTGAGGAAAAAAAAGGTTGCCTGTCCCTTTAAGGGCGGCCATTTTGAATTCTGTTGTTCTCCGTGGCACACCTCCAACTGCCTTGCGGCACACCGGTGTGCCACGGAACAGTTTAAGAAACACTGCGGTAGGAAGACACTGATTATCATAAGGATATTGAACGGAACAGGGGAGCTGATAGCTCACGCCGGCCCCCAGGCAAGGTGGGGTGGGGGAATCCTGGAAGGGGCGGGGCTTCTGGAGGAAGGGGCGGGGACAGGCCAGCCAGTTCTCTGTGCCTTCCACAGCAGGGTGCCCCCACCTCCAGCCCTCAGAGCTGCACGGAGTATGCTGCATGACACCGTGCTCCGGCAGTGAATTGAAGGGCCCACGGCTCCGGCTGCCGCTGCTTCTGGAGTAACGACGGTGGCAACCGGGAGCCCTGGGCCCCTTTGAATCACCAGGCCCCAGGGCAACTGCCCCTTTGGTCCCTTCCCTGGCCCCATCAGTGGGCCTGGAACTGAGGTATAATAGAGAGGAAGGATGGCCCAGGAGCGGGAATGCAAGCTGGGACCATGAGGGAGCTGCATTGACTTCCCTCCTTTGCCACCCATTTCCTGTGTCCATCTGGGATAGGTGCTCTTTGCTGCAGCTCCCCATCCATATATTGGGGTAACAGCCAGGGCCAGCCCATGACATTTTGGCACCTGAGGCGGGGAGCTCAAATGACGCCCCCATGCTCCCTTGCTTGGGCCAAAATGTTGAGAGGTCTCAGTTCTGCCTCCTTCCTGTTCTACTCCTCTCATGGTTCTGCTCTGCTACCTACATAGGCACCAGCAGCAGACACAATTTTCTATCCTCTGGGTCCTAGGGTCACCCCCCCACACACACACACTCACACAGTCTGGCTCCTGAGGCGGCTGCCTCCGTTCTCTTTGTGGTAGGGCCGGCCCTGGTAACAGCACTGCCCAATCCGTACATTGGGGTAACAGCCTGTGCGGAGGATAAATACATTAAAAATTGCCAAGGTAGGTCACAGGTTAATAAGGGGGTAGATAAGTATTTGCACATTCGTGTGACCTTCTGCTTGGCGAGAGGTTGAGGTATATCCTGGGGGGTGTCAGGATAAAATGAAGAGCCGCAGGACGGTTTGGTTTCCAAGTTTCTTTGACAGCCTCTGTGTGCCTGGTGTCCTTTGTGTCAATGGCTATTGTTCCCCTGCCATTAACTGTCGTGGACTCGGGCTGTGGGCAGTCTTGTCTCGGGGTTGGAGCTGGGGCAAACCAGAAAGTGAGCAGGGTTTGAACAGCCTGGAGCAGGGCTGGGAACGAGTCAGCCACCAGAGCGCTGACAGGGCCACCAATGGAGAGGGGGGACAAATGGGGCAGTTGCCACGCCGCCTGGTGATTTGAAAGGGTCCGGGGCTTTGGGCCCTTTAAATCGCTGCTAGAGCTCCACGAGGTGAAGCCCAGGTGGCGCTGAGAGCTGGCGGGGAAGGAGGCACAGCATGGTCCTCGTGATGCTGAAGGCTGAGGGGGGTACAGGCAGCACTGCGGGCGGGGGAGGCACAGCACAGACTGGGCGATGCTGAAGGCTGAGGTGAGAGGCGAGGTACAGGCGGCGCTGTGGGCTGGCAGGAGGGGAGGGGGCGCAGCACAGTCCCGGTGGTGCTGTGGGCTGGGGTAGGGAGGCCCAGCTAGGTATAGGCAGTCCTAGCTCTGCCCCTTCAACCTGAGGCCCTTTCCAGGGGGCCCAAGGCTGCCCCCCCAACCCCATTGTCCAGGGCCCGGCGAAGTCTGACACCAGCCCTGAGCAGCTGCTGACCTAAGTGCTACTGCTGGACTCAGGCCATCTGGCCAAGGCGAGCGTTCAGCTGCAGTTAGCTGGCCGATCCTGACACTTCCATGCCTGCCCTCCGGACGGGAAGCTCCTTGGAGCAGAGACAGGGCAGCTTTGAGTGTGTGGAAAGCACCTGGCATGGGCAGGCACTGCTGGAACACGGTATTGCACAATGCTATCCGTGTTCGTCTCTTTGCTGTCTAAGCGGGCAAACCGAGGGAGTCGGGTGTGGTGGGCCGTGCCGGCCACGTTGCACGGGCCGGATTTTGAAGGGCTTTTGCACCTTTTTTGCACCTGTTTTCCCCTCTCTAAAATGGGACAGTGATAGTTAGCCGCCTCCCAAGAGTGCGGTGAGGGCTAATTAACTGTTTGCAACATAAGAACCACACAAGGGGAACTGGAAATGCTCTTGTCCTTGTTTTCCTTGCACCAAATAAATATGGATCCCGTCAACCATCACACGACCCTTGTAAGTCCCCCGTCACTGATACCAGTCGTTAGACCTAAGATCTTTGTGGTGACATTTGCAGCGTGCAGCGGGTGGGGGTGAGGTTAGTTTGTGTGAGTACTTTATTTTTTGTAAAACAACGAGTCATCCTGGGGCACCGTAGAGAGTAACATAAAGGTAGGTAGTGTCATGAGCTTTCGTGGGCAAAACCCACTTCCTCAGAGGAACTGGAGAAGGATAACAAACCCAGAATTTATAAGAGAAAAAAAGAGGGTGTGAAAAGTACCTGTCGGTTGTGGGACTAGGGCTAATGAGGCTAATTCAGTGGGCTGGAAGTGTCCCATACTTGGCTTTTAATGTGAAAATGAAGTGTAAAAGGCAGGGGAGGCTGGCTTTATCATGCAACATCCAGCTAATGTCTTTGTTCCAGCCCAGGAAAACAATGTCAGATTTGCAGGCGAACGTTAATTCTGCCGATTTGCAGATGAATGCGAACTCTCTTTGAGTGGGGAAATGACATTCATCTGCAAATTCGACACTGTTTCCCTGGGTTGGAACAAAGACATTAACTAGATGGGACACTTCCAGCCCACTTAATTAGCCTCATTAGCACTGGTCTGACCATTGACAAGTACCTTCCCCCACCCCATTCTTTTTCTCTAATAAATTCTGGGTTTATGTTATCCCACTCCAGCTCCTCTGAAGACGTGGGTTTTGCCCACGAAAGCTCATGACACTATATTTTTGTGGATGCATTGGAGAGGGTCCAGCGGAGGGCAACCAAAATGATGAGGGGGCT
>JANRFK010005987.1:23452545-23464042 GCA_030068395.1 Apalone spinifera | reverse complement strand
GGGGCTGGACTTGATGACCTTCTGAGGTCTCTTCCAGGTCTATGGTTCTATGATAAGTGGATTTTGCCCACGAAAGTTCATGACACTTCCTACATTGTTGTTACTCTCTACAGTGCCCCAGGATGACTCGTTTTCAAAGTCACGGCGACCCCTCGCAGACTTACTTTTTGCCTTGAATGTATTTAAAAAAAAAACACCTCAGCTTCGTTATACGTGTGCCATCTTGTGCAACATGCACATGAACATCCCCTGACTGCCTGCTAACCCCAAAAGAACTTAGCTACTAAAATACTTACGCCCACTCAGTACCACAGTTAAGTACAATTGGGGCGAAATTGCTGCTGGGTTACACAGTGTTTCTGCGTGGAGATGTGTGGCACATTTCATAAAAAGGCTACGTTGGAGTGTCCTGCCGTTGTGGGGTACGCAGCCCCTGATGCTGCAAAGATTTATGCACGTGCTTAATTTTACACATTGTAATTAGCTCAATGACACTAATCTCAGGGCAGAATATTAATTACACGTGGACATCCTCGCAGGAACAGCGCCTCTGTGACAGCAGTGGGCCACCTAGGCTAGTGAGTGGGCTGCATGAGCGGCTCTCCTTCAGCTTAGCGGGCCGCAAGGCTGTAACCCAGACGGTCTCCCGGGATATGGCAATTTTGTGTTTGCGTAGTGCAACAGGCCCAGACCAGCCGTCCGCCGCTCGCTGGTGGAGGGAAGACCTTCTGGAGCTTGTGGGAACCGCTTCCCCTTTCCTGAGCAGAAAAAGGCCACACCGAAGTCCAGCATAATCAGGCAGGCACCTGGGGTCAATTAGAACATGCTAGGCGGACGCTACAGGCTGATTAGTCCACCCATTAAGGCCCATGGTGCTGCTTTGAAAGGGGAAGGAAAAGAGCAAAGGACTGGGAGGAGGAAGTGCTGCGAGGAGGAGCTGAGGCTGTGAGCAGAGCACTGATAAGCAGGTATCAGAGGAAGGGGGCTGGGAGGGATTGTTTGGGGAAGCGGGAAAAGTGGCCAAATTGTGAGTGGCAGTAACCCCGTGGTCTCAGGGTCCCTGGGCCAGAAGCGGAGCAGTGGGCGGGCCCGGGTTTCCCCCAAACCTCCCCACAACATCTCTGCCCTGAGCAGGGAGCCTGGGACTCCAGAGGGGGTTCTACCCCAAACGTATGAACTAGCCTGTGATGAGCATGGCTCCGTAGGCTGGGGCTCCTGCCTCTAGTAAAGAGAAAGAGGCCGTGGGGAGGGCCACTGCCAATCTCTGAGGCGAACGCTGTCCGCCGGTAGCGCCAGGCTCCCAGGGAAAGCAGCGCCGTGATTGGAGGCTGAGGGAGCACGCGGTTCTCGCCGTCACCGTTGTGTGCAATTGGCCCGCACCTCGCTTCACAGGCCCTGGCTTTCCATGTGGGTCGCTTTAATATCAGTGGGGGGTGGGGGACCCTACGTGGACGGAAATCAGTGGAATCTGGCAACCTGGCGCATGGGCAATGGTGAACAAATAGATCCTCAATGGGCCACATAGACCTCGGGTGCCCACCGCTGCTCTGTTACCTCACGTTATTCTGTCTGAGGCTTTTATTTCACGCCCATTACTATAGCATTTGATTATCTCCCAGTCTTCAAGGCATTTACCCTCAGAGCATGCAACTGTCTCATTTTTATACAGGGGAAACTGAGGCCCAAAGAGGCCAAGCCCAAGCAAATAAAGATGTTTAGGTGCCTGGACAATGCAGGCAAGGAGTCTCGAGATTTTCAAAAGCCCCTCGCTACCCAACTCCCTTTGATTCACTGGGAATTAGTTGCCTCGTGTTTGTTTTTGAAAATCCTACTCAAGGCCTGGCTATCTCTTTAGTCACCTTTAAAAAATCTGATCCTTTGTGGAGTAAGCATGTGGGCATTCTGCTGGCTTTGTCCATGGTGGGGATTTCCATTTCAGCCACCGTAGACACAACTGAAGATCACATGATGGGTGCAGAAGGGACCCACAAAACATACAATTGATGTCAGAACTGCATTTGCAGCACTTTGAGCCAATACGAATTATTACACTGAGCGTGAGCAATTAGCCTCTGCCCTCACTGAGTTATTGTGCATGCAGTTCACCGGCACATTTTCTGAAAAATCAAGGATTAAGCATCTCTTTTTTAAATGTTTGTAATTTCTCCTTGACTACTTACGCTTGATCTCACACACGTTGCCTTCCGGCTTTGCTGATTTCCATGCCAGTGGTCACCAGTGTTCCTTCTAATTTGGTTCCATCTGTGTGTGAAATAAATTTTGTTCTATGCACCAAGGCATGTGCAGATGTGCACCACCAGTAGAAACACATCCTGCCGGCTCTGGGCCTTCTGCAAATCAGCTGGGCTGCATTTAAATGTCTCCTGGGTGGCCGCCCAAGCACTCAGCTTAAGGGGAACAGTGGTGGTCATCCTTAAACAACCAGTATGTTACCAACATTTACCACATATTGGTGACTTGGAGACACTGCAGTACTTATCTGCGCTTTGAGAAGGATGGAGCACTCCTGTAAATGAGAGACATCAACAGGGACTTGCTCCAAAGCCCATTAAAATGAATGGCTGCCTTTTCATTGATTTAGTGAGTTGGGTCAATTCCCAAAGAAACTATTGTTCAGTGTTGACTGTTTAATAACAACCACTATATGCCAACATTTCCAAACTATTATGCTTTCCTCTTCCTCTAATAAGCCTCCTTATAGCCGTGAAATAAATCACTAGCAGGCAACAAACTATTAGCAACAGTGTGGCCAACTCTTGTAATTTTACTGCTAGCCCGACAATGGTTTATATTGGGTTTAAAGCTCCAGATCCTGGAGTCATATGAATACCTAAGAATCTGTTTTCATTTTTAGAAAAAGTAAATTTGTAATGCTGACGGCTGCAAACAAAAATTTGAAAATGTGACCCCAGGATGCTAAGAAAAAGATCCCTTGCATGTATTACCTTTTAAAATGCTCCTTTAAAAAAAAAGCTTCACACAGCGCACAGTCAACCTGTGGAACTCCTTGCCAGAGGATGTTGTGAAGACCAGGACTTTAACAGGATTCAAAAAAGAACTAGATACATTCATGGAGGTTAGGTCCATCAATACTTATTAGCCAGGATGGGTAGGAATGGTGTCCCTAACCTCTGTCTGGAGGTGGGTGACAGGGGAGGGATCACATGAGGATTACCTGTTGTGTTCCCTCCCTCTGGGGCATCTGGTGCTGGCCACTGTCGGCAGACAGGACACTGGGCTAGATAGAGCTTTGGTCTGACCCAGTAGGACCGTTCTTCTGTTCTTAATCTTTAGGGAGCCTGATTCAAGATTTTATAACATTTAGGATTTCCGATTCTGTTTTAATGAAGAAGAGACTTTGATTAGCTGAGACTATGAAAAACATGTATCTAAATCCCTTGCCATTCCTCATAGATGTTAGGTCTAGCTCTTCAGCCTTTTGCTTGTATCTGGAAACACGCCTCCAAAAAAGTTGCACAAAGAAAATGCATTGTGTTTTCTGTATTCTGGGCGGGTGTTACGATGCTCCCTTTTATTCCCAGTATATCTTGTGCAATGGCAAAATGAAAACGCCGGGATTCTCTTCCATTCGGCTGTTTTGGCAGCTCTCTGACTGCGGAAATGGATCTAATTTGTGGTGCTTCTTTTCCAGAATGAAGGGTTGGCTCCTGCTGACGTCGATGGCAAAATTCCCACTGACTTTTAGTGCCACAGTTTTTAGGAGTAAGCCCGTGTGGATAGATCCGATGTAGATTTTTAAAACGGTCTTTGTTAAATCAGATGGATTTCTCCCTTCTTTTTCATTCGGATGGCTTTCAGTTTGGTTTTATAACCCTATGCGAGAACTGTTGGCTGTGGTTAACCTTTTACACTCCGGGACGCTTTATGTGGTTCCCTCCCCCCACCCCGGGAAACATTTTTTTTTTTTCTAAAAATATCACAATCAGCATAGTGGTTGGTGGGAAAAGGAAAGGAAATTTAAAGGCAAAGCTTGTCAGCTGTTCATATTTCCTTATACGGGCAACATTCACAACCATTCCAGGGGCCTCGGGCATTAGCAGCATGTTAGTTTCTCCTGCTCTCTTCCCTCTTTGGTCTCGGAGGATTGAAATGCTTTGGTCTAACTGAAGTCCTTGGGCTTAATAGAGCAGTATCTGGGTAAAAATTAATGGCCTGTGATATGCAGGAAGTCAGGCTAGATAGATGATCTAATGGTCCCATCTGGCTTTAATCTCCATGAAACATTCAGAGGAAGGCTTTGCACTCAAGCTATTGGTGATGAATGTGTACCAAGCACAAATGCCCCAAGCCAATTTGTTATCTCTGGTCCATTGAGGTAGCTGCATATTAAGTCCCCAAGTTAGTGCGTTTACCTCAGAATTTGTCCCCTGTGCCAATTCCCTTAATTCAGGTAACTTCCAGTACATTTTCCCTTCTGAAATTCCCTCTGGTGTAATTTGGTAAAATTCACATCCCATCCCTAAATCTTGCCGGGCGCTGCTCACCCGCTCCCATGTTCCCCTCAGAGATGGCTACATTTCAGCGGTGGTTAAGGTGAGTCATTCAGATGTATTATATAATGTGTGCGTGCAGGGGCGTAGCTATACTCTGTAGGATTTGTGTAGCCCTTTGAGACCATCTGGGGTGAACGCTGCTCTAAAAGGGCAAGCTTTGGTATTAATTTAACGTGTGCTTGTTTGTAGAAGCCAACATAAAAAGGCCCATTTCTCTTTAACCTGTTTTGTTTGTTTGTTTTTAGATGCCGACATAAAAAGACCCCATTTTTTTGTTTGTTTTTAGATGCCGACATAAAAAGACCCTGTCTTTCGAACGGCGATTGCTGCTTTATGGGATACTAAGAGTTAATCATTGGTAAGCACACCCGGCGGGAAACTCCTCTGCCCACACCGGGACTGCCCTAAGACAATAGCCATGCTGGGTTTATGAGGAAGTGATATGCTGAGGTGTTGCTGATAGCTCAGGTGTACTGCTCTGGAAATGTGTTTATCGCTGGATTAGGTCATTAGAGGGATTATTTCAGGCTAGGACTGGGGAAGGGAAAGCAGCTGTTTCTCACACACCATGATGCTGGCCTGCCACAACCATTTTGGGGACAAGAGGGAAATTTGGCGACCTCCTGGAAATTTACTTCTGACAAGGGAGTGACTTGGGAGAAAGCATGAGGCCTGAACAACCTCTGCACTTTCACCGTTAGGGCTTGTCTCTGTTTATCCAGAAATCGATCTTCCTGGGTTTGATTTAGCGGGTCTAGTAAGGACCCTCTAAATCAAATCTTGATGATGCCCCTGTTGACTCTGGTACTGTACTGGGTCATGAGGAGCAAGGGATGTTGACTTTCCTATTAAGCTCTCGCTGTGGGAACACTGCAGAAATTCTTGTAGCTGGAGTTGCGTATCTTAAGTTGACTTTCTCCCGAAGTGTAGACCTGGCTTTAGAGGCATCTCCAGAAGTAGCTAAACTCCCTTCTCCCAGCCCACCCTCCCACCCTGCTGCACTCATGTGCTTCTGTAACCCACACACCTAGTGTGGTTCATTGTCCCATGGAGTGGCACTTGGACCATACAGCGAGAGATAAAAACAAGGGAGCTCTATAGCCTAAGCTGAGAGCCAGCTGGCTTTATCGCTCAAGCTGTAGAGTCTCCTACACAAAGCTCCAGAAGACCTAGGTTCAAATCTGCCTGGTGGCGGTTACTCTTCCTTCTGTCAGGGATTCTACTCTCCCCTCTCCTCGCTCTGGCCTGGAAGGGTTGTGGGCAATTTTCTGCCAGCTCAGTTGTGTGCCGAGCCAGGAAAGATGACCGTATCCTGCCCTCCACTTTGGAAGCACGTGGACAGGAGAGAGCCAGGAGCAGGAATGGGCCGGACAGCAGTGCATAGCTCGGGAGGGTGGTTCTGGGCTACAAAGGACCCTGTGTACATTTGCAGGAAATCCTTCCCATTCACAAATACTGGGAACCGGGGCTCCCGGCCCCTGCGGTGAGTTCCTTGCAGTCCCCAAGGTTACTGTGGGGGCCAGGGGTTCTGGGGAACTCACCCTGGCTGCTGTGGTGAGTTCCCTACAGCTCCCCCCACCTACTGTGTCCCCTAAGCTGGGACAGGAGACCCGTGAATATGCAGAGCCATGAATAGCGATTTTTGTGACTCGCAAGAGCCTCCTGTGAACTTCTTTACAGTCCTCAGGGTGTCAGTCCCTGGGACAATCCAGAGTCCCGAAGGCCCAAAGAAACTGCCAGCCACCTTTTCCCTCCTTCCTGGCAGCACTGCCGACAGTCGCCATCATCTTGCCACTCTTCCACTGTGTGGTGTGTTTCCAAAAACTCCTGGAACCTGCAGTCCTGGGAATATGGGGGAATTTCCGCTTTCATTTTCCAAAAATAAGGGTGTTTCTAGCCCTCCCGGTTATTCAGACCAGCTTGAAAATGTAACCTAAAGGCTAGAAAGGCAAATGCAAAGATCTGAAAATGTTTAATAGGTATCAGGTTTAAAACAAACAAAAGGACGTTTTTCTTCACACCACGCACTAGCAACCTGTGGAACTCCTTGCCAGAGGATGTTGTGAAGAGCAGGACTTGAACAGGGTTCAAAAAAGAGCTTGATACATTCAAGGAGGTTAGGTCCATCAATACTTATTAGCCAGGATGGGTAGGAATGGTGTCCCTAGCCTCTGTTGGTCAGAGACTGGGAATGGATGACAGGGGAGAGATCACTTGATAATTATCTGTTCTGTTCACTCCCTCTGGGCCATCTGGCATTGGCCATTGTGGGAAGGCAGATACTGGGCTAGATGGACCTTTAGTCTGACCCAGTCTGGCCATTTTGATATTCTTAAATGTTCTGTTCTTAAAAACTCATGAGTCTTAAGCCAACTTCATGGAGAGGGGCTGCCAGGGGGCGGGGAAGCTGACTGACTTTCCGAGTTCGAGTGCTCTGGGGCAGAGCCTCTCTCCTCCTTCCTTGTCTGTCCAGCCCCCGGCAGGCCCTGCTCCGCAGCTAGCGGAAGATGTGGTTGGGGTTTCAGTAAAGCGCCGGAGGATTCCCGCCTTGGCTGTGCTTGTGTTTGGCTAGAGAGCGGGAGGGCAAAGACTCCATCCCTGCTATGGGGTCACTTTTTGCTGGGGCTCCCCGTCTCTGACTCTTGCAGCGTCGTTCCTTTCGGGTGCCCGAAAATCTGGGTCAGCGTGTCGTGTGCTGCGTGTCTGTGGGGGAAGGTGCTGGAGGTCGGGGGGGTTGTGCTAAAGGACACCCCCGCTGGCATAGGCGACTGGTAGCCTAGGCAGTGGGGGGGAGGGCTTTGCCTTCCCAAACCAGCAGGCATGGCTCCGCCCATGCTCCACCCCCAGAACACCTGCCGTAGGCATACTGTGGGGTGGAGTGTTGCTACCCCCAGCGGCTGCCCTCCCCGTGCTCCTGGCTGGAGCGGCTCAGCCTCTTCCCTCCCCTAGTGCTCCACGGACTAGGAAGGTTGGGCGCACGGACCCCCATCCATCCCTTTCGCTCCCCCTGGGGGCGGGGCTTCAGCAGAGGGGGCGGGGCTATAGATGGGGCATGGGGCCTACCTCCCCCGGCCCCAGCTGCACCAAGGGCCCATGGCTCCTGGGAAGAGGCCAGTGACTGAGTTCCCCCTCTCGCGGCTCCCCGGGGTGACTTTTCTGCGCTGCCTGCAACAGGCCTGGTTCCCCTTGCTGCCCTTGTCAGTGCTGTCCCAGAAGGGAAGCGAAGGGGCAGAGGAGGGAGGAGACAGGCTGTGTCAGCTGAGCCAGGTAAAGCACCCAGACAGGCAGCGTGACACAGCTCCTGTTGCTTCAATGCTGAGTCAGGGTTCAGGAATGCTGGGGGCCAGGCCATTGCCCCCAGGCTGCCTCCTTGCCAGTGAGAACCGGGGCAGGGCTGCCTTCCGCTGGGATCGCGTGTGTACGCCCAATGTTTACCTGCCAAGGCAGCAGGGGCGGGGGGAGGGAGGCGAAGGAAAGGTGCAGCCCAACACGGTTGTGGTTTCTAGGGAGTGGGCGGGGACCAGAAACCTCAGGCCAGAGTTTGCACGCAACCGAACAATAATCCCATTATCATAGCCGATGCCATAAAAGAGAACACGGGGGTGGGGGGCGGGAGGCCGGGGCATGCAGGACGCGCACCCAGGGTCGACGGTAGCACCTGAGTCACCACACACAAAGAAACTCTGAGTTCACCTCCCTTCCTCCCCCCTTCGCCCGGTGAAAAAAGAACCTTCACACAAAATGCCTTCTCTTCTTTTTATGGGGACTTTGTTAGACTTGGCAGCTCGGTTGCAATGAAAAGCAGCATACGCTGGCTCCTAAAGCATAGGGCAAAGGTACAAGTCAGCTCCTTCCTGGCAGATTGCTGAGCCCTTCCCAGGCCTGTCTCTTGCGGGGGGAGATATTATCACCTCCAAGCGCCCAGAGCATGTTTCATCCCAGAGTGCCTTGCAGCGCCCGTATACCTACGGCTGTCCAGAAGCGTGCCCACTTCTGGGGCACAGGGCAGTGCGGGAAGGGAAAGGAAATGTTGGCTCAGGATCAGCGTTCCTTCTAATTCTTTCCATCCAAGGGCAGAATAAATGTTGTTGCATGCGCCAAAGCATGTGCGGATGTGCACCACCAGTACAAACCTGCTGCCGGCTGTGGGCACTCTCCTAATCAGCTGGACAGCACTTGAATCTCTCCTGGGTGGCTGCCCAAGAGCTCAGCTTAGCAGTAACACAATTCAGATTGCTGCTCTGTTGTTAAATGTCATGGAATCTTTAAAGTGCCGGCACCAATGAGCTCTGGATTCTCTGCTGCCACGATTCTTGGGTCCTACCAGGTGTAATTATTAGCTCTGGTGTGTTTCAGAACCTGATTCGAATGAAGCCAATGAGACCGCACCACATCAGCTGTGCTCACTTGTGTTCTGAGCTTGTGCACATCACTGGGCAATGCCGTTTGGAAGGATTTTGCTCACTGCCGATATCCCTGGTTGAGCGTTCTTGCAAGGTGTGTGAGTGAGAGAGCTGCTGATTTCACATCACGGTTTGAACGGTTAGGAGCTGTTTGGTCCAAACAGTTTTCTGCCAGAAAACCCAGTTCCGTTAACATCTAAAGGTGCTGAGAAATCACGTTGATTTTTACCAGCATTTCATTGGGGGTGGTGGGGAAGGGTATGGAGGAGAGTTCCCACACAGTTAAAGTCCCGCTTTGTCATTTGCAGAACAAAACTTCTTTTTGTCTTGAATTTCTTTTCATTTTGTACCCTGTATTAGGAGACAGTAGGAACTAAAGTCTCAAAATGAAATGTTTTCATCCAATTGACATGGATTTCCCCCCCCCCCCCCCTCCTCCAGCTATTTCTATTGCAGAGAATTTTGATTTGAGTTTTATTTTGCATTTTATTCTAAATGGGAACAAAGATGGTTTCTGATATCTTGAAATCCTCAGTGCAGTGGACTTTCTCTTCTCCACACAGCTCTGTTCAGGATAATCGGTTAACCACTTAAATTTAGCGTTTAACCAGTTAACTAATTGAACGGGATTTTACATCCATATGCTGGATAACACAGAAGAGTTGTATGAATCTCTCTTGGTTCATGAGAAGCTTCGACAGCCAAAAGTGCCATTTTTCTTGGAAGGGCAGAGGGGGAATTCTGGGTGTCATTTTGCTGAATACCCTGTTGGGATTTCTGGCCTTGGTTCTTGCGGTTTATAATTCTACGGAGGGAATATGTGAGAATGGGAAACGGCGTCTAAATGAAACATTTTAACGTAATTTTACAAACCCCCAATAATAACCGAAAAACGTTTGTATGTTACTAGTGCTGAATTAGGGATGTGAATAGTTAACCAGTTAACTGGTTGGACACTCAAGCCCGACCCTCCCGACTGCCCCATTTAATTGGTTAACCATTTAAACTTAGCGTTTAACCAGTTAACTAATTGAACGGGATTTTACATCCCTCTGTTGGATAACACGGAAGTGTTGTTTGAATCTCTCTCATACATTACATTCTCATGTTCTTACACGAACAGTGAAATGATTACAAAGCCTGACAGATGCCTTCCTCACCATCTTCTTACGCAATTGCTTTATGGTGCCCAGAGCAAAAACCAACACCTTCCGCTTCAAAAATCCTTTATGGAAACAGTAGGGGAGAAATTGGCCCCAGTTTGTGTTGCTGACACTGAAACAGAGGCAGAATTTCCCCACTATAAAGCTGTGCTCTGAAGCCAAGGGAAGATTAGGTCATAAAGAAAAAAGGATGCATTAAAGGATTGCAGGGGAGGGTAACTAATGAATTCTAGTGCAGAGGAATTCGGAGCTAGAAGCAGTTCCTAGCTTGGCACGTAAGTGGCAGTCACCCCAGGAAACATCTGGCGGATGCATCACGGCAACTCCGCCAGAGAGACTGTGGCGCGAATATGGGAGACATAATTTTGCTAGGGAGCAACGTTCCCTCAAAGTTGTTCCATTCCCTGTGCAGAATAAATGTTGTTACATGCACCAAGGCCTGTGCAGATGTGCACCACCCACAGAAACACAAGCTGCCGGCTGGGGGTGCTCTGCTAATCAGCTGGGCGGCCTTTGAATCTCTCCTGGGTGGCCGCCCAAGCGCTTAGCTTACCGGGAACACTGCTAGGGCGCCCATGTGCAGGTGAGCATACCAGGTACCTAGACTATGGCCCCGAGGAGGCACTCCAGGTTAACGGCCACCCCTCCCCCAACACGAACAGAATGTTTCGACATTTCCAAATCTGAATGGTTCTCATTTTTCTGGCGTTTTAGCTTGATTTGGAATGAAAATATATTGGATATTGGAACACGAGTGTTTTCTTTTATCAATTCTCTTTGCTCAGAGCTTGCCCCGGGCCAGCTCTTTTTCCGCTGGCACCAAGGGAGGGGTAATCTTAAGGACGTGGAGGACAAAGTAGGCTCTCTCCACATTTCTTCTTCCCTGTTGGTCCATAAAATGTCTTGGAGAGGTGCTGCGTGGTAAAGCAGCTGCTGTGTTCCACCCCAGAGGTGGCTGCCTATTAGCGTAGGACGGTGGTTCTCAAAGTGTGGCCCGGACCATCTTGCAGGTGGACTGGCGGCTTCCTTCCCCCTCAGCGGGGACCCTGCGCTGGCAATCCAGCCCCACAGCCTCTCCCCCGCCCCCTGTGAGGTTGGCGCGCCAGAGCTGGCTTCCCACTGTGGAGGGGGGGGACACCCCAGGCTTGGCAGGCTGGGTCCAACTTGTGGGGGATGGAAGTGGCTCTGTGTGCTGCTGCTGCCCCTCCCTCCTGGCTGGGAGAAGGGCAGTGCCCGAAACCACTCACCTGGAGGTTTTTCCCTCTGCTCCTATTGTCCAGAATCATGGCCAATAGGAGCAGTGGGGGACAGTGCCTGGGAGCGGCAGGGGGTGCAGAGCCAGCTAAGCTCCCCATTCCCCTCATGCCCAGCCCCCTCCCCCAGCCCCCTCACATGC
>JANRFK010005987.1:23418713-23438520 GCA_030068395.1 Apalone spinifera | reverse complement strand
GCTTCTTTCGAGTCAATTTCGAAATAGCTCATTTCAAACTTTGGTGCTGTCTACACAGCACTTATTTAGAAATAAATCGCTATTCCAAAATGTCCCTTACTCCCCGTGGAATGAGGTTTACAGGGATGTTGGAATATCGAGCCTGTTATATTTCGAAATAACGGGCATGCTCGAAAGATGCAGAATAGCTATTTCGGGATACCTCCAGCGCAGTGTAGATGTAGCTAAAGGGACCTCGAAAGGTCCTCTGGTCCAGTCCCCTGCATGCCTTGTGAGCCTCTACTCTCTGCAGCGCTGTTGAGGAAGGATCAATGCAGATGCTCTTAATAACCCGTAACAGCGATTTCCCAAGTGGGCTGGAGAAGGGTTACTGAGTGGCTCAGTTTGCTTTTCTGGAACTGCTGCTTCTCCTGTCTCTTCGCCGGCTGCTTGCTTTCTGGAGATCGGTGTCCTAGAGGCTGTTCACCGCTCAGAACAATCCTTCTCTGCTGTGTTCTCCTCAAATTATAGAGGTTCCAATGCATCCACCCCCCTTAGTTCTTCTCCTTTCCGCAGCTGCGTTTCAGGCCCAGAAGAGCCGGTCGATGTGCCACCAAGAGACCATGCCTGAATCATCAGTGGATGGGAAGGACTCTTCCCCCCAGCTGCTAGGGACTGAGATTCCAGCCATCCAGGCGGGTCCACGTATCAGCACATGGCGGCTCTCGGGCAGCCTGAGCCGAGCACTCCTTTGCGGTGACGCTTACCTGACACGTCGCCCTGCTGGATACAATTCAGCGACCAAGTCAGCATGTCCTGACGCCGGGTTCCTACCCACTCTTTCAGTTTCCCCTGGGACAAAGCAGGGACTGCTGGGACTCAGTCTGATTTTGTAGCCAGTGGACAGACTCTAACTCACGCTACAGGCTTCTGGGATGTTTCATAGACCAGAGTTTCTTAAACTGTGCGCTGTGGCACACCTGTGTGCCGCGAGACAGTTGGAGGTGGACCTGGGCCTCTTTTAACTTTTTTTTTCTTCCCCTGTGGAGACGAAGCTCAGTTGGGACAACCCGCGTGGCAATTAAAGGGGCCATGCCTGCTTTTTTTTTTTTTTTTTTTTTTTTTTGTGCTTGACAATTTTCCTGGTGTTCCACATAAAAAAAAAAGATTGCTGTTCTGCGGTCTTGAAAAGTTTAAGAAACACTGTCATAGACCACCTCTAATGCTTGAATTCAGTCGGCAGGACCAACCCTATGGGGGACTGGGCAATTCCAGGCCCCGCCCCCTCCTGCTCTTCCTTTCCTCCTTCTCTGAAGCCCCCTCCTCAAACTATATGACCCAGGGTTTACCAAGGCGGCCTAGCACGGAGGGCATCAAGGGGCTGCTTTACCCCCTGTTCTCACCATGGCGATGGGAGCCCGGGAAGCAGAAGCCATCTCCCAGACGGGTTCCCTTGCTTCACCGTGCCTGCAGGAAGTGGCGTGCCCCAACCCAGTATACTCCACATCCCCGAGCTCTGCATTGCTCAGGGGAACGGAGCAGGCCAGGCCTTCCTGCCGCGGCGGTGAAATGGAGCAACCCAGCTGGGGGATGGGCAGTGAGTGCAGGTGACAGCCCCCTCAGGTAATCCCCTAGGCCCCTGCAGGCTCCCATCAATATGGGGGACCATCCTGCCCATAGGATGGTTGGGGCGGCCGCCGTGGGGCCTGGGTTGGCTGCCCGGAGCCGACCTATGCATGAGCTGGCTCTGTCAGTGGGGACCATGCAGGAAGGCTCCTGAGGTAAGCACCTCCTGGTTCACACTTGAAAGACAATGTGGGAGGCTGTTAGAATAATACCTAGTTGGCTCTTCAACAGATCTCAGCATCCTCGCCCCCTTTTATCGCGTATCCTCCCACGCCCCCGAGAGGCATGGAAGCTCTGTTATCCCCCCAGGGCAGAGAGGGATCTGGCACATCTAAAGTGACTTATCCTGGGTCATGCCAGGAGTGTGGGGCAGGGCAGGGCAGGGAATTGAACCTGGGTCTCGTAGGCTAGTGCCCTGCCCACCGGATCATTTTCAGGGATCTAAAGATGCAGTCTTTGCTGGGCCACGCTGGAAAGCTGGAGCTCAAAAGGTCACTCCACAGTGAAATGTGTCGGGAGGAGAAATAGGCTGGAGTCTACTGGGGAGAGGAGCAGACATGTCAGAAAGAGGCACCGAGGAAGGGCTGAGAGGAACCAAGTCTGCCAGGATGCCGACGCGGAAGTTGGGGAGCTGTGTGGCAAACTCGACCGTGCGTAGTCTGGTTTTCACTGAGCTGCTTTTACCCGAAATAAATATTTTGTCCGAAGGGCCCACTCACAATAATCGCTCCCGGAGGGGACAGAACTGTGGGGACTGGACATTCGTCGGGCCTGCTGAGGCGAGCCCGGGCCTGCAGCCACGGCCTGCTCTGAGAGTGGAAGAACCTTGTGATTCCACCATGTGTTGGGGGGGCCGGTGTGAGGCCCGAAAGCAGAGTGCGGGTGGATTCAAAGGGCAGGTCTGCAGCGCTGTCTTTGCTGGCGCTTTACAGAGAGGACATTTCCTGCGCTCAGGTGGTTGTTTTTTCACACCCCTAAGCGAGACAGTTTCAGTGCAGCCAAGTGACAGTGTCAAGTCAGCCTCAGGGAACAGGGCGTGCAGGGGGAGCAGTTAGCTGGACCTGTGACATCCCCTCGTAGAGTTGGGGGTGTGAGTTCATTATCCCCTTTCCCGAAGGTGTTTTCTTCCGCAGTGACCTACTTTCCTATACTAGTGCCGTCCGTCCTCCTGTGCTCGCTGCACGCGAGTAGCCTGCAGCTCCCTCGGATTTTGCAGGTGCTTTCCAGAGAACTTGAGCAGGCGGGAGGCAGAGAATGGGAACACCCTTCAGCAGTAAGCATGCGTTTGGGCGTGGTCTTGCCGTGCTGTGCTTGTTCCAGGGACTCGGATGCCTCCCACGCTTGATTGTTTATGCTGTCACCTGAAATGTGCTCTCTGAGTTGTCTGGGTCATGGCACAAAGTTGTAGGGAAAGAAGCCTGGAAAATCTTTCCACAATAGTGCGTGGGTTTCATGAGGACTAGCACAATCCTGTTTCCACTGCGAGAAAGATGTAGAGTTTAAGTTATCTTGGAGGTGGGCAGGGCTAGTTTTCGGAGGCCCACTTTTCACCATGAGACCTTTTTTAAGAACTTCTTTAAACTACTAAGGCCACGTCTTTGCTAAACAGAAGATTGACGCTGCTGCGATAGATCTTCCAGAGTTTGATTTAGCGGGTCTAGTTAAGACTTGCTAAATTGATCTCAGATTTAGCAAGTCAGCGCTGGAACTCCTGCTCTTGTGAGGAGTAAGGGAAGTCAATGGGAGCATTTGAATTAAGATATGTCGACTCTAGCTACGTAATTAACATATCTGGAGTTGCTTATCTTAATGCGTCCTTCCCCTTTATTGTAGACATGGCCTAAGTCTCTTCCATTTGCTCTGACCTCTTTCCACATGAGAGCTTCTTGGCTCTCCTAGAATCACCTCAGTGCCAACTGATGGTCTCACCATTTCACCCCCACAGAAAGTTTGGGATCAGACAACATCCAGATTTCTGAGATTACCTTTGATTTACACGAAGCAGACCTTGGAGGGAATTGCATCACCCCCTTTTCAAATGAGAACTCAAGAGTTCTAGCTCTGAGAGAATAAAGGAGGCTTTTAAGTGCTATGATGGGCCTATGGGGAAACCACTGATTTTCTGTGTCTTGGAAACATCTGGTTGACATATTCTTTAGCCTACGGGCTTTTCTTTAATTGGCCTTATTATCTGATTCTTACATACTTTATCTTGCTTTATTGGCAGTTTTGGTCTCTCCCTCCCACACCACCCACCACCATCCCACAAACACTTGGGTGACTTCAGTAATTAACACATTTTGCTTTCTTCCTCTCTCTCCTCTCCTCTCGATTTCCCCTCCCCGACTCAGCGGTGGTTAAGGAATGTCAGACAGGAATGCTGTCTTGTTACAAGGAAGTTAGGGAAGGGGAGGAGACAATCACTTAAAATAATATCTTTGTGTTCCCAGCCAGAACTCTAGTCACGCAAACTTTCCAACTTGGCTACATGTTCGAACGCTCAGTTACCTGGAAGTGACATCACCGATTGCCGCCCAAGCCCAGGTACACAGCAGGAATCAACTGCTTTGAAAACCCCTTGAGTCATACCAGCCTCTTACAAAACCAGGGTTGGGTTTTCCCCCAGTTTTACTCCAGGCCTTTATGCAAGTCAAAATCGCACCCCTCGCTTTCAATCCTTTAATCAGACCCTTTAGTTACTTCAAAGAGGGAAGAGACAGATTTGGAAAATCAGACGGACAGCACATGGCATTATTTCAGCGCATGGTATTGTTTTGCGTCCCTGCCGTCTTTTTGGTTTTGGTTTGTTTAAAAAAAAAAAAATCCTTACTGAAGTGAAGTTGTACAATTTTGGGAACATTGTATATTTTTCCTCTTTAAAGGCAAACAGCAGAGGCAAAAAGAAAAAAAATGTGGTCATGCACCTTTCTTTATTTTCTACCATCTAATGGATAAAAAAAGACCCCAAAAGGTTTATATTCATTTTGGGCAGAGAAAAAAAAATCTGTGTGTGTTTCTCTTTAGGCCTGCTATAAACCCAGTTTACTGCCGTGCAGGTAGAAACTTTCTAGTGCGGCACCCTCGGGATCTGACCAATGCCGAACCACAGAATTTGCTGTAACACGCAGGGCCGGCTCGAGCCATTGCTGTGCCCCGGGCAGCGGGCGCACGCCGCATGCGCGGCTCCGCCCCCGTGCACACGGTGCATGTGCGGCCCTGCCCCCCCGGCACGCAGCACCCCTTACAGCTGCTATCAGGCACCCTCTTTAGGTTGGCACCCTGGGCAACTGCCTGGCTAGCCCTCCCCGCCCTTAATCCGGCCCTGGTAACATGGGAGGTCAATATTGTCTAGCAGTATTACCAAAACTTCCACTACTAGCTGGGCTCTTAGAAGACATTTAGGAATACGTTAGAGCTAAATAACAGCACAGAACACTGAGAGCCAGGACAAAGTTTATGGGAGCACGTGAAACTTGGCCACACCCATGCTAAGTGGACATCCGGCTAATTAAAATGATGCCAGACCAAAGAGTGCCGGACTAGAGAGGGTCAACCTCTACAAGCTTTTCACCCAAGAGGTTCCCTGCTTTGTCAACAAAGTTGCAGCTGACCGACATGGAAAGAGCAGATGAACGGCTTGTGACCTTGATCCAGGAGAAGATTCAAGGCTGAGGGTTGCAAATGCAGACAGGCACTCCCTTTCAGCCCCTACCAAAGCATCCGAATCTGCAAGAGGGGCAGGGTTTAGGACACACGCCTCTCGTAGGCCTCTTCCATTGGCTTGTTCAGGCAACTCTCCCCCTACCTCCCTGCTGGGTTTTTTTGAATCCTCGTTCATTGTATAGGGACTCTAGCTACTAGCCGAAGCTTTGTGAGTGCCACTGATTTTCCAAGGTCCATAAGAGTTAGGAAGGAACAATCCGTTTCTCACACACAGAATGGGAAGCGACTGTGGAGGAAGGAGTCCTGCAGAAAGGAATCTAAGGGGTCATAGTGCACCTCAAGCTAAATATGAGTCAACAGAGCGACACTGTTGCAAAACAAGCCAACATGATTCTGAGAGGCATTAACAGGAGTGTGGTGAGCAGGACACGAGAAGTCATTCTTCCGCTCTGCTCCGCGCTGGTTAGGCCTCAGTTGGAGTCTTGTGTCCAGTTCTGGGCACCGCATTTCAGGAAAGATGTGGAGAAATTGGAGAGGGTCCAGAGAGGAGCCGCAATAATGATGAAAGGCCTAGAAAACAGGAGCTGTGAGGGAAGGTTGAAAGAATTGGGTTTGTTTAGTTAGGAAAAGAGAAGACTGAGAAGGGACAAGGTCACAGCTTTCAAGTACCTAAAAGGGTGTCACAAGGAGAAGGTAGAAAAATTATTCTGCTTAACCTTTGATCAGGGCTGTCCCTACAGGGAGTGCTTGGGGCAACCCCTACCCCAGTGCCCCAGATGTGGGGCCTGGTGCACCCCTCCACCTTAGGCCCCATCTCTGCTTCACCCTGTCTCATCCTCTCTACCAGCCTTGTCCCTGCTCTGCCTCCTTCTCCCTCCCCCCCAAGCAACACGAGATGGGGTATTGTGGGGGCCTAGCACCAGGCAGTAGCCGGGGTCCCTCCCCCCACACTCACCATGCGGGCCCAGCAACCTGTTCTGCTGCACCCCACCCCACTGCCCTCTCCAGGCCCACCGTGGGGGTGGGAAGCAGGGTGCCCTGGGGCCGGGGCGTCCTGCTTCTTGCTACTGCAGCAAAGCTGAGCACAGTGGGGAGGGCAGTGGGCTAGAGCAGACAGGCTGCTCCGGTTCCCACCACTGCGAGGGCCGGAGGTGGGTGAGGGGGAATGGGACAATGACTCCTGCTGATGCCCTGCACTGCCGCCCCCCCCCATAATTCTCTGGGTTCCATCCATAGGAGCAGCCTACGTAGGCCGCCCCCCCCCAAGCAGGGGTCCTCCGGCAGCCACCCTGAACCATCCTATGGCCTATGATAATAGCACAAGAAGCAATGGGCTCAAATTGCAGCAAGGGGGGTTAGGTTGCCCCTCTGCCCGATGGCAGCCAGGGGGGATGATGACATTTCAGAGCTGTGATTTTATAATCTTCAGCAACACGCTAATTAAATATTTTAAAGCAAATTTTAAACTAATCCGTTACATTCCTGGGCTTGGCCCTACCTGGGCTTGGCAAATGCCGGTTCAATGGCTTCATTGCCACTTGAATGGCTCTTTCACACGGTCCGTGGTTTGCTCATAGGTCTGGCCGACTTTGTCACTTTTCAGTTCACTAGATCCTCTCCCGAGAAAGCGAAGCCACAGACCAGGGACAGGAAGAGGCAGGTGGGTGGACATTAAGATCCAATGCTACCCCAAATTTTCAGGTGCCCCAACACAGCTGTCTATTCTGTGTATGGGTAAGGGTGGCCCAGGAGTGCTCATGTCAAGTATTATTTTTCACACTGACACATCGTGAATATTCGGTACTGTACAAACATGCCCCAAAATACAGGCCCCGCCCCCATGTCGTTTTGGAGCATCTCGGAGCATTCTGTAGGTGGCCAATCAGCACATGAGAGTACCGTAAGGTTGTCCCCTTTTGCTGCAAAGCAGCCGAGTCCATTCCACAGCCACTGTCTGCTCAGAGTAGAGATGCAAGTCTAGAAAAAAATGAATCCCACTCGGGCAGGTGAGCGACAGCAAGCAGCCTGTGGAACACCCTCTCTGAGCACTTGCTATTATTTCCCCTGCTATGTAGCTGCTTCCAAGGTTTCCTGCCCTGTGTCCATGTCGTTTGCTAGTTGTTACTCCACTCAACTCTCCCCTATCACTTCCAGTCCATGTCTGGGAAGGGACTGCTTCTTCCATGCCCGGAAGGTTAAATGATTCCTAAAAGAAAAGAGAACCTGGTGCCGAGAAGGGCTCGAAACGTGAGGTGAGAGGAACAAGTGGCTTATTCACTGGCTGGTGATTCCCAACAGTGTTTGCCAACCAGGGTTCCATGGACCATTGTGGAATAAATAAATAATTTTTTTTCTTACAATGTAAGCTGACACATATATATAACAGCTCTTTACAAATACATTTTCTTGACAATAATTTAGCAGTAATTGAATTGCGCTCCCCGCTGTCAACTTTTTCTGGCCAAGCAAACGTTTTCATAGGTAGGAGTTCCTTGGGATATGAAAAATTATTGTCGGGGTTCCTCCATGGGAAAAAGGTTGGGAACCACTGCCCTAGAGACACAGCAAAGCTACTATCTGTTCACAGTCACTACAGAGTGAAATTCACAATGGGACTGAGCTGCGAGAAAAAGGAGAGGAGGAAAAAAGCCCCCATCTTGTAGTGTTTGAGCAAAGCCCGTAGATTTCTTCCTTCCCTTAGGGCTTTTAAAATATTGGGTCGTTAATGAGAGAGGGATTTTTTAATAAACATAAAATACTGTCTAGTGGGCGGCCCGGATTCTGTAAAAACTTATGTACGTACTCTACTGAACTCCCGGCATTCCCTGTGGTTCTGCACACAACAGGAACAAAGCGAAATGTGGGAGGAGGGGGACCCTTGGCAGAACTGGTTGTTAAACTGCCCCTCTGAGCATCTCTGGTTGTTTTTCAAATGTTAATTTGTGAACTTGTAAGTTCATTAGATCTCACATTTCCTCCGCCGGAGGAGCTAAATACTAGTATTCGCATGGTGCTAGAGGAGGAAACTGAGGCACAGAGAAGCTAACTGACTTACCCAAGTTCCTGCAGGAAGTTTGTGACAGAGCCAAGAACTAGACGTGTTCCCCTTCTGACTTCCGGTTGTACGCTTCAACTCCTAGCCCTTACTCCCACACTTCAAACAGACTGTAATTCCAGCCCCAAGGGTGAAGCATAGTAAGGGTTGTTTTCCCTCTAACGTACCAGCCAGCACAAGCACGGTAATGCCATTTGTGCAGCGTTTCAGCTGTGGTTTCTTCCCTACATTCAGCCGCTCTCAAAGCAATTCAGGGAAGGGAAAGGAAGCATTTCTGTTATGCTTGTAAGAAGCACTCGGTATCTTTTTCAGGGGAAAAGGCAAGATGCTGTGTCTATGGGAAGTGTGACATACAAAGCAGTGCGTGCGTGCACACTCATGCACACTCGTCCATAGCTCAGGTCAATCTTACTGGCCAGGCAAGACTGACTGAGTGGAGGGGTTGGAGTTCAGCGATCACATTTCGAGGCTCCTCGGAGGTTTGGCTTGCAGGACCAAATCCAGATTCTAATGGCAAGAGCCCCCCTTCTTTTACATGTCAGTTTTCATTGGCGCCGATGTGTTTTGGGGTGTTATGCTGCAGTCCTTCAGCTGTGAATCTTAGGCTGTTTTCCCTGCAGTTCTCCTTTGCTGTTTCTGGTCAGGCTTCGCTATCTCTCGTTTGTGGGCTCCCCTTCGGGAGTGTCTGCCTGTCTCCAGGGCTCGGCGATTCTGTTCACTTCCGTCAGCCTTCATCCCGCCTCCAGCGCCATGGATGTTCCCTCATCCTCTGCAAGGGTCTCAATCATCAGGGGCCATCTGGCCCTTCCTGAGGACTTTCACACACATTCTCCACTCACAACAAACAATTGACAGAGCAAGAGCATCCCGGACAAAGGATGACATAGGTACTAGAAGACATAACTTGGTTTGCAACGCAGGCATTGTCTACTCATGAGAAACAGGATGAAATACTGTAGCAGCCTACAGATCTCATGAGCAAATTGTTATACAGCAAACGTACATTCTTATACCAATACTAAAATACTACTTGTTTGCTACATTTCCACAGCAGCACTGGGCCCTGAACACCTGCCCTTCCCCTAGGTTTAACAAAAAATACCAGACATCCACCCCCTTCTCCACACACACACACACAAAAAAAAACCACCAGGAAAAAATTATGTTGAGGAAAAAAAGAAAAGGGGGGGGGGGGGAAGAGACCAAAGTTGTTGAGCCAAAAAAAAAAAAGGGTACTGTACCTTTAAATGGCCCCACCACGCTCCTCACTCCACTGCCCCGCTAGATGCATTGGAGGAAATTGTCCCCGCCGGGCTCCCGTCCAAGGGAAACAGGAAATACTGGACATTTCACATGTCCAGTATTTTCTTTTTTTTTTTTTTTACAGGACAGGGGACCCGAATAATGGACAATCCGGGTGAAAACTGGACACCTGGCATCCCTATCTTCCCCTTCCCCCCCTCCCCAGCTCCTGGCAGGCTTGTTAGGGAATTCGTCTTCCCATTTCAGCGCGGCAGCCCCCTCGGGTGCCGGAGGGGTTACATGCCACCTGTGCGAAGCTGGAGACTCCCCTGCTGCGTAAACGCAGTGCTGTCAACCAGGGAACGGCAGGGCTTGCAGGAGGTGGCGTGCAGAAGGGGTGGGCTGGCTGGTGGATGCCTGCTCTCACTGCAGAGGTCAGGACCTCGGCATCTACTCAGTAACTGCTGCCCTGCCTCCCTTCCCACCTCCGGCAGAGAGGCACCCTAGGCCAATGGGTTTCAAACGTGTTTTCTCATGACCCAGCTGAAGAAAATTACTGATGCTGCGACCCCACATAATGGGAGTGGAGTGTGGGAGCCAGGGTCGGGCTGAGGATGCGGTGTAGGAGGGGGGTTAAGGCAGCTTCCTGCCCTCCTGGCATCGCAGACCAGGCTGCAGCCCAGAAGTAGCCAGTAGCAGGTTCTAGCCCATGGAGGTATGTCTACACTAGCCACCCTAGTTCAAACTAGGGTGGCTAATGTAGTCATTCGAACTTGCAAATGAAGCCTGGGATTAAAATATCCCGGGCTTTATTTGCATGTTCCCGGGTGCCGCCATTTATAAATGCCCCGTAGTTCGGACTCCCTGCCCACGGCTACACGCGGCACGGGCTAGGTAGTTCGAACTAAAGCCCCTAATTCGGACTACCGCTACTCCTCCAGTTCAAACTAGGGTGGCTAGTGTAGACATACCCTGGGAGTGTGGAGCTAGTGCTCAGGGCAGGGGCAGCGCACAGAGTCCTGTGTGCTCTCCCCCCAACTAGGAGCCGGGGCTGCTGCTGGCCACTTGTCAGTCAGGGGCTTCTCACTTTGCTTCTCACTTGTGTGCAGCCCCCGACTGATTTTTCTGTGGGTCAGCGGCCCCCAACCCAAAAAAGGTTCCTCTCCCCTGCTTGAACATCACCGATCCAGGCAAATCCTGGGTTCTCATTCTGGGGCGGGAGCATCTTGCATTATAAATATGCGCATTCCTTTCCATTATAAATATATGCATTTCATTCTGGGGCGGGGGTGTCTTGCATTATAAATACATGCATACCCTTTGCTCTGCACCCAGTTGCCTTAACCCAGGTATTTTTCGGTACCTTAGAAAAAGTTGGAATTATATCAGAAGGAATCCACAAAGATGCATACAAATTAACAGGGCTTGACAAGCGGCGGCAAGCCCTGCTCGCCAGCTGCGCGGTTTGGCACGCTGCGCATGCGCAGACCGCGCTCCACATGCGCTGATCGCACTGTGGCGCCGTGCCGGCGTAAAATCTACTCGCCCCGGGTGAGTAGATTGACTAATTTGTCGAGCCCTGCAAATTAATGTATCCCTAAGCCCTCAAAAATCCTACCCAGACTTACACTTGTCTCCAACTTTATACCTGTGAGTAGTTCCATGGATGTTGAGTGGACTTCTCCTGTGTGTAAATGCTCCCAGGAGTCAATGTGGTCTAAATTAATACCCAGGCCAATAGTGGGGCTAATTGCTAGTTCTGTTAATATATGACTTAATGAGTACATCAATAATTAAACCAATAGATGGGGTAGTTAATCAGTTTCACACACACACACACACGTTGGCTACGTCTAGACTGGCATGATTTTGCGGAAGTACTTTTAACGGAAAAGTTTTTCCGTTAAAAGTATTTCCGCAAAAGAGCGTCTCGATTGGCATGGACGCTTTTGCGCAAAAACACTTTTTGCGGAAAAGCGTCCGTGCCAGTCTAGACGCGCTTTTGCGCAAGAAAGCCCCGATCGCCCCCCGTTTTAGCCATCAGGGCTTTTTTGCGCAAAACACTTTTTAGCTGTCTACACTGGCCCTCTTGCGCAAATACATTTGCGCAAAAGGACTTTTGCCCGAATGGGAGCGTCAAAGTATTTGCGCAAGAAGCACTGATTTCTTACATTAGAACGTCAGTGCTTTTGTGCAAATTCAAGCGGCCAGTCTAGACACAGCCCAAGACTCCTAGGTCACTTAGTTACTCAGTGGTATAGGGAATTCATTTAGCACACTCCCCTTTAACTTGGAACTTGCATTATTATCTAGGCAGCTGATTTTATTGCCTGTGTCATGATCAGGGGCGTCTTTCCTAAATCCCCAGCTGCTGGAGTCACGGGAATCATTGGGCATCTCCAGGTAAATGTCTAGCCCTTGTGACTGGAGGAAAGCATGACAATGCAAAACTAGTGCCCTGCACAGGCTTTAAAAAAACCCCACGGCCCCACACTGATGGCAAATAAAAAGAATCCAAAATGTAATTTAAAAAAGCACATGATTTTGGGGAGGAACAATTGGAACCTTTTCGCCCCCTGTAAGAAAGGTGCTTTGCTCCTGCTGCTCTGCAAACCCTGACTCAGTTCCCTCTCCACTCCTGCAGCTCACCTCCCCGCCATCCCCACCCGCCCCGTCCCTTCCCGGTGCACCAGGCGCCCGGTTTTGGGCCCGCGGCTCCTGCGGGCTTGGGAGGACGGAACTACAAGTTCCATGGGGCTGTGCGCTTCCCACCGAGCCTGCCTCGCGGCAGCCCGCAGCTGGGGTGTATATAAAGGCGGAATGGCAGCGCCCGCCGGGCCATTGGCAGCAGGCGGCCGAGGAGCGTGGGCGCAGCGCTGGAGCGCCCGTGGTTCCACTCACCCCGGAGGAGCAGCTGGCTGGGGGGTCCCCTGCGATGCCTCGGCGGGGGGAGCCGGCCCGGGAGGGCGCAGCGGGGCTCGGCTCTTGCTTGCGCAGGGCTGCGCTCCTCCTGCGGCTGGTGCCGTGGCGAGGTAGCGCTGCGCCTCTGCCCGGGCTGGGCGCGCTGGTTCGCTCGGGCAGGTTCGGCTGCCCGCAGTGCGCACAGGCGTCCCTCTCCAGCCGGAGCCGGGCAGCGTCCTTTGGCAATCCCCCCCGGGCTGGCTGGGCCACGGCCGAAGCTGCCAGCGGATCCTTCCCACCATGGAATCTCGCTCTGTGCGCTTTGGGGATGTATCGTCCTGCCCCTTTGTGTGGAATATACCGGGGCCCGTTCGTCTGAGATGGAAGGTAAGTGGCTTTCCTGGTGCGTTAGCCTTTGGGGAAACGCTGTAGGTGGGAACTGGGGAAATGGTAACAGGTGGGGCGCACTGGAGCGCACCTAACCAGCTTCGGTGCTCACAAGCCAGTTTTCTCCCCCCTCTGCTCCCCCAGGAAGGGTGGGTTTAAATGCATTTGGAAAGCAGCTCTCCCCTGATTTCCTTTTAAAAACTGTCCTGAACGCCCTTTATTCGTGGCCAGAGAAAATTCATCAGAGGGCAGCTCCCATGGGCATCTTAACTGGCAACTGTGCCCCAGAGAGGCGAAGGAAAAGAGCCATAAAACGGTGCCTTTTGCACTTGTTTCTTCAGTGGCTCTCGCCCCCAGATCCGTTACTTGGGTGGCTGGATGGGTGAGGAAGTAGCGCCAGCCTGCCACCGCAGCTGGTTCAGGCTTCGAAGGAAGAGCCTATCCCCGAAACTGAGGAACCTCCTGGATTCTGGGCTTCAGGTTGAGGCTGTAATTTACCAAGGGGTTAAGGTGATGTCTGGAAAAGCCCAAATGGAGGATGATCAGCTGGTGTTAGGAGGGGAATTAGAATAAAAACAACTAAATGTTGTGTGTGTGGGGGATTTGGGGGTAGAATTGACAGGGTAATAATCCATTCCCTGCGTTACACCCAGAGATCTGAGATACAGAGGGGCTTCAGTGTGTGTTGCCCTGATCTTCTCCAGCACATGCCAGGGAGGTGCGGTGGGCAGCCATCTCCAGTCCAAAAGGGCAGTGCGCCTTTCTTGCGGGTGTCTGATCACAAGGACGTTGGTGCGCCTGGGTCTCCCTGGAAAAGCCGGATAAAATGGCTTGTCCTTACAGAAAATGCCGCCAGTTTGCTTGGAACTACTTTTCTAGCAAGGTGCTTTATTTTTATTTGTGTCTTTGAGTGTCTCTGGCCTGCAATTTAACACACCAAGCCCTTTACTTTCAGGGGCACTGGGGAGCAAGTCTAATGGCTGCTTTCGGCATCTCCCCGATATAATAAGTCTTTGTTTCCATTTTCCCCCTACATCTTTCTTGGTGACGTGTTTTTACTCCTCTCCCAGTGGGAAGGACAGATGTTTTCATGCGCCCTGCAGCTAGGGTGGACAACGAACGGAGAACGCTCTGGGAATCTAAACTGAGAAGACTTTCGAATGATTCCCGTTCTTAAGCTCCTGTTAAGTGACCTGACCCCTTGGTTTTGCAATCTGATCCTCCTCTCTATCTGTAACAAGACTGTTTTTATTGTGCCACACAGTGTTCCCCACCGCTGCCACTCGGGCTGGAAACGGTTCTAACCTGTCACAGCCCATTTCAATGAGTGCTTGAAGTGTGTTTGAAGTATTTTGAACTGGACAGTGATATTGGCTGTTCTAAAAAGGGAGGGTGTAGGAAGGGGAGTTGGTATAAACACAGCTTGCAGCTCTTCTTGCTGCTTGGAGAAACTTAAAACTGGGGAGGGGGGTAAAAGGAAGGACTCTATTTCTTGCTCCAAGAAATATTTGCTTTTCTTTGGCACTTGCATATTTTATCCTCGGATAAATGTCTATTACATGGGCCTTAAAAGAAATCTTTAGCTTCTTAGAATGGGGAAAATACACTCTCTTTACCAGTAGTGTGAATAGAGTAGAAGTTCCAGTCTATAAAAAGCTGGAAACGGGTATCTTGTCAGTCCATGCTAAGAGTGGCAGGGAAGGCAATAAACGAGTGAAAACGTGGCATTTCTTTGTGATCCTTACGTTGCAGGTATGGATGGATATTTCCAGGGAAAAAATATGGATGGGCAGTAATACAGCTCAGTTTTTCTATGCCACCAGCTGGCCCTGGTCTGTGCGCGCTAATTTCTCTTAGCAGCAATGTCTTGCGGAGGGCACGGGCCGTGTTTGCTGTGTGGCTGGCAGGCGGCTTCTTGTTCACACCAAATCAGAGAAACACTTGATTGAGACTGATTATGCAAGTCCCTCTGATGCACAAGAGTACTTCTGTGAGCCTGCTGGAAAAATATGAATAACTCCCTTCTTGTGCGTCCTACAACAAAAAGACCACACCAGTCTAGACCTGCAACCAATAACGCACAAGAAAATGAGTGCTGTCTGTGCCTTTGGACGCAGCTCCCTGGGGACGACGTGACTGTTCCAAAGTGCGAGCCGCAGCTTTCTGTGGCGAGAAAGTGATGCTTGTTTGGCATAAAAGTATTTGAGCTTTCTTTGACGTAAACAAGAGGCAGCTTCGTTTCCCACACATTGTTATGATTGCTTCTTACAGGGTGGAATACGTCCCCCCTACAATCTCAAGATTTGACAGTGCCCCTATAAAAATGTCTCTGCGAGAGAAGTGAGCAGTCCCTTTCGGTTTTTCGTAAGCCTGCAGCGGGGCAGGACGACGGGCAGGAAGGAAGAAGCCAGCAGCGATCCTAGGCAAATGAAGGGACAGATTCTGGCATAGTGGTTAGAACAAGAGACAAGGTGTTAGGCCGTCTTTTGGTTTCTTGAAGGTTTGTTCTGTGCACTCAGTCAAGTCGCTCAAGAATGGCTGCATTGAAAGGGTTACGTGTAGAAGAAGGTGGCGGGAACTTGCCTCACCAACTTGGTCCTCTGTCCCTGGCGTGAGTTCAACACTAGCTTGAACAGAGTTCTACTACTGGCGAGTTTTGGTCCCGTGTTTGTTCGCTGTCCTGTCCAACAGGATGCCTTCCTGAAATCGCACAAGAGCGCAGCGTGGGTAGCGATTGGATTGGTGGAATTAGATCGGTGGCTGCTTTTCCCCTGAGTTGGGGGACTAAGATCTCGTGTTCTCCTTGGCAAAGCCTCCAAGTGGGGGAGTCTGATCTCTCTGCACACTGCAGACCTCTTGCCAGAATCCTCCCCACAAACACAAAGTGCTAGGGAGTGAAATCCTTAGCCTGGCCTGCCAGCAAGCGGTTCCATTGCAGGTATGCAGGAGAGGTGCAGTCGTGATCTGCTTTTCCTCTTCCTGCACGTTGAGGGAGGTTTGGCCTAGCACGTGCTGCCCTTGTCACCCAGCCAGCCTCGTCTGTGCGCCCCTGCCTGCTTACGGCTCTGAAACAGCCACATGGCATCGACATTTTGTGCACTGCTTGCCCAAGCGATCTCCTACGATTCTGGGCAAATCAACATGGTGCCCAGATTAGCCCTCACAATGGTCCCTTTTGAGCTGGGGGAGGGGAGTGATCCCCATCTTACGGGCTGGGGTGCAGAAGCCTGCCCAGCTGTTAGTGCCATTCTCCACGTGAGTTATGGATCAGTCTTGGGTTTTTTAAAATCTTCTCCTGGTCTCAGTGTAACCTGGCACGAGTGCCCTTCTGAACGAGCATATGTCACAGACTTGATTCCCCGCGGATGTTAGCCAGCACGGCAGCTGCAGCACTGATGGGACGTGGAGGACGCTCCCAATTAAACCCACTTACCCCTACTCCGGAGTCCTGTCTGAGCTGCAGCTTTTATTGATCGCTGTGAAGCTTCCTGGTAGATTCTGCCTGGGTGAACCGAAAATTAAATCGGACTGTCTGCGTGCTAAGTTTGGCGAGTGAGGTAAGAAGCAGCCACACATCAATATGAGTGTGCTCTTGCGGCAAGGTGGGCCTGGAACCTACCCAGGTATTACCAACGGGCAGTATTACCAACTGCATTAAGTTTGCTCCTTCACTTGAGTACTTGTCCCTTCCTTGCCAAAATTCCAAGTGAAGGGATGGGCAAAGCCGTTCTCAAATCGCCACCATTAAGCAAAGACTAACAAGGGAACTGACTTGTCAGGCTCGGCATATCAATTATTAGTCTTGTAAATACAAAGCGGATCACCGTGGATCTGCCGGCATATTGTGCAGCTGACGATAGCAATTTTGTGTCTGCGCAGGGCTCTAACTATAATCCTGCCCAGGTCCGTGGTGCTGTGCAGCTGGGTGCCAGCAGTGGATTAAATTGCTTGCTGTGGTAGTGGCAGGATAGCCATATGGTTCCATCACTCATTGGGGGCGCAGGAGATTAGAATCCGTTCCTGCATCTGCCACTGCCTCTCTGTGGTGTATAGCAAATCGTTCCTTTCTCTCTGACTCGGCTGGCTATCCGTTAAAGGAAGATGATCATCCTTTGTCTTGCCTAACATAGATTCAGGGCATGGATTGTCTCTCCGGCCCCATCTACACTGGAGCAGGAGATTGACCTAAGATATACAACTCCAGCTACATTAATTGTGTAGCTGGAGTCAATGTATCTTAAATCACCATCCACACAGTGGGAGGTCGACGGGGGAAAACACTCCCATCAGCTTCCTTTACTCCTCAGGAGCAGGAGTGCTGACGCCCATGAGGGCGCCCTCTGAGTTCGATTTAGCAGGTCTTAACTAGACCTGCTAAATCGAACCCTGGAAGTTTGACTGTGGCAGCCTCGATCATCCCCATAGTGTCAATGGATACCCAACACCATGGAGTGTTGTTTCAGGTGGGGCATGCAGGCAGGGCTGAGATACAAATAAAATTGGGGACGCCCTGGTTTGCAGGATGGAACATCACATGATGCTATATAAGCCTGGCAAATCACTGATGGCAGAAGTATCTCTCTGGCTCTCACTGGTGCTAGTTTATACTCCTTTGAGGGTGCATTGTCTGTCATCGTCCTCTTGCTATATGGTGAAATACAGCCTCCTCTGGAAAACGTATGTTCCCTTTTGGTTAACTGGTTTTTATAACGCTAGCAGCACCATCTCTCCTTGCTGATTGTATATTAAAAATAGTGATCGCATCTGAACTGAGACAGTTCCTTAGATCGCTTTTCTCTGGATGGAGGAGTCTTCTCTTCAGAATAGATTTGGAATACTCTTGAATTTCGGATCCTCACACTGCTTGACTTGAGGCTCACCTCCTTCACCTTATTATTCGCCGGAGAATCGAGGGATAATGTTAGGCGCACAGTGCAGCTTGAATATTTGTTTAAACTTACTGCAGAACAGAAAAGTAACAGAGGGATAAAAGTCCAATGTTTTGTCTGTTACCGGCCAGCCAGAAAGCTAGAACTGCCCGACAAAGGTGAGCCTTGTTTAGAACGGCTTATTTCAGCAGAAAGATGCACTTAAAACACAAAGGGCCAAATGCGAACACACGTTCCCCCGTGTTAATGCAAACCCTTGTGTTGCCTCCTAGCACTCCTTAATAAATGCCACTCCTTTTGGATATGAAAGCTCATAACACAGGATTAGGGTTTACAACAAGTTGTTTTACTTCTCCCAGGAGACTGATTGACTGTTTGATCTGACTCCGTCTCCTACTTGACGAACGTGGCTCGGCAGTAGCGTTCCCTCCAGTTGTCCATTCATGTGTGGAATAAATTGCGTGCTGAGGCGTGTGCGGATGTACACCACCAGTAGAAACCAGGGATGCGAATAGTTAACTGGTATGCCTCACCATCAAGGTGATGCTTACGGGTTCTGGTTCACTGGTGGGGGCTGCTCCAGCCCTGCAGGGCCTAAGAGCACCCCTGCATGTGGGGGGGAAGCCAATTCAGCCCAGCCAAGTTGGGCAGGGGGTGCCGGGCTGAAGTGCTCTCCCCTTAAGCAGTGAACAGGTTAAATTTCCCGTTTAAGCAGTTAATCAATTAAAATATTTTACATCCCTAGTAGAAACACCCACTGCTTGCTATGGGCGCTCTGCTAATCAGCTGGGTGGTATCTGAATCTCTCCTGGATATGGAAGTCCTCAGATCTTGATCGAAAGACTGCAGTAACTCCGAGCCCTGCCCATTGAGTCTCATCTCCAGCCATTGGTGAGATTTGCTAATAGCAGTCACGGATGTGCCGTTGTAGGTAAGCCTTTTTCAAGACTTGGAGGGGATTAGTATGATTTTTTTGGTTTTATTTTTTGCCCCCACTGCACCCTTTGGAAGGCTGATCGAGAGCTCTGCTCTTGACCTTGTCCCTGGGGTCCAGCAAAAGTGCTGCACATAGAGGTGGTAAATCCATCTCTGCCCCCCAAGGCATGCCACGCTGACTGATTTCAGAAGGTGAGGATCTGTTCCTTATGTGGTGCTGGAAGCTGCTACCTGGTACATGCTGTTGCAGGGGCTGCTAATAATATTCTGCTGCTGGGGGCGGCTAATAAAATTCTGTATTGGATCAGATGACAGGGATGCCATTCTAGCGTTGGAGAGCATCCACACTGAGATCACTGCGAGATGCCCCATCATGGGCTCTTGGTGGTGGTCCCTAGAGTTGTGTATCTAGGAGCGGAATGTCTTCAGTAATGGCTCGTCATCTGTGGATCTTTTGTTGTGTGGCAGGGTAATGACGCACGTTTGGGGCATGCAGGCTTTGAATGGGCTCAGGTTTTCGCCGAAAGGGGTAGGAATGTTGCGCTGGTGTTTTGACTGGATCGTTCTGAGTCTACTAGATGTCCAGCGTGATCCTTCTGTTTGTCGCGTCTGTGCCTATGAATGTGGAGGCTTGGGCGATGGGAGCTTTTTCAGAACAACCTGGGTGCTGCTTGCACCCAGGTTGTTAGACCCTCGGGGATAAATTCTTGGAGAAGTCCCCCCCTTTTGGCAGCGCATCAAGGGTGCACCCCGAGAATGGAGGGTGCTGAGAACATTGGTCATGCTCAGTGCATACAACGGCAATTGATCCTTGCTGTGGTGCGAAATCCAAGAGCTGTAATACATTGAGCCTCACAGTCCGCTAGTGGAGAGGGGTCATCCTAATTCTCCCCATTCTGCCTACGGGATGCACGAGGCATGGGAGAAGGGTGTGACTTAACGAGTCCATGTCAGAGCCAGAACTAAAACTCCTGGTTCCCAGTCCTGTATTTCTTCCCACTGGGCATTACATTTGGCTCTGGACTCAAGGAGGGGGAAGAAGAGTAAAATAAACCACTAAGCTGTGTTAGTTCAGGTAGGCTGTGTCTAGACTGCATCCCTTTTCCGTAAAAGGGATGCAAATTAGACA
>JANRFK010005987.1:23400672-23414596 GCA_030068395.1 Apalone spinifera | reverse complement strand
AGGCAAGCCAGGGGCCACATCCGGCCCCTGGGCCTTAGGTTCCCCACCCCTGCTTTAGATCTTGCGAGTGGAGGTTTACTGGTAGCTGTTGGGTTTTGTTTTTTGTGCATTGTTTTTGGTGTGGCCTGCGCTCAGACTGCTCTAAGGGTAGCAGAGGAAATGCAATCTCTCCTTGTGTGCGTGTCTGCGGCTGAATGCAACGATCAGAGATGGCTGGATCTAGTTCGCGTTCGTGCATCCAGCATCCGGGCATGTTCCCTTCTCTGCACTTTCCCACCTTCCAGACATCCAAACGGGTCCGTGTGACGGCAGGGGCGGCCCTAGACGAGCTGCCAGGAACTGGCTCCCTAGGCGGACCGTGCAATCGGCGCCCCCACCTCCCAACCCCTTAACGCTATCACGCCACCATTTGGCGCCCCATTTAACTTGGCACCTTATTTGCCTATATGGACGGGCCGCCCCTGTGTGACAGGAACGCAAAGCCGCTGCACTAAGCTGGGGGCAGGAGACGAAGCGGCGGCGTTTAGTGCGGCTGCTTCTTTGTGGCTTTTTTGGATTTGTTTTTTTTTTCGGTTTTGTTTTTTGTCTCCTGTGGCAAAACAAACATCTCACCAGGGCTGTTCCTCGTCTCCTCTCCCCTCGCCCTGACAAATTAGGCTTTTCATGGGGACCATTTGTAGGTTTGAACCGTGGGACAATATTTGGCTTGGTTTCAACTGGAAATTATGATTTCTCCATTATTATTGTCCTTGGGCCCCTTCTATTCCCTCTTCTCCCCCTTCCACCCGCCCCCCTCCCCGCCCACTCCTGTAAAGGGGGACGTCTAGGGCCCTGGTTCTGTGGAAGATGAAAATGTTATAAAAAGGGGGAAGAGGGGGAACTTTTCCCAGCAAAGTCAGGGAGCAGAAGGGGGAGGGGAGGGTGTTTTCTCTGCTTCCTAAAATGTCTGGGGAAAATAAAGCCCCTCTTTGATTGCTTCCTCAATTGTTCCATAAAACTCTCTCTTTTTTTTTAAGGGAGGAAAATGCCTGTTCCTTCCTTTCAGTGCCCGGTGTCTTTAAGAATTTGCTCTATTGTGTGTCCAGGACAGAGACCCTTCTATGAGGGTTGCACAGACTCTCTTCAGTGGGCCTCCCCACGCCTCCCCTCCCGCCTCATCTCAACAAGCCCCCCATTCTCCTCTGAAGAGGGTCCCTGTGTCTAAAGGCGAGTCGCTCTTAAGGGCAGCATTTATCCTGGGGCACGCCGCTCACAAAGAGCGCTGGAGTGTCAAATAAACGCACTCAGACCTGTAAAGAGAAGAGGGAGGAAAATACAAAACCCCCTTTATTTTCACCCCCGCGGGGAAACAAATATGGACTCTGTCAGCAAGCGGCGATCTGACAAGCCAGCAGTGTGTGTGCACTCGGTGCTGAAATTGTGTGTGTGTGTGTGTGTGTGTGTGCGTGCACGCGCGCGGACTTGTGGATCTATGAAAAGATCATAAATATCCTCTGGGCGATGAAACTGATGGGCAAGCTATAAATCAAGCTGCCTTGTGCGACGGTCAGCATGCAGGATGGCTGGCCGAGGATAGTCGCCGCTAACTTAGCCTTTCAATGATGTGTGTGTTTGCTTCTGAGTGGGGCAGGTGGGGGGAAGGGCATTCTCTGCAGCCCACTCCACTCTGAGCCTTTTGGCTGAGCCCCTCCCCAAAAGTGCAAGGTTTTTCCAGGGCTCCTCTTTTATAATGGGCCAGATCTTCAAGAGAGACCCCGTGGGGCTGAGCAGTTTTTGGCACTAGGCACAGGTGCAAATTCCAGGGGACTTGTGCCGAATGGCCTTGCTGTTTCGTAGCGTCGCTATTTTCTGTGTGTTTTACAAACCCGGTTCTATTCCTGCACTTAGCAGCAGCGCTCTCATTGTGGGATGAGAACAGGAACGTCTGGGTAACTTTCCGGGGCGCTGTTCCTTGTGTTCAGAAAACTGGCTAAACTGCTGTGTTGTGGCTTCCTGTCCTATGGAAGAAACCATAGACTGATGGTGCCAAGTGTTGCGGCCAATGTCTACAATTGGCACGAGCCAAACCGTTGAGATGGCCGTTGCGGAAGCAGAGCATCCCACAGGGCTGGAAGCCTTTCCCGCCTGGGGTTTCTTGCAACACCGCTCTTTGCTTGGCATGGCCAATTGTGGTATCTCGTTTTCATATCATGGGCTTCCTTTACCCATGGCCCTTGCGTATCTGCCAGCAGCTGGCGCAGTACCATTTCTGTGGCTATCAAAACGCCTCTGAGGCTGCCAGCCGGTCACTTGCCTTCCACCAAAACCAAATCCTTCATAAACAAAAGGTTCTCTAGTCTTTCCACCAGTGTACCGAGGGCCCCTCTTGCCCAACAGGCTATGTCCTTGGGTTTCCTGCCCAAATGTGGCAGTGGTCGTAGGGACGAATGTCCTTTTCACACCTTAATAATTGTCTCCACCCCAGACTGTAGATGGAGGAGCAGAAAGACCCATCCCTCATCTGTGCTGTGATTGGAAATATTTTGGCTCTGTTGATTTTGCACAGATGATATTGATTTTGCACGTCTTAAGGGCTGAAGAGCAGTAGAAAACATTGAGATAATGGCCTGAGCTGGCCAGCCAAGTCGTTCTGCTTTTAACCGTGACTTCTTTTGGTGCAGCCTTTCCGGTAACCTGGTGCTATTACTGACACAGATTGATTGTGCTGCCACTGGCTATCACTTCATAGAGTCCTAGCTTTAAAATCAGAAGGGACCATTAAAATAGATCCTTGCCCAATGAGTCCCTCCTTGAGCCCAGTGACTTTTGCGATTGAACAGTAGCATGTGTATTTGTCTCTATTTATTCTTGGCTTTAAGCTTTGAGAGCCAAAGGTTACTGAATGGCATGTCCATAGCTTTTGGGCGCCCGAGGGGCCGTTCATATCTGGAATTGGAACTCTGTTGGGGATGTAAACACTGACGTATGTTTAAAATCCAGTGAATTTCTCCGCTTGACTTGCTTCTGGGAGCACTGTGCTTTTGTTCTTCCGCGAGAACAGGTTTCTGTGCAAGAGATCCCCAACAAAACACTGAGAAATGCAGCCATGAAGGGCCCCAGCCTGCAATATTCAGCGGTTCCTCCACTCCCATGGGTGTCACCTAGAGACAGCTGGGGTACACTAGGCAGAATGTTCAGGGGCTGTTAGTTGGCAGACAACTTCTAAGGTCTCCAGAGCACCATGAAAGCTCCGATTATCAGTTGATAGTGGAGTAGACGGAGGCAGGTTGGTCATACCTCTGTAACTGACCAGAGGTGGAACTTTCACAAGTTTCTGACTCTGGGAACTGGGACTGATGGTTTGTCTACCCAGCCCTGCAATTTGGGGTGTGTCATTGTCCGACCTCGAGACCTCTTCAGTGTCTTTAATTTTTTTTGCATGATCACAATAGATTGGACATCCCTCTCTGTAATGCAGGGCTACTCAACTTTGGAAGCTTCGAGAGCCACGAGGAGACTCGCAAGCCGAGGGCTGCGACTTAAGTGTGGTTGCATACGCATGCAAATATATATGCAAATATCTTCTTTCACACTGATGGGCATGAATACAAAGATTAAGGCAAGACTACACAACACGCAGGCCCCATGTAAGTCAGTTCTGCTGATATTAATACAATGCAATATTTCCTTGATTTCCACCCATATGACAGCACTTTGAATGAGTAATGACAGTCCAGGGGTTTAACTACTAAAACACATTTCAGCAGAAGACGATTATATTCACTACTTTTTTGTGTTGGCTCCCACTCGTGGGCTGTGTGTTGAGCCCCGTGTAAACCTAACCTGCACCACGGGCCACAGACAAACGGGCCACATGCTGCCCACAAGCCGTGTGTTGCGTAGCCTTGCTGTAAGGAGTTTAATGTGCGCTTTTAACAAACTGCCCCTTCTCCATTTGGAGAAGATGGTTCCTCAAGTTTCTGTTGAATCCCCCTAATGACACCTCAGAGGAGGATGGCGGGTTTTTTGTTTGCTTGGTGTCCTAAAGCTGCCCTCCCCTTGCCACTTACATTTGGGCACTTATTTTGCAAGCCTGAAACGCTGCCCTACCAGAGCGCTCTTCCCGAGATTATGGGGCAGCAATGAACAGAGACGTTTTGAAGTGGCGTGGGATACAAGCAGGTTTTCCTCACTCTCGGGAAGGAGAACCCTGCTGCTGTTTCTAGCCCGGTAAGCGTGTCAAAGCAAATGATGGTGGCCTGGGAGGGGGAGCTGCTGTTTTGAGGCCCATTGAAAACAATGTGCAGCTTGTCTCTCTAGGGCACTGAGTCCTTGGTGGAGGTGGGACCCTCCAAGGAGGAACGCACCTTGGTTTGGGCAAGGCCAGAGGAGGATTCTGGTTCTTTGGCCTCTTGCAGACTGGACACCTCTGACCTTTGGAGCCTTCTTGACATGGGGCAGGAGTAGTCGTCCTCCCCAAGCTGGTCTGGAGGGCTTCAGGAGCTGTACCTGCAGTCCTGATGGCTCAGACCCTCTCCCCACCGCCTAGCAGCCAGAGGGCTCAACCGACCTAGCTGTGGGGGATGTTGCCACCGTCATCTGGACCTTGGCCCTCTCCGGTTGGCTGGCCTGGGCTTTGTGCTGCTTTCCCTGCATGGAAGCTGAAGGGGGTTGCAGAATGCTGTGGCTGGTTCGTTAGGCGGGGCTTCTGGCTAGGAGGACGTGACCGCTCCGCTCGGATCTGTATGGCGGAGTCTCGGCTCCTGGGTGGAGTTCGGGCTCCTGGATTTAACCTAGAAAATCCTATGTGCCTTGGAACTCCCATGCCGCCATATGCGACTGCCGAGATCGTCAGAGGATAGGTCATAGGATAGGTCATCGGGGGGGGGGGGGGGGGGGGGGAGAGGGGGAAGAGGACCATCCGTGGCTATGAGCCAGGATGGGCAAGAATGGTGTCCCTAGTCTCTGTTTGTCAGATGCTGGAAACGAGTGATGGGATGGAATCACTGGATGATTCCCGGTTCCGTTCACTCCCTCCGGGCACCTGGTATTCGACCTTGTCAGCAGACAGGACACTGGGCTAGGTGGACCTTTGGTCTGACCCAGTCTGGCCAGTCATTTCAGCTGGACCCCACCTCTGAATAGAAGGGAGATGCCCATTGCGCCCCCATCTTTGGTCTGCAAGAACCCGTCGGCTGACGTTTGGACTGCGCAGTACCTTGCATGGCAGGGGTTGTCTTTTCCAGTGTTGGGTGGGAGAATGGGGGAGGGGGGCCAGGCCCGGTTTCTGCGGGCGCTGTCAGCTGTGATCCGTTGAATCTTCGTTCCGCGTCAGAGCGGGTCCGTTGCTCTGTGCACGTAAGCCGACAAATACCGTCGCTGGTTATTTCGGTGTTTCTCGAATGCCGCTGACCACAGCTGGGGAGAACATGAATGTAACGAGGCTCTAGATTCCCCGTTCGTTAGTCTGAGTTGCCCACATCCCAGCTCCTGCCGCCTTAGGTGAGCGAGGCCACGCGTCGCTGTCAGCGTTGCCCCTCTAATTTTTGCCATCGATGGCCGGAATCGATTTTGTTCTGTGCGCCACTTGGGGGGGAGAGACAACGCTGCTGGCTGTGGGCGCCCTGCTCCTCAGCTGGGGGGCAGTGGCATCTCTCTAGGGTGGCTGCCCCAGTGCTCCGCTTACAGGGAAGGCTGATCACAATCATGACTTTACGGAGGGGGAAACTGAGGCTGCGCGCTTGTTCCGTGGCAGAGCTGCCCATGAGGAGGGGTAGGGGGAAGTTGGCCTGGGGCCTGGCATTTTCAAAGGCTTCGGGAGCTACTGACCATCGCCAGTGCTACTTCAGCAGCAGCCGCAGTCCCGCGGTCCCTTGGATCGCCTGCAGGAGTGCCGCTCTGTGCAGCTTTTGAGGGGTCTGCGTGGGGCTCAGTGCCACGCTCTGGGTGGTGCTCGGGGGCTCATGCCCCTTCTGCTGTCAGCCCCGCCACCTGGTGCCAGGCCCCCTCGCCCTGGGGCCCGTGGTGGCTCTCGGCCCCGCTGACCACCGCTAGGTCAGGAAGATCATGCGTCTGACGTGCCTTTGCGTGGGCAGCAGCCTTGTGCCATCGGTCCGGGCTGCGTGGCGGATCCTCTCCCTGCGTGTGCGGCGCCCCTCGCGCTCTGCCTCCGTGTGCGCGGATCTTCCCCGTTCTTCCTCCGTGTCGTTCGGGTTACCCCATTGGGCCTCGCCCCGTACTGTCTACGGCCTGGACGGTGGGTAGTGGCTGCCTGGGTCTCTGGCTGGCCGAGGAGGTGGGGCTGTCCCGCTCGCTGGGATGGGGCGCTAAGGGGCGGGGAGCAATAACAGGGATGCTGTTTAACTGAATAATCCTGTAACCACACCGAATCTGATCACTTCCATGACTATTCAGTAGTCCCTGGGGGTGGGGCTGGCAGCAAGTGTGCAACCAGCCCCACTCCCAGGCAGCCCCCTCCATGTCCCCCCAGCCCCCCACTGCTTCTGAAAAAACCAGCTCCCTGCACAGACTGGCTCCTGCCTGCTGCCTCCAGGCACCGGCCCCTCCCTCCCTGCCATTGCCTCTGTGGGAGGCAGCAAGTTGGGGGGGCAGGAGGGCGTAGGCAGCTCTGTGCGCTGATACATCTGGCTCCCCACGGGCACCCTCTCCCCAGAGGCAGCAAGGGGGGTGGCGTGCGTGTAGCCATTAGGATTCACCGATCAGCCCAGGCGTATCGGTTAGTCATTTACACGACTATACATCCACTGCCGTAACCTGGGGTGGGGGCGGCTCCCCGGGGGAGGGGCTGGTCTGCAGCGGTCCTGCGTGCCTCGGTAGCCCCTGGGCTGCGAGCCTCACGCGCTGCGTGAACCATTGTGCTGTGCCTCAGCCGGGCAGCGTTTGCTTTGGCCCTGCCCCAGCCTTTTGTGCCGGCGCTAGCCTGCAGACAGTCCCGCTGGGCCGTGGGCTATGCCCTGGTGCGCAGCGCAGTCCGGGGGAGAGGCCCGCCGGGTTTTGTGGACTCGTGGCTGGCCTCGGTAGAAATGACCTCGCAGCCGCGGGCAGCCCGGCCCGGGGACGGGGAGGCGCTGGGGAGGACGCTGCCTCGCTGGAGTCCGCAGGCGTTCCGACGGGCCGTTTGCTGGGGCAGGTGGCATTGGTGTTGGGGGTTTGCACGTGGGGCTTGGCGTTCTCTGGGCTTGTGACCTGATCTCTTTGCGTGTTGGTGTCTTGCTAGAGCCAGCGCTGTGGCATGTTTCAGAAAAGGGATAAATACCCACCCCGGCTTGGCTTCCCGATCACCGGGGTCCGGGAGCTCCCACAGCCCCTGCAGCGCCTGTGCCTGCCGAGCCTTCCATCCCGCAGAATCCTGCGTCGTGTAACCCGGCCTGGGCTGGCTTGGCACGACAACTGCCCTGAGCCCAGGAGAAGGTGACGTCTCTCTCTTACTGTTCCCCACCCCCATCCTACGGCAGCCAGCCTCTCCGTGTTGTGCCCAGCTGCCATTCACGCTCGGGATCTGAATGTTTAACTGGGAACTCTCACCCTTAACCAATAATAACCTTAACTGACCCGTTAAGGTTAACCAGTGGGGGCTAGAGCGGGGGATGGAGGAGGAGTGCTCCAGCCCAGTGGCAGACTGGGGTGCTCATGGGCCACCTCCCCCTTTAACTGGTTAATCAGTTAAACACATAGTTTAACAGTTAACCGATTAAAGGGGATTTTACATTCCTAATTCATGTGCAGATCTGTGACCATTTTATTTCCCCTCTTTCCCCCGGTGCCGGTCGCAGGAGCCGAGTAGTCATGTGGGGTGCTGGGGAGATTGGTGGGGAGGGTGGGCCATGGATGCTGTTGGGTCTTGTGAGAGTGGGTGGGTTAGCCTGAGAGTGGGTCCCACAGGCTGGCTAGCCACGTGGGGCAGGAGTGAAGGGTGTGGCTGTCTGATGGGCTTTGGCAGTGGCTAGCTGTGCAGAGCTGGGAGAAGACCCGCCAGCTCTTCAAAGCTGTCTCCGCGGCCCAGATGTTCAGTGGTGTTTTTAAACGTTGTCTCAGAAAACAATTGCAGAATCTAGGGCCTCCCTCCCCACCCCCATCCTGGAGGATTTGGGGGAGGAGAAAGCCGGCCCTGGGAGCAGACAGTGACAAGCGTTTGCCAGCAGTTTTAAACATCCCTGGGTTTGTATAACCCTCCGGCAGTCTAAGTGCAAAACAAACAACCCTTCCAAACAGAGCTGCCTTCTTCCAGCCCCTGTCTGACTTGGAGCCTCCCCGTGACTCCGGACCCAACGCTTAAACGTGGCCATTGTCTGGCGTCTCCCCCCGACTGCACCTGGCCCTGGAGCGCTGCAGGCCAACTTGCCCCGAGAAACTTGCAGATGGGCGTCTGGCCGTGGAAACTGGGCGAGAGGGGGGATGTCGTAGAGTCTCCCTAAAGATGCCTGATCCCCTTTCTACCGAGCCCAGGTCTGGAAAAACGTGGCCCAATTCTTCTCTAGAGTAATTGCAGCCAGTCGGATGCTCGGATGCCTTCCTGAAAAACAACCTCACCGGCCTGGAATTTCTAAAGTCAGACTAGGCTGCCGGCTCTCCCTGGCCCCTGGGTGCATCTCCCACTTCTTGGCTTGCTGTGCCTTTCTTTGAACTAGGGTAAACAAACCTTCTTTAGTGACTTCTCTGCCTCTCCTTTTCTACCCCCTCGCCCATCCCTAGCAAATCGGTCACCCATCGTGCTTCTTTCTAAGACAGCATTTTCATTAAGTTTTCTCTCCCTCCGGCTCCCTGATTTATATCCGCCCATAGTCCGCAGTCTGGTTCCCTCCCTTTCACCCTTGGGCGTGGAGGACTCCAAACTTCGTCCCAGGCTTGAAAAGATTTTTTGGCTGTGTATTACCCCCCTTCCTCCCCCGTCTCCCCAGACTACTGTGCTAATGTGTCTCAGATGAAGTAGCTCTGCCTTGCTCTGGCCTATAGGCTTGGAGTGGTGTCTCATTTTTGTTTCTTTGTTTTAAATGAGCATCCGGTAGTACCAAGCTCTTGGCTTCAATCTCTTCTCCAAAATGGGAGTCTCGGCCTCCCCTTGCTATTCAGAGCTGCGTGGACAGGACAAGCCGAAATTCCACCCCCCACCACCGCTGACATTACATGACTCCTCCGTGGGGCTGACTGTGCAGGAAGGAAGATGTGGGACTTGGTGCCCCTAAAGAGTCCAAAATGTGGTCTTGAGGCCAGATTTGGCCAGGCTTTGGAGGTAGCTGGTTGTAGTGGTGGTGACGGAGGCTGCTGGGTTAACAGTCTCCTGGTTGGGGGATGGAAGCGGCTGAGGAATCGGTGGTTTTGTGTTGAAAAAGAAAAGCGCCTTGTAAAATTGGCGTTCCCGTGTCTAGCCCTGACTTTCAATTGGGGCCTAATACCAATAATCGGACAGACAAGCCACGTCCTTCTCCAGAACCAGCCTGCAGTTCTGCTGCTGGGCCCAAGGTCTGCCGCAGTACAGCTTGAACCTCTAAAATGCGGGAGACTATGGTCCAGCAACATCCGTGCTCCGGCAGGATTACGAATGTCGTTGGACCAGAGAGCCCTGGGGAGTTTTGGCATCCCCTGGCCTAGCAAACGCCACAGTTCGGGACCACTCGGGTCCTGACTGCTAGACCAGGGAGGTCCCGCTGGAAGTCTCGGAAGAAAAATGCTCTTTCCTGCTAATGCTGCTTAGACCCTCAGTGGGAAACCCAAAGGTGCTTGGATCACTAGACTGAAATCTGCCCTCCAGCCTTAGCTAAGGGCCAGCTGGCTTTTAGCTCATGCTGTATAAGCACATGGCTTTAGCCCCTAAGGTTGCAGGTTCAATCCCACCTGCCATTAACCCAGGTTATCAGCTTTCCACTTGTTTATTGCAGGGGGGAGTTCTCCACCTATCTGTGGGGCGCTGGCTGTGTTTTGACTTTGTGGAAAACCCACAAACAGCTGACTTGAGTTGCCTGGGACCCAGTGGGGCTGGCCTGAATTACATGGAGGCGGTGTGTGTTGTTAACATGGGTGTGTGGCCCATGTTAAGGCTGATTACTGATTTTTTTTTTTCACAGCTGCACTAAATTACGTCATGGTGGGAGGCTCAGACAATTAGTGGATGATAGAAGCAGAGACGAGGGGCGGCAGGCTTCACAGCTGTTCAAACACACATTGTCAACAGCGTGTCAGTCTACCAAGGAAATAGCCCTAAATCAAACTCTACGTTCTCAGGTGGCCTTACTGTACATTTCAGTGACCAATGGAAATATTTTTCTGTGAAACTGACACTTGTGGGTATTTGGCTAACCCTTCCATACCTGGATCGTTGTCTGCCTAGCGGCTGCTGGCTACCTCCTGACTCGCGCCTTGCCACGTCCCAGCGCCCCAAGACATCTGAATCCAGACTTGAGACTGGCCTGTGACCCATGGTTTCACTGCAGGGTGATCAGAACAAGCGTTCCTCCCATCCCATGCCTGAGTCCGTGTGCCTGGAGTCAGCCTGTGTCGCTTTGGCTGCCCTAGCAATTGCAAAAGCCCCCGAACCCCCTTCCTTTTCTCCAGTCCGTGGGCTAGAGCACCTGGCAAAGTTCCTGTTCCACTCCTGGGTCTCATTCTCAAAGCAGTGCTATCTCCAACCAGTGTTCCTTCTCATCTCTTCCATCCATGTGTGGAATAAATTTTATGTGTGCCAAGGCATGTGTGCACGTGCACCACCAGTAGCCAGGCATGCTGCCGGCTGGGGGCTCTCTGCTAATCAGCTGGGCTGCATTTTAATCTCTCCTGGGTGGTCGCCCATGTACTTGGCGTACAGGGATCGCTGTCCCCGACTCGAGGGAAACTTGACTCAGGCTCCAGCCGGCTGTGAGCCCCAGTTGGGGTGCGCTATGCCGCTTCCCTAAGCAAGGGGGCAGGTTTGGCTCTGGTGTCGGCAGGAGAGGATCGTTCTGGCCCAGCATGCAGGGGACAGGTTAGGCGGACAGCCCTCGGCGCTAGTGTCCTCTCTCTCCCTCGAACTGGTAGCAGTGGGTAATGGCAGGGCACGTTTCCCCATCGACATGCTTTGGCCTGGAACAGGGAGACAAGGCAGTCAGTCTCCACGTGGCCCCAGCCAGCAGCGCTCTGCCCCACCACCCCATCTTACACCGCCGGGCACGGAGACGTTTGGATGCAGACAAAACCAGGCAAAGCAGGTTGCCCGGGGCTGACGTTTGCCTCCAGTCATCTGGCTGGCTGGAGCTTGCTGGGGAGGGAGGAGGTACACGGGACTGATCTGCAAAGGGGAGAGCCCAGTCCCCCTTCCATCTTCATGCCCAGTCCCCCCTTCCCTGCTTTCGGAGATCCTGCCTCATGCGCACGGTGCCCCCGGGTACCTGGCAGGCGAACTTGCCATGTGGCTGCTTTGCAGGGTGCATTGGCCGTGCAGAGAGCAGCGCCCCCTAGCGGTCACACGGCGTCCCTGCAAGAACGGGACTTTACAGCTGCCCTTTGCAGTGGCTGGGTTTCCAGTCTTAGGGGCCGGTGAGCTGGGTGGTCGCCCAGAGCCACCATTTTCAAGGGGCTGCCGAGAGAGCTGGTATTCGGGGTAGGCTGTGACTGCATTTCAGCCCGACCTCCTGAATCCTCCCCCCAGGTTTCCCTGATTACTCCCTGATCTTTTTTTTTGGCTTGACAAATTGTCCGGTGGTTTTTTTAAAACCATCTGGAAACCCTACGGGTGAGCCGGGCAGTCGCCCGGAGCCGCCATTTGGTTAGGACCAGCCCTGGGCGAAGGCCCCACGATATATCGCACACGCACGCTCTCCGAAGAGAACACTCCGGCAAGGGCTGGATTGGAGGGTTTGATTTAAACGTCTATTCTCAGTCCTGCAGACGTGTCTCGTCATCCCTCCGCCTCCTCCTCCGAGCCAACATTACGTCCTAAAACACACAAATCTGTGTCCCCAACGGATACCGTTTGGAGGCTGCCGGAGGGAGTCTCCTTACAGGGGTGACCCACGGAAATTGCACGTGGGCCCTTTGGATGGTGGCCGCTGCTCTTCTTGGTGTGTGCTGCCACCTGGTGGGGTGTGTGGTGTACTCTGCGGAAAATCTTGCCCCCTGGCATCCCGAAGGTTCAAAGCACCTGGGCCAGGGTTCTCTCGAACGGCTGCTGTTGCAAGGTAGCAGTAATCTTTGTTCAGAGCACAGAAGCAAACGAGGAGCAGGGAGATGGGTGGGTCTGTTTTTTCTGACTGACTTCTGTTGGGTGGCCCAGTGGGGAGCTCTGGTGTGAGACCTCATGGCTGGGGCAGGTCGGGTGGCAGGCTGTGGCTTATGAGCAGGCTAGCGCTCTGGGGGAATGAATGGCTGAAGCGCTGGCACGGTGGAGCACTTGTTCCTTTGGCAGCATCGCTTCTGAGGGGTTTCTCTTTGGCGAGGCAGTGATTTGGGAGTTTGTGGGGGACAAGGACTTGAACCCTCCTTCGGCCGCAGTGCCCCGCCTGTAGCATGCGGAGAACGGCAATTCCCAACCGGTGGTGATGTGAGGACCAGGCAGGTGAGGTGCTCAGGTAATCTGGTAACGGAGGGGGCCATTGGAAGTACCTCAGAGAGCCACCTAGCACCTTTGGGGCCATACCTCGTTCATAGCTTCTTGAAGGGATTAACGGAGAAATTCAAAGTCGAAGCACCTGCTGTGAAGGGTAAATACATGGCCAAACAGCTGAGGGTGGGGCCTGGGCCCGAGTGCGTGTGGCTTGTTAAGATGAAATGTTGCCTGGGGTGGGGTAAGGTTGTTCCTGTGCTCTTGAGGGGAGGTAGAGGCCAGGGCATGGAGAAGATCGAGGTGAACCATGAGGGGTGGGGGGGAACCTAGCCTGGCAAGAGGTCAGCTTTGCTGGTCTGGTGCCGGCTGTGCTGAGGCCAAGGGTGTGCCTGCCGTGGGTTGGGGGGGAGGGTATGTTCTTCACTCAGGTTAGCTAACGGGTTAGAGCTGTGATGACATGGCCGCTGGGGCGGTTCCCCCAAGTTAAAGCCTTTGGTGGAAGAAGAGCCGCTCACCTGAGCTGTTTGCTCTGCTGCATTAACACGCGTTGGCCAGTCGGAGGTAAGAAATCCTCCCTCTTCCTCCTCCCCGCCCCTTCTTCGCCATGTCTCCATAGAGCCTCCCCCTGAATGAGGCTGGCCTTTGACACAGCCTTGTTTTCCCCTCCTGCTGCATCCCCAGCTTATCTCTGCTGGATGGGTCGGGGAGGTATACCGTGTTGGACAGGTGTGACAATATTTAGGGGAGGTAGAGGAAGCAGGTGGGAGCTGAAGGGGGTTAAGGGCAGAGGGGGGGGTGTGTGTGTGTGTGTGTGTGTGCGTGCGCACATCTGGGTCTTCCCTTCTCTCAGGAGCCAGGGAGCTTGTATTTAATGCTTAAGGACGTTAACTTAAAATCTTCCATAAGCCTGCTCTGCTCCCCCTGACAGCCAGCCCCTGGCCCTCCACCACTGGTCTCTGCAGCCACACTTGCGGGTGACCCCCACGTGTACTGGCCATGGTTCACTGTTTCATGGAGTGGCACTTAGACTGAGTTTGCTTTACAGCCTTAGCTGAGAGCCAGCTGGCTTTAAACTCAAGCTGTGGGCGAGTGTTTCTTAAAAAGTTTGACTGAGGAACACCAAACAACAAAAAATGTTTTTTTTGAGAAACACCAAGCGTTTTTTGTAGGGTGCCCTTCCCCCCCAAAAAAGAAAAAGGTTGGGGGGAGGAAAGGGTTGTGGTAAAGTTATTGAGCCCCCCCCCAAAAGTTGCATGCTCCTTTAAGGGTGGCCATTTTGAATTCTGTTCTCCAGGAGGCAGTTGTAGGTGTGCTGCGGAACACAGTTTAAGAAACACTGCTGTAGAGGCTCATGCACCAAGCTCCAGAGGTCCCCAGTTCGGTTCCGCCCGCTGGTGTTATGTGAGCACACAT
>JANRFK010005987.1:23363916-23384090 GCA_030068395.1 Apalone spinifera | reverse complement strand
CGCGGGGCCCTGCACGCCCCGGTGTGCACACCAGTAGCACTGGCCAGGCCGGGCTGGGCAGCGCATGTGCCGGGCGTCCCGGGGGTGGTGCCGTGCACCCGGACCCGAAGCGCCAAAATGGCTCGGACCGTCCCTGAAGACCATCTTGGTTATGACGAACTTGTGGCTCAGAGGTGGAGGCCCGCTCATGCAGCCCCCTCACTTGCCTATCGCTGCCTTAAACTCGAGAGCGCTAACTCCAGCGCTTGGCCTTCCAGAAGGGAACGCATGTGGAAGCCTGTCCGATGCAGCTGTAGTTCTAACGTGCTAACCTCTCACTGCTGCACGCTGTGGTTTGGGGCTTGAGCTACGTGCTTTCTCCAGAATTAGACACAAGTGGTAGCCTTTGGTCCTGAGAGATTTCGGGAATGGAGTCGTGCCGGGGTGGGGCACGACAGGATTCGCATGTCCGTGCTGTGTAGGGCTAAGGACTGGAACTGCCGGCAGTCGTAGGTGGGTCTTCCATTTCCCTCCTCCAGCAGTAGACTCTCTTGCTGCTCCCTGCCACTGCGCAAGCCCCCTCCCGCCCAATTTCTTCTGACTCCGAGCCTTTCATCTACATTTGAAAAGGCATGGGGGCTTGCTTTTCAATGCCCTTTTGCCATCAGCTAGGAATTTAGTATTTGTGACCATTGTTTTAGTGAAAGATCAGAAGAGATTCGGATGCCACCCAGCTGATTAACAGAGCGCCCACAGCTAGGTTTTGTTTGCACTGGTGGTGCACATTCATACACACTTCAGTGCATGTAACAAAATTTATTCTCCACGTGGATGATAATGATTAGAGGGAGCATTGCTTCTGACCCCGGTTGCCATGTTCTTAGGCCTTATTTTCTTCATTGATCTTATGAGATGCATGTTCTCTGCACATGCAGCAAAATATACTTCTCCTCTCCTCCCCGCAGTAGTGGGGTGGAATTCAACGGCTATGTGCTTCTGGAGCCTCCCAGCCCTTGCTGCTTAAAAGATAACAAGCCTGTGACGATGTGGATTATATTTCAGAAGCAGGAAAACAGTAGTTAGGAGCAGACCTGTATGAACCTAGGGAGATTAATGCCCTGAGTAAGTGGGAGTGATGGGTTTGCAAATGCTGGGGTTGAATCAAACACTGCTTCATACAGTACAACCCTTCCACGCTTCCCGGACCCGAGCTGCGAGGCTTTCAGCAGGTTCTCGGTGCCTGTTGAAAATGGGCTTGTCCATGCTGAAGAGCTACTAGCGATTTTGGAAAGATCATGTTGTCTTGTTTGGGTTTTGGCTGGCAGGGTGCATGGTGCAGTGTGAATCTAGATTGAATTTGGATTGACAGCTCCTTTTTTGTTCCCTACTCCCTTCTGTACCCACAAAAGGCTTAGGCAAAAACACGCTGGTCTGTTTTGAAATGAAGTTACTGACTATTACAGATGAAGAGCCAAAATAGTGGTGGATACAGCCAAAGGGCAGAGGGGGAAAAAGTTGCTGGGGGAAGCCACCATGTTTGGGTGAGCGCAAAAAAAAAAAAGTTTGCCCTTTTAATGCGGCCATTTTGAAGTCTGCACATGACGCCGCGACTCGGCTCTGTCTCTTTCATACAAACACGCTGCCCCTTTAAGAGCTGCAGGCCACAGGTGTGGGAGCCACAATTTTTTCTTTAAAGGTCCGCATGCGGCTCGTGAGCGATGGGTTGGCCACCCCTGGACTATTGGATCTCCTTCTGTCCTTCCTGCCTCAGGCTTGGGTTGCGTCGCGAGCCTTCAGGGAACATTCAAGAGATGCTACAGAGAAACGAGAAGGAAATTCAACCCTGCGGAGAGGTTGGGCTAGCACCCTCTGACTGGGCTGCCAAAGCCCCCAGCTCTCGCCGCTGTGTAGTGTCTCAGGCATCAGCCACCAAAGCGCAGAGAGGGGGCGAAAAGCTGTGCGAGGTGGAGGGTTTTAATTTGAACACTCAAATAAGCAGCAAAATTCCATGGCCGTTCAACTGCACACAGGTTCTGGAAAGTTAGGCAGAGGATAAAGAAGCAGGAAAAGTTGAGGATTCCTCCTCCTACCCCATCAGCACTCCACAGGCTGGGGAGGGAAAACAAAGGTCCTTGCCAATATGCTCGGAGGGAAAGGGGGTGACACGTTCCTGATCTACTCCTGGCTGATATTCCTGTGTCTGAGTTGCCCTGGGCTTGCGGGGAAGACAGATGTGTAAACAAGTCTGCAAGTCTCAAAATCTACATGAATAGACACAGCTCGGCGAGTCTACTGCGCGTGTGAGGTGTCTATTTCCATTGTCTGTCTGTGTCCTCTTCCTCCCCGTCTCAGAATGTCAGCTGCTGGGCGAGCCCCCAAACTTTGGGGTACTCTTCCGAAGCATGGATAGCGTAGATGACTTCCTCCTCCCCAAGTTATCACACCTGTGAATGATTTTTTTTTTCAGTGTTGCCAATTCCTGTGATGTTTTGTTTGAGAGAGTTTTAAGAAAAAAAAATCTATAATCTGGGAATTGGAGTACACCAGAATCGCAGCGTTCAATTAAAAAAAAAAGTTTATAGCCCTCTGTCATTCTTGAGCTAAATTTGAAAACCTGAACCCAGAAGTTCAAAAGCCAAACTGCAAATAAAAAGTTTTTAAGAACGTGTGGATTTTTTTGAATCTTACTCAGACCTTTTTGAACGCTCTTGTAACGCTGATGGAGCCTGGTCATCCGCGGGCAGAACCGAACCTGGGACCTCTGGAACGTAGTATGTGAACCTCTACCCCTTGAGCCTAAAAGCCAGCTGGCTCTCAGCTAAGGCCGTAGAGCAGACTCGCTCTCTCTGTAAGAGGTCTCGGTGGCATTAGATGGGACAGTACATCATGCCGAGAAGGTATGTGGGCAGGCCAACGGGATTGGGGGGGACGGGGTGCACAAAGTGGGCAGTTGCCCTGGGGCCTGAGGTGCTCGGACGCCGCCGCTGCTACTGTCTCTTTAAATTGCCGCTGGAGGGCCACTCTGTGTGCTTGGGTAGTGGGACCGGCGGCACTGAGGGCTGGCTGCCCCCCTCTGCCCAAGGCCCTATCCCTTCCAGGGGCACGGAGCCTCCCCGCCCCACCGTACGTGGGGGCTCGGGGAAGCTGTCGGCCCTGCTGCATGCGGTTTACATCTAGCGTTGGGAATACTGTAGACATCAGACGGAAGTGGCTGGAAGGCCCCTGCTGATGTTAGCAGGAGCTAACACTCGTCTCTAGGGCACGACCGTGCTGCTTGCATTGAAGCCAGAAACACCTCACGGGCCCCACGTGTAAAATGGCCATCAGAAGCAGGGATGCAGTTCCTAGTGGTGCGTGCCCTTACTGTGTGCTAGAGAAATACACTCTCACTACGCTTTCTATGGCCCTCATCCCCATGGTATCGGAGCACCTCAGTCTAAGGCTTCCCCAAACTCCTGTCGGGTAGGGTGCAACTACTATCCCCATGGTACGGGGGAGGGGGAACTCATGCACGGAGAGGTTAGGAGACATGCCCAAGAGCATCCAGGACGTCTGTTGCGGAGCAGAGTTTAGCACAAGAAGGGATGGAGGAGATGTAGCTTAGTGTTCTGATCCCTGGACCAGCCTTTCTCCCCAAACCTCTGTTGGGTTGGTTTATTTGAGACTTGTATGTGGCCGGTTCTGTTTGGGGCCATGTTAGAGGATTGAAAGAGCCCCTCCATGGGGAGGGCTGTCAGTCAACTAGGATCAGCCTGGGCAGCTCATGAGGTCACTTCCTAAGCGATGGCTGGTTACCAGGCGAGAGGGCTTTTGGTGCCCCAACCATGTGAACCGCCTGGCTGGCACGGTATGATTAAATTAGTTTCTAGGAGAATAAATCCAGGATTAGCGTAGCTGTTTGCCACGCTGAAAGTGGAGCCCTGCTAATTAGCTTTATGTAACGAGCTTTCATGGCTTTATGTAACGGGCTCGGGGTGGGAGGGGGGACCCAGCTGCTTTCGTTAATTGGGGGAGCATGTTTTAATCACCGGGCCTGCTGAAATCTGGACTAGCCTTCCCTGGTTGCTAAGGAACCCTCTTTTCGTAGCTTTACTGAGCATCCCGATCCAACGCCGCCACGGCACAGACATTGTGAGGGGCTAGCAAATGAGCGTGGCTCTCGACGGACTGCAGCGTCTTGGAGCAAAGGAATCCGCTGCTGGGGAAGGCCGAGGGATTTTTGTCTCCTGTTGGTAGAAACGGTTCCAGGGGGGCTTAGCTGCAGAGGGTTCTGCTGTCACGGGGGTGTGGTTTTCCCGCCCACCCCCGCTGAGATGTTCTTAGAGCGTTTTACCTTCCCTCTAAAAAGAGGGATCATGTGTACCTGATACATGAGTCAGTGTTAGGTTGGGCGGACCGGCTTCTCACGGGAAATGGTAGAATCCCTGTTCTCGTGGTATGTTCTACCAAGTGGGGGGAGGCCAGATCTTCCCAGAGAATCTGACTGCTGCTAAGAGAGATTTTCTTTCTTGGCTCTGATGGAAGCATGGTGGGATTTTCCCCCCCCCCTTTTATCTGCTCAGCCGTTCCACCTTTGCACTTCCAACCCTCCTGTTCTCTTGGAGGCAAAGGGCCACCTGTCAGTGGCGTAGCTGGCAGGAAAGAACATCCACATGTGTGGTGACTGGAGAGGACTCCTGTCCAAAACGTGGCCGCTTTCTACCACGGCAAGAACTCTGGGCGGACCTGTAGGAAGGAGGAAAGAGAGGAGTGAAACAAATGTCTGGATGGCAAACTCCCTCGAGGACGGGGCAGGTTTGCGCACACGGGTGTTTGGACCTGGAACTTGGATGGACTTGCTGCTATTGGCAAAGGAGAAAAATCCTTTGATTTGCAAATGAAGGGTGAGCCTCTTCCACCCACCCCTCCGCTCCAGTGTTAGTGGGTTGTGTTTTTCCCAGAATCTCTTCACGGATTTCCTCCCCCGTCCCTTAAAATCCAGACTTTGGCTGTCATGACCTTCCCAGGACACCCTCCTGTTGTATCGACATCGTGCGGTGTGCAATGAGGCATTCTTTCCCAGTGCCACGTCCCAGCATGACGCTGTGGTGAAATCTTGCTTAGTAGCAAGACTTTGCTCCGCCAACTGCCCCTTGAATAGGTATGTAAAAGACTAGTCGAGTCGACTACTCGCATTTGGCCCCTCCCTTGCTGCCTCTCTATCAGAGGCAGCAAGGGGGCGGAGCAGGAGCCGGTCCCGCAGTGCGTGGACGGGGATGTCAGGGGAGGCAGAGGAGCAGCGGAGAACCTGCTCACGCCGGGTTCCACACTGCGCCTCTCCATCGACTAATCGAGTAGTCAATGGAAATTCCATTGACTATTCAATTAGCTGGTTCATCGAAATTTAACTCCTGAAAGTGGTTTAGGTTGGGGGTGTGACAAGACCTTCCAATTTTCTAACCAGGAGGGCTTCAGAAATGGCAGGTCTGATGGGAACGCCGAACTCCCCATCCAGTAATACATCCAACCACTGTGGAGAAGAGCATTCAGGCATTTTCTGGTGCCTGCAGCTTTGGTGTTCCGTATTCCTTCCCTGCCCGCCCCCCAGCAAAGGGGAGGTGAATTTGACAGCCTCCTTGTGCCTCTTCATTGGGTCTTCTCCAGAACAGCTTTTTCTCGGCTTCTGGCTCTGAATGCAGGAGCTGTAGCCCACTTTGCCCAGGGAGGGTATCCTAGAACTGCCTTTGCCTTCACTCCTATGCAGCCCAGGTAGGCTGGGGGGAGGGGAGGGGAGCGTGGCTTGACCCCAAGCTGCTGGACAGGCCTCTGACGCCTCGGTAGTGGTGGGAAATGGAAGGACGGGAGCAGCGGAAAGGATTATTTTGTTCCAAGCGTGTTTGAAAGTAGGATCTGTGGCTGGTTTCTTCACCCTTACTTACACAGGGACTCGCCGGGCGCGGTGGTTGACTTCGTGTTTGTGAGGGATCTTTGCCAAGTATTTCTGCCACCTTGACAGAGCGCACTGGTCACTTGACTTCGTACACCTTGCTTTTCTTCACCCATTACCATCTCCCCAGGCGTGTCCCTCGCCCCTTCCCCCCCCCCCAGGCAGAGAGAATGCCCTTCCTTTCTCTAACTGACCCTTCCCTCTGGCTATGAGTTCAGGGTTCTCCCTAACCTTAGGGCAGCCATCCAGTCTCCCAGAGACGCTGTAGAAGACTCTGCTTTCCACCACAGCAAGGAGCAGGTAGAACAAATGAAGACCAGAGCTGGGGTGCCCAGAGAAATGGGGTTCCAATAGATGGCCAAGAGGGAAGTTTCAAGTGGAGTGAAAGGGAGCAGCTCAGTTCTGAGGGGAGATCTTGAGGGGGTCTCCTGCCACTCCACTGAACGGCCGGCCACCTTCTCCAACCCCCTCCTCCTCAGTGGTTTAGGAGCAAGACCAAGTCTAAGTGTTGGCAGTGAAACGGCAAGCCGCGTCACCGGCATAGTCACCGCGGTTTCGAGCAGACTTCGGCCCGTTCAAGGCTTTGGGTCGGAACAGGACAAAACACGCGATTTGTAGGACGGCCCGAGGTAGGCAAAGCAAATGCTCAGGTGATATGCTGGCGCTGTGTGTGGCTGGCACTAGCCCCAGCATATGGTGTAGCCTGCTGCTCGCTGACCACTCCTGGCGTGACTCTTGGTGTAACCTGGACTCCGAGGCCAGAGATCCGGGGCTCCATGTCTGATGTGGATCCGTCCCTGACTCGTCATTTGCTCAAGGTTTATGAAGATGTAACATGGGAGTTCTTTACCCGGGACTAGCCACCAAGGAGTCCATCTGCTTCTCCCCAGGGCCCCCTACTTCAGCCAGATCAGCGGTGATTTACTTCGCCAGATCAGTGGTCCCTTGGGTTCCTAAGCAGTGATGTCTCAAGACCCGGGACGGGGGCCATTGGTCTGAGCAGAGAGGCGCTACTGAGCTGCCTTACCTCAGTGCAAAGGAAGATCTAGTGCAGGGCTGCTTAGCACACGGCCCGGGGACCGCATGTGGCTTACGGCCCATTGGTTGGTGGTGCGGTTTGGGTCTACACGGGGCTCAACACGCAGCCCGCAGGTGGGGTTCTTTGAACATGGCCTCCACTGGGAACACGCTCCACAACGGTGAGGCGTCTCCCAGGCGGGGGTAAGCATTTGGAAGACTGGCTGGCTGGAACAGACGGGTACAGGTTGTCAATGTTTCTAGCCCCTGTGGAGGAGGTGCCTGGAGACTGGGGCATTGTGTGAAAAGCAATTTGCCTATATATTTGCATGTCTATGCAACCACACTTAAGTTGCAGCCCTCAGCTTGTGCGGTGAGTATCACTGTGGCCCCCGGGGCTTCCAAAGTTGAGTAGCTCTGATCCAGTGTCTTGCCCTGGGGCAATCCTTTTCCCTGCAAGGAGCGTGGCCAGCATTGAGCCTTTGCAAGGGTCCCGCTGCCCTACACGTCTCATGGCGCCCTCGTCTTGCAGCCACCCGGCCTGGTCCTCTGCTCCATCCCCACAAACTGAATCACTGGGGGCCCAGCCCAGAGAGAGAAGATCCCTGAAGCAAAGTGAGCTTTCTTAACATCCTGGGATTGTTCCTTTCCTGCGCCGACCGTATTCCGCTAGGGGTTCCTCTCCCCCTCACCCTCGGTGGTGGGCCGGACACACACACTGGGGCTCAGTGGCGCGTTTGATCTCTCAGGAGTGATTAAATTCATATCATCCAGACTGACAGCTTAATATACCTCCGTCAGGCAGCCCTAAATTAGTTGTGTCTATCTTGCCAAAGCTATTGCTGCAGAAATGCCTCCTGACAGCTACCGCCTCGCGATACCCTTCCTTTTTTAATATAGCGCCCGGGTTACCTTTTGCTCCGTTCCAGGGCATCTTTCCTCATGTTTCATATAAATTGATCTACCGCGGCTGGAGTCACTCCCGTCTCCGTCTGGTGAGTGAAAACAGCTGCTTGAGTCCTCCAAACTTTTGCTGGGCTGCCCCGGGGGCTGCTTGTCTGTCTTCATACGTTCCGATCCCTGTGTGGGCAAGTGAGTTGATGACTACATTTTTCATTTAATTTCAGCAGCGGAGTGGGATTTTCGCGCTGGTGGAAGCGACAGGCCGACCAAATCCAAATGTGTCTTCTCTCTTCTCCCCCCCCCCCCCCCCCCCCCCCCCCCCCCCCGAAGCTCTTCTGACTCCTGGACCTGTCCACTGGTCCATGTGGCCTGGGGAGCGGGGGTCCTCTGCTAATCAAACCAGGCCCAAGTTGCATAGTGTGTTTCTGGTGTGGCCAGAGATCCACCAAAGTCTTGGGCCTCACCTGGGTTTGACTTCCCTTGCACTGGTCCAACTCTTCGATCTCATGGAAAGCATTGCCCCTCCCAAACATTCAAAGATTGTGAGTCAAATATCACAGGTGCCTCTTATTCATTGTAACCCACATACCTGGGTGTAGTTCACTGTGCTATGGAGTGGCACTTAGACCAGTTACAGCAAGAGGTAAGAACAAGGGAGTACCTCAGCCTGGACTGCAAGCCAGCTGGCTTTACAGACTCCTACACTAAGCTCAAGAGGTCCCAGGTTCAAGTCTGCCCAGTGGGAGTTAAATCAGCACTCTGATTTTTGGAGCCTTCATGGTCCCCTTTTAAAGCTCTTCCCTGTAAATAAGTGCTAGAAACTCCCTCCCACCCACCCTTAGGTGCGAGCTGAGATGTTCATACATTTGATATCGTTCTGGGAGCTAAGATATAAAACACTAAACATCACGAGATTCCTTAGCGAATCTTGAACGATGGCGATGCTGGAGGCAAACCTCTAATGTAGATGCATCTCGACGGGTTCAAGCCTCTCGTGAGTTGCCGACTGACCTAAGCTAAACCAGCTTGAAGCAAGACTGAAACTGGTTTGAGTGCGTCTACATTAGGGGTTTGTATCAGCATAATGAGATGGTTGCAAAGCAACAAAACCAATCTTGTGTAGCTGAGGAGACCCGCCAAATTTGCTTCGCTTGCGTCCAGAGGTGGAAGTGAAACAAAACATTCAGCTGGTGTTTCCTTCCCATCGATGGATCCCCACTAATAATAATTTGTACGCTTGCTGTAAGCCCCTTTTCACCAAGACACATGTGCAAAAAATATATTGACCTTTCCAGAGGGTGTGTGCCTCACCCCGTTTGAAGCAGGAAGGGGTAAGGTAGCTTGGCTTGATTGCGTGCGCTGTCAGACTTAGAAGGAAGAGTTAGCAGCTGTGACTTGTTCAGCTGAGGGGAGGGGAACCTGACCCCTGTGCCTACTGCATGTGGGAAGCCAGGCGCAGGAAGCAGAGCGGGCACGTGGCAGAAGTGTTCCTAGAACAGGTGAGCATGGCTCTGGGGTAGAGCTGAGGATGTGAGCTTAGGAGTGTAGGGGGAGGGGCTCCAGCTTTGTTGGGGAAGTTGGGGCTGGAGCAGGAGGGGGTTACCTCGAGCGGTGCAGGGGCTAAGGCAGCTTCCTGCCTCTCCCGGCACCGCAGACCATGCTGCGCCCCAGAAGCAGCCAGCAGCAGGTTCCCAGCTATGGGGGAGTGGAGCTAGTGCTTGGGGCAGGAGCAGTGCGCAGATCCCTGTGTGCTGTCTGCCTGCCCTCCCACCTAGGAGCTGGGCCTGCTGCGGCTGCTTCTGGGGCATAGCATAGTTTGCAGTGCCAGGACAGGTAGGGAGCTTAGGGCCCCCCACTGCTTACCTGATCCTCCTGCAGCAAGGAGCTCCAGTGCCTGACATTTCACTCCCCAGCACTGGGTCGTGACCTGTAGTTGGAAAACCCCTGGTCTGTGACCACAATAAACGCTTGTTTTCTCCAGCTAGACTCCGGCTGAAGGAAACAGCCTGATGCTAGGTGAAAGGAAGTCCTTGTATGACTGTCCTGGTTGGATCTGTACTGTGATGACATTTGAGATGGGAATATTTTTTTCTTATTTTGGGACTTGATTTTTGGGCTCGTGCAGGCCCCGGCCCCACATACAATGGGTAGCTGTTGGTTCTGTTGCTTCCCCTCTCTCCCTTCTACCTTGATATCATGTGTAACTCTTCTTTGGGATACTCTGGAATAAAACATGGTCTGCACCTTAGTGATAAATGTCAGGTAGACGTTAAATCACAATTGCTCCATCCATCTGTGAAAAGTAGCCACCTCTGAGTGAGATGTGGCAGCTGTTTTGATCTTGGGCCAAGACAGGAAGGAATATTTGAAGCACCGTTTGAATGGAATTGGCCAACCATACATCTGTTCTGAAGTGTAAAATGTGTGGGCCAAATTCTCTGCCAGTGTAAACGGGCAAAATTCTGTTGACTGTAGTAGTGCTTTGCTAGCTTACGCCATCTGGGAATTTGCCTCTATAGTGTTGATAAGAAAAATCTGCAGTCTTCATTTTCATTCAGGATTGATGCTTTCTCCTTGCTCCTTTAAATCTGTAACATGGCATTTGACTCTTGTGGGGTGTGCGTTTTGTGGTGGGGGGTGTGTGGGTGGGTGGGTGGTGTGTGTTTTTTTTTTTTTTTGTGGTCCAGATTTTTAAACTCATCTGCAACACTGGAAGATTCTTTTTGTAATGCAACTTTCCACCCCATCATGGGCACGCCCACTTGTTTGCAAACCTGGGTGATGCTCTACAGCAGTGTTTCCCAACCAGGGTTCCGCGGAACATCGTCAGGGGTTCCGCGAGAAATCGCGGAATGAATAAATAAATAAAACATTTTTCTTATCCTGTAAGCGGTAGCGCGCGCGCGCACACACACACACACACACACACGCACACGAGGGCTCGACAAACTATAGAATCTACTTGCCCATGGCAAGTAGATTTTGGCCGCGTGCCCGTTTATCGGCGGCGCGCACATGCGCAATGCGGCTCTTGCGCATGTGCAGTGCGGGCCTGGTGAGCGGCTTTGCTGCTGTTTGTCAAGCCGTGTGTGTGTGTGTGTGTGTGTGTGTGTGTGTGTGTGTGTGTCTATATACACAGCTCTTTACAAACTTTCTTGACAATAATTTAGCAGTAATTGATTTGTGCTCCCTGCTGTCAACTTTTTCTGGTCAAGCAAATGTTTTCATAGGTAGGAGTTCCTCAGGATACGAACAATTATTTTAGGGGTTCCTCCATCGGAAAAAGGTTGGGAATCACTGCTCTACAGCCTCCTGTCCTGCATGATGATGATGCAAATCTGGGTTTTTTGCAGGTGGCAACCCTTTTACAGCACGTTTCTTGTCCTTTTTCTGCGCCAGTGAAGGTTCTCACTGCTTTGACTCCAGTTTAGAATGTAGTTTTTGCTCCTATCTAAACCTCTCCAGCCAGCTTGGGGAAAGTCTTGTTTTCCTTGCCAAGAGCTTGATGGCGAGGGGGTGGGGGGGCAAATCTTCATAACTGCCACATTTTAAAGGAAGGAATTCTAAATAAAAAGCTAATCTCCTCCAAGGATTAGCAAAGCATGCGGCGTCTTGTCAGGCATAGAAGCACAGTTCAGGCCTTAATGTTTTGGGACAAGAGGGAGGATTCTGTTCAAGCATATCTCTGTCACACGCTGGCCGAGTGACCCAGGTGGCTCTTACAAACGGGGAAGGAGGGGATTGTTCGTTTCTCTGGAGGAGGAGTTGCGCTGACCACGTTTGGGGCGAACACCGAGAAACTCAGCCCAGTGGCTGTCGTGCCTGTTGGTCTTTCCTGCTTCGGCTGTTTGCTAAGAATCTGTTTTGGCAGAGACTCCTTGTACTATGACGTGCGGGAGATGGGTACAAACTGCATTGGGCCAACTACTTTTTGATTAACATGAGAGGTGACCAGTGTGACTCTGGGCTGGTGGGCAGAAGGAAGGGCTTGGTGCATCAAGATGTTGTTTCAACAAGTGGTTGGTCACTTTGGACAACTCCACTTTTGGGGAGCAACTTCAGACTCCCTAGGGCAGCGATGGGCAACCTAGGCTAGTGAGCAGCCAGATTCCGGTCTCCCGGGAGAGGGCAAGTGTTGCTCCTTGCGCTTGCGTACCTAGAACGTGCAGGGTGTAGCGAGGGCAGGACTCTCACTGTCACGATTGTGTGCAATCAGCCCGCACCTCGCTTCACCAGCCCGGCTTTACGTGCGTGTCGCTTTAGCAATGCTGGTAGGAAAACTGTGCAGCTAGAAACCAGCGGAATCTGGCAAACCTAATGCCCCCCTCCTGCCCGCTAGTTCCTCATGCTGCTTCTCTCGGAGAAGGGAGAAGAGGTGGAACGGTGCAAGGGAAGAGGCGGAGTAGAGATAAGGAGAGGCGGGGCCTGTGGTGGAGCAGTCTGTCTCAACTATTCCCCTTTGCCCCACTTCACCTGTCACCCCTGCTCAGCCCCCCCCCGACCACCCCTCTCCCCCACCATTCAGATCAGTGTTTCTTAAACTTTTTAAGACCGAGGAACACCAAACAATAATTTTTGTTAATGAGGAACACCAAGGACTTTTTGTTGGGGGGGGGGGGGGGGGGGAAGGATCGGGGGGAAGTTATTAAGCAAAAACAAGGCTCAGGGAAAGTTATTGAGAGGGGAAAAAAAGGTCGCCTACCCCTTTAAGGGCAGCCATTTTGAACTCTGATTCGGGCTGTTCCAGCACCCTTGACTCAACCGGGAAAAAATACCTACGCCCTGAGCTTAGATGGGATGGTTGCTGGACGACTGAATGGGCGCTTCGCAGCGATTGGAGGGGAGGGCTCTTACCTCGGGGTGTCAGTGTCTGCGTTCTCATTGGTACCTTCTGAAGTAGATTGACTACTTGCATTGTATATCGCACATCCCTTCCGAGTTTTAAAGCTTCATCAGAGTAGCCCGTTGAGAGTGTCTCTCCCCCCAGGGTTTTGGGAACACCTGTCCTTTTGTCTGTTGATTGCCAGTTGACTAATCAACTCTTCTAAAAGTCCAGGTTTGATCCATGAAGGCTGGTGAGCGTGATGCAAATAACAGGTTTAGGGCGTGGAAAGGCATGCAACCGGAGTGCAGTTATTTGGAAAACTTTGCCTCTATCACAGAACCGTTTTTTCTTCTCAACCTCAAGTCTTGAGTCACCTGGCTGGGGTGTGGGACTTCTGGGTTCTCTGCCACAGATGGCCCTCGTGTCCTTGGACATGTCACATTCTGTATCTGGTCCCCGGCAGCAAAGTGAGGAGGATGGCATTTCTTCTTCCCCTCTGTTGTCTGTCTGGTCTAAATAGACTTTCAGTTCTTTGGGGCTGGGACTGTCTCTAACTGGTAAGTGTATTCATCTAGCCACAGTGGTGTTCGGCCTCTTGTGCTGTAAAATCGGAGCCCCTCGCAGTCTTTACTGTATTTAACCTCACCACACCCGCTAAGACTAAGTGACTTTCCCTTGGTCATATAGGGAATCTGTGGCAAAGAAGCAAATTGAACTGTGACCTAGGCCTGGCTACTTGCAGTCCGAGTGCAGTGGGGACCTGACTTTGGCTCAAGTATTTTGCTGCTTCCACAGTAATCAGAGCATTGCCCAAAGCTTAAGCCATTGTAAGGCGGGAGTTGCCAATCTGTTGTCACCTGACTTGGCTGCATATGTGTTGGGGACATCTCTGTAGCCCAGGGCGGCAGCGGGTGAACTACAGCGCTTTCTTGGCACTCCGTTTTCAGCTGGTGTCCTCACCAGAAAAGTGTGAAGCCCTTAAAATCTACATAATTACGAATTCGAGTTTTCATATCCCCTACTCAGACTTCGGTCATCTGAAGAAGTGGGCTGTTGTCTTTTCCTGTGGCGGAACTTTGTATTGGACTGGAGAAAGCGATTTTCAGTCAGCGGTTTCCACCGAAAGCCCCGTGTTGTGGCATAAGCATGTGGGAAGCCAGAACGTAAGAACGGCCACGCTGGGTCAGACCAAAGGTCCATCCAGCCCAGTACCCTGTCTGACAGTGGCCAGTGCCAGGTGCCCCAGAGAGAGTGAACTTAAGAATCATCCGGCGATCCCTCCCCTGTTGCCCATTTCCCAGCTTCTGACAAGCAGAGGCTAGGGACACCATTCCTACCCATCCTGGCTAATAGCCCTTGATGGACCTAACCTCCGTGAATCTATGTAGCTCTTTTTTGAACCTTGTTCAAGTCCTGGCCTTCACAACATCCCCTGGCAAGGAGTTCCACAGGTTGACTTTGGGACAGACACCAGAAGGGGAGGAGTCAAGAGAGGGCAAAGCATCGTTTTATTAACCCATTCCAGAGCTTTACCACCTTGTGAAATAATTTTTCCTAATATCCAACCTAGACCTCTCCCGCTGCAACTTGAGACCCTCGCTCCTCGTTCTGTCATCCGTCACCACTGAGAACAGCCTCTCTCCAGCCTCTTTGGAACCCCCTTCAGGTAGTTGAAGGCTGCTGTCAAATCCCCCCTCACTCTTCTCTTCTGCAGAATAAATATGCCCAAATCCCTCAGACTCTCCTCAGAAGTCATGTGCTCAAGCCCCACTTGGATTGCCCTCCGCTGGACTCTCTGATTCATTCACATCCTTTCTGTAATGCGGGACCCAGAATTGGACTCAGTACTCCAGATGTGGCCTCACCAGTGCCGAATAAAGGGGAGTAATCACTTCTCTAGATCTGCTGGCAATGCTCCTCCTAATGCACCCCAATATGCCATTAGCCTTCTTGCCTACAAGGGCCACCCTGCTGACTCGTATCCAGCTTCTCATCCACTGTCATCCCCAGGGCCTTTTCTGCCGAACTGGAGTGTATGGCGTACAATGGACATTTTCCTCAGTGTTTCGATAAGGAATGAGAGAACAATACAGTGGCAGGAAATATCATAGAATCCTAGGGCTGGAAGAGACCTCAGGAGTCATTGAGTCCAGCCACCTGCCCAAAGCAGGACCACCCCCAACAAAATCATCCCAGCCAGGGCTTTGTCAAGTCGAGACTTAAAAACCTCTAGGGATGGAGATTCCACCACTTCCCTAGGTAACCCATCCCAGTGCTTCCCCACCCTCCCAGGGAAATAGTTTTTCCTAATCCCACCTAGACCTCCCCCACTGCAACTTGAGACCATCGCTCCTCGTTCTGCCATCCGTCACTACTTAGAACAGCCTCTCTCCATCCTCTTTGGAACCTTCCTTCAGGAAGTTGAAGGCTGCTCTCAAATCCCCCCTCGCTCTTCTCTTCTGCAGACTAAACAAACCCAAATCCTTCAGCCTCTCCTTATAAGTCATATGCTCCAGCCCCCTAATTTTGGTTGCCATCTGGTGGACCTTCTCCAATGCCTCCACATCCTTTCTATAGTGGGGGGGCCCAGAACGGGATGCAATACTCCAGATGTGGCCTCACCAGAGCCGAATAAAGGGGAATAATCACTTCTCTAGATCTGCTGGCAATGCTCCTCCTAATGTAACATTCGCCGCCTTGGCTACAAGGGCGACCTGTTGACTCATTCATATGTCACTTCTGTTGCTCTCTTCCACCGGCTCCCTCCTTGTGGGTTCAGCGTTTCACTTCAGGCAGGGTTGTACAGAGGAGAGCCGTGATGAATGAAACTGGGCTTCCGTTGAAACCTCTTTAAGTACCAGACTGGGGAGATAAGCATGGGAGAGCTGGTGACATTGGAGCCTAAAGTCCAACATGGCTAGTCCAGGCTGGGGTTGGAGAACGTGTAGGTTGGAAGGGGCACAATCTAAGCATCCACCTCTTCATCCTGGGCAGGGCAAACCCCCAAAGACCCACAGGTGGCGATGCCTGAAGCTCTCCTCCCCTGTGAAAGTAGGGCTGAAAGGGAGCAATTGGCAAGAGTGACTTTGCTGCTGATCATTTACACCTGAGCTGGGCTCGGTGGGGGAAACGCGTCGGGACTGCAAGAGGTTAAAACTTTGCCCCGGTGTTTACTTTTGTTGGCTGCCACACTGCAGAATAATCTGTCAGCACGTCAGGTGGGGATTTATTTGTGCATTAAAAATGGCCTGGGGCGGGCGGATGTAGGCGCTCTGCAGCATGCTGGAAAATGTGCCTCCAGCGTCAAAAAACAGCCTCTCCAAATATTTCACCTTTTTAATAAGTGCATTTAATTAAAGTCATATAACTTTTTTATTATTATTATTATTATTATTATTATTAGTATTATTAAAAAGCAGGGAGGGGGAAAATTGGTGGCCTGCTGAGGCTAAAAGCAAAGGCTGGAATACAAAGAAGAGGGGTTTAACTGTTGGCTGTTAATGGAAAACTCATCAGCAACATGTTGTTTCTCTTTATTTCCCACCCCTGTTTTGATTGGAGATAGAAAGTCAAGGGGACTCTCGGTGTTCTCTTCCCCCATCGCAAGGACCCACTTCGGTTCTGTTGAAAAGTAGCAGAACGATTAACTCTTCCCAAATCCAGTGGCCAGATTTTGTTTCTCTCGGATGTGCTAGTAATCTAATCTTTGTCTTAACTTGGATTGCTGTGAATCTCTCCTTCTTCTTCTTCTTCCAGTAGCTTCAATGAGCTCCTAAGCCAGGCTAAGATTTCGATTCATCTCGGGGACGGTGGTGACAGGAGAGGCTGTGGGGAGGCTGCCAGATAGCAGGTCCTCTCCATATGAAGGCAGTGGCCTTTGCATGGTGCAAGAATGTGGGTGATAACCCACAACTGAGTTGTGGGGGAGGGGAAGAGAGGGATGTGTCGAGGCAGGAATAAGGGAAACCCTCAACTGCACCGTGCCACGCACTTAAACTCGGCTGATAGTGCAGCCCTAGGAAGCCATGTCGACTCTCCAGACTATCTGGGCGAGGTCATGCAGAAAGGCCCAAGAGCCTAGGACCCGGTGAGGAAACCAAGACGAGTCGTCAACCACCCTTCCTACAGGCTGCCATGCAAAATGTTCCAGATGGCTTCAAATAGCAGGGTAATTCAATAGCCTGCTGTTGATTTGCATTCCCTGCTGTGGTTCTGGGTCAAGCTAGGGATGTTAAGAACTAGTCGACAGGGTAGTAGACTAGTCGCTTCCCCCTTCCCTGTTGCTGCCTCTATCAGAGGCAGTAAGGGGGGGTACTTCAAAGGGGCAGCGCCGCACGGAGCCCAGGATCAGCTGTGCGGCGCTGCTCCCTTTGAAACGCTGCCGCGGCATTTCAAAGGGGAAGCACCGCGTGGAGCCTGGAGTCAGCTGGGGAGTCCCCATCTGATCCCGGGCTCCGTTTCAAAGGGGTGTTTCAAAGGGGGCAGCGTCGCTCTATCGACTAATCGAATAGTCGATGCAAAAATTCATTGACTAGTCGATTAGTCAGTTACACGATACTTAACATCCTTAGGTCAAGCCAGTTACACTGGAAGTGGGGACTGTGAATCCCATCTAGCGCATTTCCTCCGTCAATCTCCCCACTGTGAGCATCCGTCACCCAGCTCTGCAGAGACCCAGGAAGGCTGTGACTTCCTCGTGTGTCTGTAGCATTCGGTCTCAGGAAGCCTGACGCACAGGTCAGCGTTTCAGCCAAAGAACGTGCTCTCCACTAGGTGCCGACGGCACGTCCCCAAGATACTGACCAAGGGGGTTTCTCCCGCGTCGTTTTCCTTTACTGCTGTTCAAAGGTACCTGCGATACCTCTCCTGCATAGCTCAAATGAGTGCATAGGGAAGGGGATGCTCTAAACCAGCAGTTGTCAAACTTTTGTTTTCTCGTGACCTAGTTGTAGAAAATTGTTGATGCTGCAACCCGATGTGAATTGACTAGCGTGTGGGCTCCGGGGTGGGGCTGAAGATGAGAACTTGCGGGTGTAGGAGGGGGCTCTGGCTTTGGGGGGGCAGGACTAGAGCAGGAGGGTCTTACCTCGAGCACTTCCCGGTCAGCAATGCTGCAGGGGGGGCTAAGGCGGCTTCCTGCCTCTCCTGGCACCGCAGACCATACTGCACCCCAGAAGTGGTCAGCAGCAGATTCCCAGCCAATGGGGGGGCAGGGGCAGTGCGTGGAGCCCTGTGCGCTCTTCCCCCTCTAGCCCACCTAGGAGCCGGGCCAGCTGTTGGCCGCCTCTAGGGCACAGCGCAGTCTGCAGTGCCAGGACAGGCAGGGAGCTGCCTCAGCCTCCCCACTGCTTACCTGATCCCCCTGCAGCAATGAGCCCCAGGGCCCGGCATTCCACCCCCTGCCCCATCCTGGGTCATGACACGTTGTTTTAGAACCCCTACTCTAAACAGCATGTTGCATGTTTATCCCCATAATAGAGATGTGAGGGTCTTTCACTTCATCAGGTAAGTAGGACTCTGCGTTGAATGCAAGTCGGAACTGAGCTCCTGTTGGGGTTGGAGGGCAGGACAGGAACAGCTGAGGTTGTAAGTTTGGGGAGGGGGGTTCCCCCCCCGGCCAGAAGATTGTCTGGTTTGCCCTCCTGTATAACACAGGGCATAGAACTTTGTTCTGTTAATTCCTGCTCCAAGCCCAATGACGACAGCCCATAGCTGAGTATGGCATATTGGAAGGACGAGATACAAAACCACTGGACTCACGTGGCCTGATTATGGCTGTTCAGAATGGACTTGCATTGGTAGAGTGGGGTGATGGGTTTAGAAACGCAGAAGCATCCCAGGTCTGCATAGCATGGAGAGAGAAGAGGCTCAATCCACTGGAGGCCAGATACTGGTTCCTTGCCATGAGTACTATTACTGAACCAACACTTTCCAAAAATAGAACATAAAATACTCGTGTAGATGCACTTCATGTTAGGGATGTGAAAATGCATATAACTGAATAACCGTATAACTGCTGAAAACGTCAGCAGTTACATGGTTTACACGCGGGGCAGCAGCCGGCTCGCTGGGAGCCCATGCATACAGGAAGCGGACTTTCAAGCCAGTTCCCAGCATGCACCGGCTCCCACCAGCCGCCCTGCGCTGCTGCCTCCAATACAGAGGCAGCAGCGTAGAGTGGCTGGCGGCTCCCCAGGAGCTGTGTGTAGCCATGTACCCATTTAAATGGCTACATTCTTACATCCCTACTTCAGCAGAAAATTTAGTCTAGGTGGTGATGGGATGAAGGGTGGGTGGGTGTGTATGTGTGTGTGCGTGTGTGTGTGTACTTGCAACGTGGCTATAGTTGCATCTGTGCTGGGTGTAGAGGATTTTAGAGATCAGAAACTGGCCAATGCTTTCTCGCTGGCGGCTTCTCTTCCTTCATGGCACTGTGGGGACAATGTCTGTCATTCAGTCGGGTGCCTGCCGCCTCCTGCGGCTGGGCTGTCCACATGCCAAGCTTCTCTGTCTCTCTCCTCTCGCTTTCATGTCCCGGCTGACCTCTGCGGTAATGCTGGGGGCAGAAGCGGGGGCTGGGGAGCGGGAGGTGGATTTCAAAGCAACGCGAAGATCATAAGTCCTATTTGATCAAATTCCATGCGTAAGTGGTGTTGAGAGAGCGTTGGTACACAAAGCGATCTCTATTCCCGCGCAGGCCATGTGAATGCGAGATGTGCTTAAATGAAACGGCCCCCGTAGGTAAAGCAGGACGCTTTCGTTGGTGTGTCGGATTCCTCTTCGAGATGCCTTGTCATGCAGCTGGGCTGTAGCAATTTTGAAGGATGATTGTACGGTTCTCCCCCCCCCCCCTGTCCCCCAAGCCTAGAGAGGGGAGAGAGAATGAATCTGTCTCTCCTCTAAGTGATCGGTTCCCTAAAATCACATGCAATTGCACTTCATAAAAAACAAAATGGCTACAGTAGTCGCTGTTAACAACCGCCCCACATGTTGCAATATTCCTGTTGTAAACTGCGCTGGTTTACATCCTTGGTGTATAAAGGAAGAGCACGGCAGCTTTCTGAGGACATAATTGAACTCTAGTGCTGATGGGGAAGGGGTGCTGGAGATGCAGACAATGCTATTGAGCAGTGGGGAGGGCGGCGCCAGGGAGAGCAGTGGGTCTCAAACATTTTGGCCTGTAGCCCATCCCACTCACTGCAGACCTTTCTGGGGACCTCCAGCCAATCCGGGCAGGCTCTCTGCTGTGGGCAGGAGTGAGTCCCAAGCCTGTGGACCACCTGCAAGCCAGTTGGATCACACTTTGAGAGCCATTGGGTTAGAGCAATGAAAACCTGGTGAGTTCTGGGTGGTGTGATCGAGGCAAAGCCATATAGGTACCAACAGATGAGGAGAGCTGGCTGTCTGTGCCTGGTGATCCTCTCCTTTGAAGAGTCTGGGCAGGACATAGCAACTGCAGACCTGAGAGAGATTAGGCCACTGTCTACTCTTTTTTTCTCCCCCCCCATCTCTTCCCCCCCCCCC
>JANRFK010005987.1:23336761-23355151 GCA_030068395.1 Apalone spinifera | reverse complement strand
TACGGCCATTCTTATGTTCTTATGTTATGTTATGTTCTCTAAGCCTTTGCATCTGTGAGGAATAAAGTGTATGTGCACTAAGATACGTGCAGATGTGCACCACCCATAGAAACACAGGGTGCCACTGTGGGCGCCCTGGTAATCAGCTGGGCAGCATCTGAATCTTTTCTGCGTGCCCTCCCAAATGCCCAGCTAATGGGGAACACTGTTCATATGAACCAATGTTTGCAAAGAGGTTATCGCAAGACCTTGCACTAATTTTAAAAAATAGAAGAAAACCGCGGAAGAGGCTGGGGCTGTATGTTAGTGAGTCCTATCAAAGCTGAGGGTGGGGGTGGGTGTGCGTGTCTGTTACTTAACAGTATCTGCTTAGGAGAGTTTTCTCCACCAACAAGGCCGTGCGACGGCCGTTTGAAACAGCCTGGTGGATTCCAGAGGCTGCGTTTTGGCTCCACCATTTTAGTTCACATGGGTCAGCCTTGGGAAGTAGGGATAGATGGTCCCTGGGGAGCAGGAACCCCAGCAGAGGGCAAGAATCGATTTAGTTTCCTTCTCTGTATTGCTCCTGCTCTTTTGCGTGGTTGTGGGAGGCTGTTTGATTCTCTTTCCCTTAAGCCCCCAGGCACAAAGGTACAGTTGAAAGCATGCTGGGTGGGTATGGTCATCAACCCCGTACTATGCCTTCGGGAGGGGTGTGGTGGTGACCTCAGGGCTCATAGCTGCACTGCCTGCCAAGAATCTAACATCTGCACACTTGATACTTGGCAGGGAATTGTGAAATCCGTGTGCATTCCCTGAGGTGAGGCATGAAAGGGGCGAGGTCGGCGTAGCTGTGTCTGGGCAGAGTGAGTCACAAGTCTTTCTTCCCGCTTGATTTTGTTTTCGCCAACCCATGCAGCCGCCGTGGGTGTGGGTGGAGAAGAGGAGCCATGTGAAGAAGCCAACTGGGGCACGTGGTGATTTTTGTCCTGCAGGACTGTTACAGTGGTGTCGGCCCGAAACACATGGTGGCAAAACACAGCTGGGATTTTCAGGGCGGGCTCAGTTCATACAAGGCACTTGGATAGCGTGGTGATGGGAATGCTATGGTAACCTAGGAAGAGGTTTGTTTGTTCATTTGTTTGTTTTTTTATAATAAACCCTTCACAAGAGGCTTATTCCCAGTGGGAGGAACCAGGCTCCTACCCTGGTTTGGAATAGGGATGTTAAATATCGGTTAATTGAATAGTCAAGTAACCTCACGAATTCTTATCAATTAGTCCACTATTCTATAGCCCTCAAGGGTGGGGCTGGCAGCCAGCACTCTCCAGACCCGCTCCTGAGGAGCCTCCTGCCACTCCGCGCTGCTGCCTCTATATCAGAGGCAGCAGCATGGGGTGCCAGGCAGGACCTGGCCCACAAGGGGGGCCAGTTTAAAAGCTAGTTCCCCTCGCGACCGACTGCTTGTTGCTCCGTGCTGCTGCCTCTGATAAAGAGGCAGCAGTGCAGTGTGGCAGCAGCCCCTGGCTGGGGCAGGGGGTCTGAGCTCCCAAACCTGGTGTGAGCTGGAACGGAGCCGAGCTGCCTGCCCACCTGGCTCCTAATACACTTTAAATGCAAAACTGCAGCGGGGGTAGATCCTGGACCCATCGCAAGCCGGAACTGAGCCAGGCTGCTGGCCAGCCTGCTAAAATTTTTAACTGGCAAGTGGCGGGGGGGAGGGAGGGGGGAATGTGTGTAGTCTGTTATGTTAACTGATCAGCAAAAGCGTATACGTTAATCGACTACACTATTGCATCCCTAGAGGGGAAGCAGGTCTAGATTAAAAGGTCTAGATGCTTCACAGACCATCACGCTGTCCCCGCTGCCTAGTGCAGAGGAGAGAGGCGATCAGGTAACTGGTAAAACTTACTGGGTGATGGTTATCGAGGACTGGTTAACCGGTGCCTGGAAGCAGCCCCACGTGGCCTTTCCCTGCAGGGCCGGGAGCCAGCGGTAGCCCCGGCCCTGGGACTGGGAGCCTCCCGCTGCTGGTGGCAGCGGCAGCCCGCTTAGTTGGTTAACTGATTAATGGGGATTTCACATCCCTAGTGCAGAGACTTATTTCCTAGCTATCCAGATCCTGAATCCTCAACCGAAGAAGAAACTTGTGGCCGTTACCTTTCTTTAAAGAGCTGCATGTATCCTATGGCTTCAGCAAACTCCCTAAATGCCCTTCAGCTGCGCGAGGTCACTCCGCTGTACCGCCGGTCTATCCCCACGTTTTTGATCACACCCCGGCTGCAGGACAGTAGTTGTGTTTTTTACTCTGGGTACGTGCTGCTTTCGGCCACATTTTCAGGGATTAAGGCTCACATGCAGGTGGGTTCTCTCCCTCCTTGCGGTCACCTGGACATCGCCATGGTGACGAACCTCCCTGAAACAAAAATAAAGAGCAGAACCGGTTGGACAGAAAGCGCTGGCTGAGAAATCTCCGAAGGAGCAGCGAAGCCCGAGGGCAGCCCCGTCGGGCCATACAGAGGCCAGTGGGGGTTTGTGGGGAACTGGTTCATCTTGGGAACGTGATCAGCTGAGGTATTAGGAAAGCGCCGTGGTACTGACGTAGCAATGCCCTCCTCCTATCCTGTTGGGATCAGGTGGGATTATTCTGCTTGGGAGATGAATACAATAAATCCGTAGCGCTAATCTCGGTAGAGATTAGGGTGACCGGGTTTCATCCCTGGGCAGAAATGATCATCTCTAGGCAATGGAATAGCTTTCCTGCGTGTGTCGTCGTGCCAAGTTTTGGGAACGAAGCAATAGCGGGAGTACGTGTAAAACGGAGGTGGAGGGCGCTGTGGGGTTGGGGTGGTCAGAAGAAAAGCAATTTATGGGTTAGAGGAGGGGGTTGTCTAAGGTTCAGCCCCTTATAGGTCCATTGGTCAATTAGCCCATTGAGTTGTCATTGTGCTATTCCTGTGAGAAGGCCACTAGCCCGCAGTCCAGATGAGGGATGTGAAAAGTCGTGCAGTGGGGTAACCGTGTAGCAACGCAATGGGGTCATCTGCCGGCCCGGCTTCCAGGAAGGTGACTTGGCTGAGCATAACCAACACCGTTAAACAATAAGATCCGTGTATCGGTTAACTGGTTAGTCGTTGACACACAAACATCCCTAGTTCAGACAGGTTCTGGCTGAAGGGTTCCACTTGGCAGTGTTATGCCGGTGGAATTCCTCACTCGAAATCAATAGCTCTAGCCCCTAACAGGTGTCCTCCAAAGACTTCAGCGAATGAGCCCTTTCTCAACTCGCTTCTTGTGGTTGCTTTTTTTTCCCCCTTCCTCCCTCTGCCTCGTGCCCGCCTGCACCACTGTCCACGAGCACCCCTTGTGCTGTATTTCCCACAGCATCGCCTCCACTCGCACTAGGCAGTGGTTACGACTGCACCTGGCTTCATTTCTCGGCTCCCTTCCCTGGAGTACATGGCAGCCACGAGAGATCTAGTCCCCAGGTGCTGAGGGGAGCAATAAACCCCAGCAGTCTTATGCCAGGCAACTGCAAACCACTGATGTGCCCCGAAAGGATCGCGAGGTGCCACCCCCCACCCGTCTGGTGGGGACAGCCTCTTTCAAATGGGGGAGCATCACTAGTAAGTCCGGGAGCTTGCGGTTTATTTCCCCTGCTGGGAGTCTCCCTCCTATTGTGACCTGGACATTGTGTTTTTAGTGGCGAGATCCTGGAGGGGTACTCTACCTTTTTGTCCCTTCCCTGATCCAGATAAGATGGGAAGGGGCTCCTGGAAGGCTGTCTAGAATTCCCTTTCCTTAAATCACGGGGAACTAACTTGGCTCGGCCAAGGAAATAGTCGCAACTCTGTGTTTTCCTTCTTCCCTTGTAGGCTGCCTTTCCAGCCTCTGTCCTGGGTGGTTTATATTTTGGGTAAACCCCAGGAACGCTGAGTTTACTTTAAGAACCATCTGCCTGGGTGGAACCAGCTGAGAGAGATGGTGGCTTGGGGGGAGAACTGGGACTCTCCTGTTTGCTGGGTTTGTTTGAAGGTTTCCGTGGTCTGAGTGGGGGCTGGCCGCAAGAGCCTGTGGGTGTTTGGTATGAGCTCATGCGTCTGCTTGTTTAGGGACCACCAGCAAGCTCCCAAGGGCCTTAGAAACCAGCGTGCTGCCCCCTTTTGATATTGCGAAGGCAAATATTGAGAAACCCTTTTTATCTGGGGGCGGAGGTGGGGAGAGCTGTGTTCTTTGAGGATGGGGGCTGCCGATCGCAAACTGCACCAAGAGTGGAATGTTTAACAATGGCTGAACTGTGTGGTACATGAAAGGTGCTGATGGGTAGTTCAGCTTGGGGGTGGAGGGGGCCCCTGGCTGGTTTTGAAGACCACCAGAGTTCTATAGGGATGTTGGAGTTCACACAAGGCGATGTGGTCAGATGCCTCGTTCTGCTTTCATCTTGAAATACCAGCTGGGTGGGTTTAAAGGCATAAATAAATTCGCTTCAGATAGTATCGTTTGGTGCTGTCTTCAGTCCAGTTTCTATATATTTTTAATTGCTTTTGAAATTTGGTCCATGAAAAACATTTAGTTGTGCAAAAACATCAGTGTGTACAAATATGTTCTCTTTTTGAAGCCTTATAGCCAGCCAGATTCACATCAGTACATGCCGGGCAGTATGGGCTTGCGGGCACAAGCACTCCTCAAATTCAGTCATGGGTCAGGTGTTTAACGTCTTCCGACTGGCCTTGCCCTGCCCCTTTTTGCATTGGCCACGCCCACTTTTGAGTTCTCACTTTCCACCATCAGAGCCCCAATCTAGGCTGAGTCACTATCTCCAAAGATCTGCCTCCTGGATTGACTCCGGGCTACAGATGAGGCTAGGTAAGTGGTCAACCTGTGGAACTCCTTGACAGAGGATGTTGCCAGAGAATTTTGTGAAGGCCAGGGCTTTTTAAACCCTCTTAAAGGAACTAGATACATTCATGGAGGTTAGGTCCATCAATACTTATTGGCTAGTCTGGGTAGGAATGGTGTCCCTAGCCTCAGTTTGTCAGATTTCCACCCTCCCCCATGATGGAAATCATTAAAAGAAGGGATAGAGGATAAAACAGAATGTATTATTGCCTCTTTATAAATCCCTGGTATGCCCGCACCTTGAATACTGTGTAGAGTTGTGGTTGCCTTATCTCAAAAAAGATAGTGTCATTGGAAAAAGTTCAGAAAAGGGCAGCAAAAATTATTAGAGGTAGGGAATGGCTGCCAAATGAGGAGAGAGTAGACTGGTACTTTTCAGCTTGGGAAAGAGGAGGAGAAGGGGGGGATATGATAGAGGTCTATTAAAATCATGAATGGTGTGGAAAAAGTGAATAAAGAAGAGTTATTTATTCTTTCCCAAAATGCATGAACTATGAATCACCAAATGAAATTAATAGGCAGCAGGTTTAAAACAAACAAATGGAAGAACTACATGTCATAACCTATAGTCAACCTGTGGAACTCCTTGCCAGAGGATGATGTGAAGGCCAGGACTTCAATAGGGTTCAAAAAAGAGCTCAATAAATTCATGGAGGTTAGGTCCATCCAAGGCTGTGAGCCAGGATGTGTAGGAATGGCGTCCCTGCCCTCTGATTGTCAGAGGCTGGAATTGCGTGACAGGGGAGGGATCACTGGATGATTCCCTGTTTTGTTCACTCCCTCTGGGGCATCTGGCATTGGCCACAGTTGGAAGAGAGGATACTGGGCTAGATGGACCTTTGGTCTCACCCAGTATGGCCGTTCTTGCGTACCTCATAGATGCGTCTGCCACTCTGGTGGCGTGTAGCATCGAGTGCAAAAGGGTGTTATCTCTGTCCGCATTCGCTTGATTCTCCGTGCCCTTTGAGTGAGCAGACGCCCTTGAGCCATGGTGGCTCTTACTCCCTGTTTGTTTTTGCGTCCTGCCCCCTATGCTGCACAGACTTACTGCATACTCCGTGACAATTTACTGGCCCAGCGTGTGGTGAAGGAGAGCGGGTGGGGGGGGTAACCTGGATGGAAGGCTAACTGTGGTCAGGCCGCCACCGGGGTGGTAACTAAGCGTGATGTTCCATCTGTTCCCTTCACAACAGGTTTTTAAGAAAGTGGGACGTTTTGGGAGCTGCTGAATGCCTGTGACCTGCATGCAAATGGAGCAGGCTCCAGCAGGGTATGTTTGTCTTGGAGATGCAACCTGGACAGCCCCTTCTGCACAGCAGCAGTGTGCATGCTGAAAAGCACCACCTTAACCCTCTCCTGGCTGGCAGCGGCATGCAGCCGGTCTCACTTGAAGCGTGAAAACTCCTTGCCAGAGGATGATGTGAAGGCCAGGACTTCAACAGGGTTCAAAAAAAGAGCTTGATAAATTAATGGAGGGTAGCGAGGGCTCCGGGAGACAGCCAATGAGGGGGAAGTGCAGAGACTCACAGTACAGTACAAAGCTCACCGCCAGGAAAGCTTGGCTCTCAGCAGTCCAGCTGTCCCTTCCTTGCTGAGACGCTGGGGGGGGGACAAACTCCCTGAGGAAAGAGCAGCTTGGACCTGGCGGGGACTGTGGCCACAGCTTGTAGTTGGCTGTAACCACCTGGGCAGCTCCGCTTGCATTTCACTCCCTTGCTTCGCCTGGAGCCAAGATGGCGCAAACACAGGGGTGGCCCAGAATATCTCCCAGAACTCAACTCCCCGCATCACACTTCTCGCTGGGGAGGGCTTTGGGGCACCCTTGCGGAGACTTTCTTCGGCTTGGGCGGTGACTGGAAGAGCAAGAGCACCTCTACTGATTGTCCTGTCCTGTCCCCATATGCTTCCTCTTGCGCACAGAGCCTGCTGCCTACTCATTGGCGGGGGGTATACAAGTCAGGAAGGCGTTGCCTTCCCAAACCGCTTGGTGTGGGCTCATACTCATAGACTCATAGACTTTAAGGTCAGAAGGGACCATTTTGATCATCTAGTCTGACCCCCTGCAGAATGCAGGCCACAGAATCTCACCCACCCACTCCTAGAATAATCCTCTCACCTGTGTCTCAGATACTGAAGTCCTTGAAACGATGGTTCAAAGACCCCAAGCTCTGCCCACACTCCGCCTCCTGCTTCAGATGACTCCTGGGCTACCCCCAAGCTTCAGCCGCACTGAGGCAGGGACCATGCGCTGCCTGCCCTCCCTGTGCTCCAGGTCTGGGGACACTGAGGCTTGCCTGCCACTTACCTTCCCTGTGTTCCAGGATTGGGGAAGCTGATGCCAGGAACTGGCGACCTGCCCCTGTGGTGCGGGGGTTTGGCTGTCGCAGGGGAGGAAGAGGGGGATTGGGGGTTGGTTCACCCACATACCTGGGTTATCACTGCTCAGGACTGTTTGAGTCCGAGAACGTGGCTGGTAGCTCCGCGCTCCTGCACCTTATCTACAGTAGAGACCTTCTTTATTCTGGGGTTTGCCCCCTTTATGGTCCCCGATGCCCCATGTCGCCAGCTGCACTCGTGAACCCATCCAAGACAGAATTCTGCCTGCTCCTCTGCTCCAAATGCCAGGACTCTAGTGATGCAGTTGTGCTGGCAGCCAGTCACGGATGGCAGCAGGCAGGACAAAGGCCCAGTGTAGCTAAGGCCCTAGATTTCGGGTCTCCTTGTCCCGTGGAATATATTGAAATGTCCCGTATTTTCTGATTATTATTTTTTTTCCCGGCCATGAGGAGAAAATTCCGGGTGCTTACCAGGCTCCGCAGGGTAGCTGTCCGGCCGGAACAGGGAGACAAGACGGCAGGCAGCTGTTGGGGCCGAAAGGCATTCCTTAAAGGGGCCACGCTCTGTGTGTGTGTGTGTGTGTGTGTGTGTGTGTGTGTATTTATTTATTTGGGCTCAACAACTTTGGTCTCTGCCCCTTTTTTTTTCTCAACAGAATTTCCCCCTCCCCGGTGGCTTTGTTTGTTTGTCGGGGGTGTTTGGTATTTTTGTTTAAACCATCTGGCAACCCCTCCTCGCTCCCCCTCCCCTCGGTGCACCAGAGGCTGGGCAAAACCCCCTTCCTCCCATCTCTTTCCTCCCCATGGTGCGGGGGGGCACACTCAGCAGCCCTGCCTCCTCCCCTCCCTGTGGTGGGGGCGGGGCTTTAGCAGAAGGGGCGGGGCTGGGGGCTTGCCTCCCCCAGTCCCAGCTGCACCAACCGCCCATGGAATGAAGTAACTTCAGCTCAAACTGCTGGCTCTCCAGAGCTGGATGAACGAGGGGAAGTGAGGGCTGCTCTCCTCCCTGGAAGAAGCTGGTCCATCGGCAGACCCACCCTGGGGTGCGGGAGGTTTCTTGCCATGTGGCCGTCATACTGACTCAAGCTTGTTGCCTCGCTCTGCTACAATTACACTGGATGCTTATTTCCTCCTCCCTTCCCTGGCTCAGGGGTGTGTGCGCCCCTTGCTTTGCTGCAGGACGTAACTGAGGCGTGGCCTCCTTCCCCGGCCTCTGCTCTCCATCGCTCTTCTTCCCCGCCCAATCCGGAGAGAGGCCCCCGATACTCCTCCTAAAGCCATCTCTGCAGAGAACGGGAGGGCACCTTGCAGCCTGTTACTTGGCATTGTGTGCGCTGCGTATCTCGGTGGTGCATCTAACCTCCGTTGGCTTAGACGGAGACAGCCGGAAGCCTTCTCTTGTCTATGCCAAACCCAAAAGGCCCCGGAGCCGGTGCTGCCTGTATTCGAGTGTGTGGTTTTGTGGCTGAAACTGCCACGCTGGGAAAGGAGGGCAACCTTTTGAGGCTGACGAGGGTCGTCCATGCTCTGCGCCGTTTCTGCGGGTGTCAGAATGGGGTGTGCCCAGCGGCGAAGGCAGGAAGTCCTGCAGGCCCCAGGTGGAATGTGTCTTCTCTGAGCTGGGCTCATCTTTAGGAGATGGAAGCTGCTGATTCAGACACCGGCTTTGTGTGGCTGGCCGCTTGCTTAGCCTTGGAGTGGTGCTGGGGAAGGGAAACATCCCAGTCTCCCCCCGGGCAGTGGACAGACTTCATGCCTGCCTTTGGTGTAGCCGTGTGCCAAGATAGCGATGGGGGCAGGCTCCTGTGATGTTCCCTGGGCAGGGAGAGCCTGACTTTTATGCGATCCCTGTTGTAAAGAATTTAGCCCTATGTCGTACCTGATTACAAACTGATCTTGTTAATCAAGTTCTCACCTGTGGGATTTGATTTCTGATGCTTCAGAAGAAAGGAGCTGCTCTCCTCCCAGTGCATGCTGGCCAAGTGTGGCAGGGAGCATGTCTGTAGGTGTGAGGGAAACCATCCCTTCCTGACCCCTATGGGAAAGTTAAACCCTGAAGGATGAGATTTGATTATACCAATAACCTTTCAAAAATGTTCCTAGCACAAACTTAGCTCCACCCTGGCATGGGACTTTTCTGACTGCAGTTTACTCTTCTCTTTCTCAGATGTGTGTGTGTGTGTGTCTGGGTGCATTTTTGCACCTTTAAGGGATCACTTTCAGTCCTCCTCGTGGCTCGAAAGTTGAGCAGAACTCAGCAAAAGTTCAAACCATGTAAATTAATTAAAAGCATCTCATAAACTCGTTGAGTCCCTTAGTTTTACTCACTGTTCATTTTTAATCATCTGGAATCTCTTCATTGTACCCAAAAATACCTTGTTTCTCTAGGGCGGCTGGCTGGCCCAGTCCCTGTGAAGTTGTGCTGGTGATGTGCATGAGCCTCATGCTGTGTTGTTGCAGGACTGGTAGCCCTAATGCTGGCCACGATTACTTTTCAGGAAAAAGCATTGATTTTTTTTTAAATGACATGAACTGGCTCTGCCAATATCTAAAATGTTAAAGGGGGAGGGAGTGAAATTGGGCATTTCGATCTTTCGCTGGCTGTGTAAAATAACTTCTGTAGAAGCTAGTTCGCTGTAGCTTTGCTGTCTTCCTGTGTGTGGGAAACAGGGTGTTAAATGAGACTTGTAGCGAAAAGCGGATCTCTTTTCCAGCGAGATGGAAGGCTGTGGACGTTCCGGAGTTCTAGCAGAGTTCATTGGGACCCACAGGTGAGCGTAGTAGGCTGAGGCGCATTAGCTGAGCGGTGTGTTCGAGGAGTACTCGGCACCGGGGTAGCTGGTGAATACAGATCAGCTATGAGTTACGATGGTAGTCATGCGCTGAGTGTGATACAGGGGTTGGGGAGTCTGGTAGAAGGTACGTAACAGCCAACATGGATTTGTCAGGAACAAATCATGTCAAATCAACTTGATAGGTTTCTTTTTGTTAGGATAACAAGCCTTGCGGTTAAGGGGCAAGTGGTAGATGCGGTATACCTAGCCTTTAGTAAGGCATTTGATACAATCTTGCGTGACTTTCTTATCAATAAATGAGGGAAATAGGACAAGAAGCCGTGGGCTTAAAGTGTAGCAAGGGAGGTTGAGGTTGGACATGAGGAAAAACTTCCTACCTGTCAGGGTGGTTAAACACTGGAATAAAATTGCCTGCAGAGGTTGTGGAATCTCCATCACTGGAGATATTTAAGAGCAGGTTAGACAGACAGATACCTGTCAGGGATGATCTCGATGGGGCTTGGTCCTGCCGAGAGGGCAAGGACTGGATTTGATAACCTCTCAAGGTCCCTTCCACTTCTAGGTTTCTCTGATTCTGAGATGCATTGGCAGAACCATGGAGGCGATAGATGTTGGCAGTGGGGCAGAAGAGCTGGGTGGGAAAGGTGCAGATGCTGAGCCAAGCACTGGAATAGAGGGCAGACAGGTTATATAACTGTGGGGTGATGGTTTGGGGAAAGTCGTGTCAGATTAGAAGGTGCTGTAGGTCAGGACTAGGGGCAGAGCTGAGGTGCACTGAAGTTTCAACAGTAGTTTCTTCTGCTCTGAACAGTTGTTTCTGCTGCCCAAAATGTCTGTTTCACTCACTCACAACCTCCTCCAGATTTTTAAGAAAATATATATATATATATATATATATTTTTTTTTTTTAAAGGAAGCTGCAAACCACTGCGGATAAACACCGTAAAAGTGGCAGCTGTGACCACGTGGTCATCCTGTGTGAAATGTAACCAGTATGCACAGCAATATCCGTGTTTGTAGTGCTAACTGGTGGCAGGTATGAGACCCACCAGCTCTCTCTTCCACCGCATTCTAACACGACGTTGGATAGAAGGCAAATATTTTTCTCTTGGTGAAAGAGAGGAAGATTTTATATTAAAAATAACTTGTTTAATTTCTTCTCTTTGCATACACATTCCCTCGTTCGAATGGAGCAATTGAAAGGTAAATTGTCGTGTGGGCTTTTGTTGCTCTTTGGAAGGAAGTTAATTAATCCTGGTAACTTTTTTTTTTTTTTTTTTTAATGCTTTGCCCTCTAAAATCCTAAGCCAGTTAGTCTACGGGGCCAATGTTGTGTTCTCTTGGGCGTGTGTTTGAGTGTTAATTTCACATTGAGCGTCAGGAAGGGACCGGGAGCAGCCCAAAGGCCAAATTCAGGGTGGGGATAGTTTTCAAGCTTTTCCACCCTTTCTCTACAGTAAACCCTAATCCTCGCCCCAGGGGCCTGTCTCACTGAAAATGTGACTTAATTTTACCTCTCTATCCTATCCCAGAGTCCACTGTGAGAATTAGACGGGCTTTTTTGCTGTGCTAATTTCCCAGATCCGATCGTATAATTATCTTTTTATTGTGCTGGGTGTGTTCTCAGTTTCCCTGCTGCCCTGCAGCAAGGTGTGCACACACAGACCTCTCTTTGGCTTAGACTTCCCGGGTGAGCTCTACAAAAGTACTTACACTCTGAACTTCTAGTTGCTTCCTGAGTTCCTCATCTGTAAGGGCTTGTCTTCATGACGTGGAAGATCGACCCTACTGTGGTTGATCTTCCGGAGTTTGATTTAGGAGGTCTAGAAAGACCTGCTAAATCGAACTCAGAAGGCACCACTGTCAGTGCCGGTATTCCTACTCCTCATGAGGAGTAAGGGAAGCCAATGGGAACGCTTGGTCCCATTGATCTCCCGCTGTGGGGATGGTGCAGAAACTCAGATTAAGGTACTTGACTTCAGCTATGTAATGTAGCTGGAGTTGCGTATCTTAATTCGCACTTCCCTGGTAGTGTAGACCTGGCCTAACATGGGGATCATAACACCAGCCTACCTCACTGAGAATAAATGCATTAAAGATTCCAAGGTATTTGTATACCACGGTGACTGGGTCCTCCATCGACCGAGGATTGACAGACTGACTTCATTGGTTCTATGCTCGCTCGCTAGGACTTGAGTCCACCTTCTGGCTAGCTTTGTGGGGAGGGGAGGTTCTGTGATACACAGCTGATGCGCTGGGACTAAGCGGGTGAACGTGAGGGCTGCAAAGTTGGGCTCTAAGTGTGAGAGCTGCCGAATTTTGGGGTGGTTTGGAATCTGAGGGGCATGGGTAGTTTGGGAATCCATCTCTAGAGGGGGAAAAATCTTTAAACCTGGCTCGGTTTTTGCTAGCATTAACACTGCATTGCCTTTGGCTGTGCCCCATACACAGAGCAGGTTATTTTCAGGCCCTAACACGTCCAATTGAAGTGCTACAGACCTGTAGAACATACTGTCTCTCTCTCATCCTTCTTGATGGCATGATCTGAAGGGATCTTTTGCCTCACGCTGAAAGGGCCGGTGCGGTTCTCCATGAATGTGACCTGCCTTTCCTTGTAGGTGCTTGGGGTTAGAACAGCAGGCTATCTGTTTCCCCCATCTCATTGACTTTACTGTCCAAAATGCCCATATATAGAGGGTCTATAACTAGAATACCTATGTACAGGGCCTCGCACAATGGAGCTCGGATTCCAAACTGGGGCCACTGTGTGAACAATTGCCGTAACCCAGCTTATGTGGGGAGGCAATTCCTTGAGGACCCACATTCTGACATTCATCTCCTGAGTGGATGCAGCTCGGGCATCAGGAGACGGCTTTGTCACCTTTGTACCCATGAACTTGAGGGCCTGCCCAGCTCCCAGTGCTACTTACACAGCACCCCTCTCTATGGCAACTGAGCACTTCCCAGTGATAACATCAGAACGGCCATTTTGGGCCAGATGAAAGGTCCACTAGCCCAGTCTCCTGTCCTTCGACAGTGGCCATGCCAGGCACTTCCGAGGCAATAAACACAACAGGTAATTGTGGCCCAATCCCCCTGTTGCCCTTTCCCAGCTTCTGGCAAACAGCCTGCAGACACCCTCCCTGCCCATCCTGGCTAATAACTACAAAAAGACCGGGATGGTTTTGTGTCCATGAGCTTGCTCAGTTCTGTTTTTGAATCCTGTTAGTCTTTGCCTTCTTGATATCTTCTGGCAAGGAGTTCCACAAGTTGCCTGGGTGATTATGAAAAAAATACATATCCTTTTGTTTGTTTTTAAACCTGCTGCCTATTTTACTTGATGGTCCATAGTTCTTATGTTCTGAGAAGGAGTAAACATTTCCTTATTTACTTTCTCCACACTAGCCATGATTTTATAGAGCTCTATCCTAGCCTATATATGTATGAAGTGACCTTCCACGGGAGAGTGGAAAAATGTCACACGTGTTGATGTAGCCTTTTCGTGCTGCGTGCGCATTAGTGATGGTTGTCTGTGGAAGCGTGGAAAGCGGTGGCCTTCAGGATGGTGAATACATCCTGCCAGGATGAGTTTCCTTGCTCTTGCTTGGGTCCCTGAGAAAGTTTTGTGTCTCGTACAAGCAAGTCTTTTCCCATTGCACTAGATTAGGGATATCAGTAGTTACTTGGTTAACTAGTTACCTGGTAAGCATTTGGCTTACCACATAGGTAATTGGTTAACTGGTCTGGGTGGCTCCAGTCACACTGAGCTGCGGTGACCCCGTCCCTGCCTCAGCTAGGAAGGGGCAGGTGGGAGCTGGCCATTCTGTTTCACCACAATTTTACATCCCTAGAGCAGAGTTGCTGTCAATGAGCCTCGTCTTGGTGCTTAGAAGATTTTCTAGGGGGATCCGGTTCCATTCCATGAAGCGCTCCGAAGACACAGGCCATGACTGTGAACTTGACCCCTCACCCCTTCTGTGCACCCAAGCAGTGAGACCCAACGGTTCCGGGCCCGAGGCCAATTCTATGGCGCATGGAGGCGTTCCTGGTTGATAGGAGCTGCAGCTCCTTTCCTTGAGCCCCGACACGCGCTCTGTGTCTGTTTTGCTCAGGGACCGGTCGCGTTCTTCCTCTCCCAGACACGCTACGTCTTGCCTGCATTTGATATCCACCTTTTGCAGGGGAGAAAAGAGGAAGGGCGGGGGAGTGGGGGGACTTAATCAGCTTATGGTCAGAACAGGAAAAAACACTGCTTAAATGGGTAATCCCCTAGGATAGGAATCAGCTCAGAGCTGGGGAATGAATTTGCCAAGTGGAGTTCTCTCCCCTCGCCCCCAGAAAAAGTAGTGCGTGTTTAAAAGGTGAGTACAGTCAGTTCTATTGCTGTGTTCCGGCTGCTGCCCACCCTGGGTTCAAACGCTGGCCCGGGCTGACATGAGAGCAGTTGGAAATGTCTTCGTCCTCACCGGTGGACGTTTTCTGTCCCCTCTCAAAATTTGCCATGACACCTCCTGTTTGAAGTGCTCCTTCAACCTGTCCACGCCCCAGTGGCCTCCTGTCTCTGTGCCTGCTGAAGCCTTCTCAGAACGTCACACGCAGGCCCTGCCTTCTTTGCAGAACTTACGCACCCGTCTAGTGGCTTCCGTGGGACCTGAGCATGGCAGGGCATTGACAAGGAGGTGGTTCGGCACCTTGCGGGATGGGTCCCATAGGTTGGAATGGGGAGGAGGTGCCTCCGGACATTACTGACGGGTGTAAACAGAGCTGTCAGGCTGAGGAGGAATTTGTGGATGGCTTGCGATAGATGGGTCTGGCTAGCTTTTTCCTCCCCAACAGCAAAATCAAAGTCCCAGCAAAGCTTTCATTACGGGATGCAGGAATCCCTGGGGAAAATTCCCTGGTTTGTTATGCTGGAGATCAGTGTGGGTGGTCGCCAGGATCCCTCCTGGCTTTTAACACCTCTTCTGCTGAAGTATTTCTTTCCTGTGTATTAACCTTTTTGCAAAACTTGGCTGCCGAAGAATTGGCCCAGACTCTAGCATGAGAACATTGCAAGGAGTTCCAGGCTGTTTACAAACACGAATGAAACTTTCCCGCCCTCGAGAAATAGGAGCGCTTCCCCCAGCAGTAAAATGCTGCCACTTCTGCATGGAACGCATTTACTGAGGTTAAGATAATGCAACATAACTAAATATACGGCAACTGAGGATAAGGTTGAAAAACACCACCTCGAATTGCATCTAAACCAAGTATATAGGCTAGCTAGTGAAGAGAGATGCATCAGAACCCGGAGTTATTAATTCTCTACTTATGGAAAGCACCATGGGATGTTTAATGAAGATGAGCAATCAGGACTTCAGTTTCTGTGAATTCAATGGCATTGCCCTATCTCATAGAGCTGGAAGGGACCTTGAGAGGTCATCCTCATAGCAGGACCAAGTACCAGCCCTGGCAGATCAGCCCTAGATGGCTCCCTCAAGGATTGAGCTCGCAACCCTCAGTCGAGTAGGCCAATGCTCAAACCACTGAGCTATCCTTCCTGGCCTGGTGTAAGTGAGAGGAGAGTTGGACCTAAAGAAACCCTTGTGTGCTCAGGTTGAGGGTCGGGCTTAGAAATAGCACAATGTCTAAGGATTCAGGAGTCCTGGCCTACCCCTCCAGGTAAGCTGATTAGTTTGCAACTAAAGTTGTTGATATTTCCTCAAGGGCGTTTGAGTTTCTTCCTGGGAATCCAAGCTGTGTGATGGCCCTTGGGAAATGAGAAGGGAATGCGTGGAGAGATCATTTCTCTTAGGGATGTGAAAGTAAACGCGCGTACACAGTTAGCTGGAGAGACTAGGCTCCTCAAATAACCTTCATGGTTACACTTATCTCCCCCAGCCCACAGTGCTGCTGCCTCTGATATAGAGGCAGCAGTGTGGAGGGGCAGGCAGGAGCTGGTGTGTGCTCCCATGCATACCAGCTCCCACGGAGCTGCCTTTCCCCCCCTCCCCCAATGAAAATGTGTAACTGCTGAAAATTTTGGCGGCTCCACATTTACCTAAATAAGCGCATTTTAACATCCTTGATTTCTGTCTGAGAGGGTCAGATGAGGAAGCTCAAGTATACAAGGATGGCTGCATTTCTTTGGATGGGGCTGAGAGACGGCGTTGCCGTTCACTCCCACACGAGAGAGCATGCTGCCCTCCCGTTTCCCTCCTTCCTGGGGCTGAGTCCATCTTCTGGTAAGCCGCTCTAGATGGTTGCTTTACCTGGGAAGCCACGGGAGTCTTGTGTGACTTGTCTCCCTTCTCCCCCCCCCTAAGTTTACAAATCAATTCAGGATCTGGGGCGATCTCCGAGTAGGAGGCTTACACCTGTTGGCCTTCAAGTGGGAAGAGTTTGCTGCAGGATTGCAGGGCATTCTTGAGTTAACACTGACTTAGCCTGCTCCTAATAAAGGATGATTTACGTTGGAGGGGGGGGAACGCTCAGATCCTACTGGCTGGATTTAGTTAGGGGCTGTTTAAGCATCAGCACTCAACTGCTTAGTGCAGTTCTCCATGTAACACTCCAGTAGTGCTGGGCTGCGGCAGGCCCGCTGGGTTCACTCGGTTTGTAGACAGCCCCATGCAGTGCGCTTGCTCTGGGAGCAGCCAGAGCGATCCAGCATGACTCTCACAGACTTGCTGTGCGGGCCAGGAGGAGCTCTCTCCATTATACAGGACCCCAAAGTAGTAAGGAAGGAGGAGAGGGTGGGGAATCTTTCCTTCCAGGATGAGGAATCTGAGGGGCTGAGTTTAGTTTAGGTTAGGAGGGGTGATGGCAAACAAGCCCCAAGTTCCCCACTGCGGCTTTTCCCATGACTTTTATGGGCAAAAGGGGTTAATGAATTACCCCAAGGGAGAATTCCAGACTGAGGTAGGTTAGCACAAACTTCATTAGCTGAGCCTTTTCTGTCTGGATTGGAGTTTTGTAAGCTCTTCCGGTCCCTTCCCTCCTTCCCCCACGCAGGTCTTTGTAGAGCCCCTAATCAAGGACGCAACTGGACAACAAAAGACTGTCCTTTTTAAACCCATTCACCTTCCCAGACAGAACACAGAGGGCATAGAAAATTACCTCCTGCCCTGGTAATATGAAGTTCAGCCAACTAAAATATGGAGCCAGTTAATGGTGTCTCTAATTTTTTCCATCCATAGGTGGATTTTTCTCCATCTATGTGCGGAATAAATTGTATGTGCACCCAGGCATGGGTGAATGTGCACCACTAGGAGAAACACAAACCTCGCCATGAGCGTTCTGCTAATCAGCTGGGCAGCACTGAAATTTCTCCAGCGCGGCCGCACTGGTGCCCAGCATACAGGGAACGCTGGAGCCCGAGTTTACCAGGAATGGCATCGAAGATCTAAAGCCGTGTTGCCCTGGGTAACTTAATAAAGCTGCCACTTAATTGTCCTGCTTGACAACTAGCAGGGTCCAAGGACAGGTCAAGCTGATAAGTCATAGCTAAGCTTGCCAGAATTCCATTTTCTTTTTTTACAAAATAATTGATCATTTATTTTTTAGCATTTGTTTTGGATGTTTTATTAATTTAAATGTAAACAGTTGAGGAGAATGTGACTGGAGTTGTTGAGATTCACCCATTAAAACACAAACTGTCAATGCTGTATATCACTATACAAAGCAAATAGCCTTAAATCAAACTCTAGTCTAGTAGGTTCTCAAGCAGCATTCTGCTTACTCTGCCTATCTGTAAGTTTCTGTTATTGACGGAAACATTTTGGTTGGTTTGTGCGTGTATGGTAAGATCAACATTTACTGATCACAATCTTATCCTTCCGAGTCTAGTTATAGATGGATACATTTTAAAAAGTGATAGTCCCTTGAATGTGTAGGAATGGTTTTCCCCTCTTCTGTTCTTTTTCTGGAGCAGTTTGCAGAGATCCAATTTTGGTGGATCCAATTTCTAGGTTGGGTATTAGGCAAAACGATTTCCCTAGGAGGATGGGGAAGCACTGGGATGGGTTCTCTAGGGAGGTGGCGGAATCTCCATCCCTAGAGGTTTTAAAGTCAGCTTTACAAAGCTCTGACTGGGATGATTGAGTTGGGGTTGGTCCTACTTTGGGCAGGGGGCTGGACTCTAACTCCCAAGGTCTCTGCCAACTGGATGATTCTATAATTATCTAGGAAACGAGCGAGACGGATGGGAACTTTTTGGAAGTTGTATCTCTAGCCTTTTTGTGCAGTTAGCTCATTCTCATGGAGACGTCTGCAGGCCCCTCGTTTGGCAGAGGCGTAGCTTCTTTAACTTTGCTCAGTAGAGTCTGTGCCGCGTGTGCGTTTCCAAAAGCCCACGGCAAACAGTTTGGCTAATGTTGAGTTTTGGTTGGGGGGGGGGGGGG
>JANRFK010005987.1:23309550-23323879 GCA_030068395.1 Apalone spinifera | reverse complement strand
GGGGGTCAATCAGGGCTCCAGCATTTTGTTTCTGTGTCTAAGGCACCTTTCCTTACTGTCAGGGCTAGTGTACTGGGACAATTTAACTTTAACCACCTTAACTGATCGTATTATCTGCCCGCAGGCTTTGTGATGTTTCATCAGCTCCATGGGTAAGAGGGGACTGAGTATTCACAACGGAGTAGTCCATGATTGATCTGTTATGTGTTCCCAACCGTGGGGCTTTGTTCGAAATGAGCATTTCGACTTCCTTTCATCAGCCTCTGCCCCAGGGATTTCCCTACACCCCCCATGGGGGTGTGTACCCCCCCAAATTTCCCCACACCCCTTCAGTTTTGTGAACTATGGTGCCCTACAGCCCACCTTCACTCTCATGATCTCACCCCTCATCAGCCCTGACACCCCCCCCCTTGTAAATTCAAACACCTCCCCCCCAGTTTCAGTTCCTGGGGAGGCTACTGCTCTGCCCACTTCTCGCATTCCTCCAAGCCCTATCACGCATGCCGCTGTGATCAATCCAGAGCCATGCCCAGCAAAATTGAATTTGGTCGATCAGACTCTTAATCACACGCTCAGATGATAGAAGCCGAAAGTAGGAGCAGATGTCTTTTCTTGGCTCCCTGCAGAGATCCGGCTGAGTACATTTGCTTTTCCCAGGAATGATGTCAGCACATCCTCTGCTCTTATCACTGAATGATAGCTCCTTGCATTAGCCGGCTCAGTTATCTGCCCGTGACTCTTTGGCAGCCTACTGGGAATGAACTAGGAGATCTCAGACCAATTTCTAGTGCAGACATGTCTACATCACGCAAGCCTCCATCCCGGCAGGCTTCCCTTAGGCATGTCATCTCAGCAGAGAGTGGGCTGCGATTTCCTTTACCCCCTAGGGTATGTCTAGACTACAGAGTTTTGTGGGAAAAATGGCCATTTTTCCGACACAACTTGAGTTACATCCACACTGCAAGTGCGTTCTTCCTCAAGAAAATCGAAAGAACAGAAGGGTGTTTGCGCAATTGGTAATCCTCATTCTATGAGGAAGAAGCCTCTTTCGCAAAAAGGCGTGTGTGGGTGAGGAAGAGGGAGTTTTTGGAAGAAGAGGAAATAGCACAAGTGCCCTGGTGGCCATTCCGTCCATAGCAATCTCAGCTTACGTGCGAGAGAGCGTCCGTTCAGTCTGGATGCTCTCCTTCGAAAAAGCAGATCGCTTTTTCGATGCACTTTTGCAGCGTGGGCACTCTTTCGGAAGAAGTATTTTTGGAAGATCCCTTCCGAAAACTTCTTCCGAAAGAAGCCTGCAGTCTAGACGTAGCCCTAGAGGGATTTGGGATGGGGCACGTTGACTGAACTGGGTCGGGGAAGCTGGAATTGCTGCTGCTTATCCAGTCTGGCTCAGCTGGTGTGCAGAAGGCATAAACCTTCTGGGCGGCAGTCGTTCGGGTCCTGGACCTACATTAATAGCCTTGTTCTGCCCTGACGTTGTATTGTGGTAATGCCTAAAGGCTGTCAGGATCGGGCCTATTGTACCATCATTCTCCATGGCAAACAGTCTGCTAGGGACTGTTGCTCCAGTCAAGGTCTGTTGTCGTAGCAGATGTTCTGCAGGAATGTTCCCAGATCTGGCTTGATCCCTTGTACTAGATGCCATACCGACCTTTTGGAAGACTTTGTCCCTACCCCAAAGAGATTAATCGAATAGACACAAGCTTGTGTAAAGGGGAGAAAATCTAATGCAAGTGGTGAACGCCCCGTTCGATGCAATTCTTGGTGGGGGTTAGCATTTTCATAATGCCGTGGGGCCTCGAGGGCAGCCAGCTCAGGGCCCCACTTGTGTTTGGCGCTGGATGGAGATGGTGATACTGTCTGCCCCCAAAAGCTTCTTCACGCCCAACCTATGCATTCCCCATGCTAGCCCGGATTGGCAAGGACGTCTATTTCTCTCCCTCCTGTCCTCGATCCTCCTCCCTCTGTATGCTGCCCTCAGTATCGCTCAGGAAGGAAAGAGTGGATTAAGTCTTTCTGATGTCCTGAGGCTGCTGGGAAAGCAGTGCCCGGTACCTGCTGCTTCCCCCAAAGGCGGGAAAAGAAGCACGCAAGGATGGGGTCTTTGTGGACTTCAGTGTGGATTTGTACTTCCTATGGGCTCACTGGTGCCAGGTGCCGAGAGCTCTTGACATTGGTATGAATTGAATGCTCAGCTTCTCTCCACGGGTGTGAAGCACCACACGGGAGTGGGCCCAAACATTTTTAAAGGACCCATCAGGTTGATGTCTACACTTCCCTGCATTGCTCCAGCCTTCCTGCTGTTTGGTTTAGTAATAGCGGAGGAGGTTCTGAACCCTAGAATCTAGAATACTAGGACTGGAAGGGACCTTGAGAGGTCAAATCTAGTCCCCTGCCCCTCACGGGAGGACCAAGCACCGTCTGGATCATCCCTGACAGGTGTCTGTCCAACCTGCTCTTAAAATCTCCAGTGATGGAGATTCCACAACCCCCGTAGGCAATTTATTCCAGTGTTTAACCACCTGACAGGTAGGAAGTTTTTCCTAATGACCAACCTAAACCTCCCTTGCTGCAATATAAGCCCCTTGCTTCTTGTCTTGAATCTTCTAGCCTGACAACCCAAGTGTTTCATTAACTCTTTGCTTTCTTTCTTTTTTTCCTCTTTGCAGGTTCTGTGGCGAGAGAGAGAGAGAGAGAGAGAGAGAGAGAGGAGACTTCTGAGACGTGCTGCTGGAGCATCTCTATAGAAGAGGCTTCGTTCCACCCTTTGGGAAGTGGAATTCTGGGAAAGCTTTGCCTGGGGCCACTCGGTCTGCACCAGAGGAACCCTTCACCTGCAAGACCTGAAGTAGAGGTGTTGGGTGAAAGGAGTTCAGCCTGGTTTCTACAGGAGTCTAGATGGTTTTGGAGGCCATGATGGGATCTTACAAGGAACCTCCCTCCACCTGGGAACTGCCTCACAGTGCAGTTACTGTGGTTCAGTTTCTATGCTTTGCCCCGTTTTTTAATTTTTCTGCTTTACTCCGCTTCCTCCTGGTTCTGACCGTACCTTGGGGAATCCCATGCAGAGATGGGACTTGACCTCCTTCAAGATGCACTCTTCTGGGCCTTTAGACCTGGAAATTCTCCTCTTGGCCAGGAGGCTTTCAGGCCGACTACAGTGGAGTGAACGGCTAAGTGCTTTCGAGTCAACTAGGGGCTTGATTTCCATGCTCTTTGGAAAGAGCCCACAGTTTGCTCATTTTCCATGGAAACAGCTACAGATTTTTTTTTTCCTCCTCTCTCCCTTCTGACTTCTTTGAGTCTTGGTCCTCTATGTATGGCTGGTTTATGACCCAGTGCGGATGCAGCCCCTTGCCACAAAAATAGCAAAGGTGAAAACCTCTGACGACGTGCAACTTTGGGAGCTGAATAAAGGGCGCAAGCTGTGGGCACCTGGATGGCGATGAAAACGTGTCGGGATGTTTGCTGGGATAGTCTGAGATGCAGGTCCTCTCGCGGTGTAGAGAAAAGACGTGTTGTATGGATACCTCAGTTCAGTGCAAGTCCACGGAGACGCCAGGGGGCAACACTTAGTTGCAGCTATCTTTAAACCAGAATGGGCAGGGGACCAGATGAAGGAACACGGGAGACCAGTAACTCCAGGGAGCGAGCATCAAGGCACCAGTAACAAACTGGGAAAATGTCACCTTCAGCATCTATTAAATGTCTCCTTTAAAAAAGAAAAAAATCCATCGTGCCTCTTGCTACTCAATCCCTCCTGCCTTAGCTCTGAGATCTCCGCGCTAGGGTCTGTCAGGCAGCGGGAGAAAGCGAGAATTGGATACAAAGGTAGCCAGGGTACTGGCCACCATCTCAGCACCTGAATGTGCCAGAGTGGAAATGGGATGTCCTGTCCTCCTCCCACCCGAACACCAGTCTGAAACGTCACCGCCTGAAGGTGTGAGCACCAATGTACAGCCAGCTCGTGTGGCAATTGTGCCAATAACGTGTGTGGTTTTCAGCTCCCAAATGTGTGTTGTCTCCCTTCTACCCGATATTCATGCAAGGCACCAGAAGTGCTCTATGGAATTACACAGTAACAGGAGCACTAACTAATATGGAGACTGAAAATATTTTTCAAAATGGAGGCGATTTGACTTCAGTTCTCTGTGGGAGCTGTTTTCTCACAGAAGCCAAGTTAGAATAAAGACTGTATGTTTAATATCATTGTATTCCGTGTGCCATGATGCTTCTTTTTATCAAGGGTCTAGATTGGAGATTGGCAGCACTTTGTGGCTAAAGTTTGCATCGTTTTCTGCATCCCTCTTTAACTGGAATCCGTATGTCGCGGCTCCCTGCCTCTGCTTTGCGTTTTGAGTTCAGATTTGAAGAAACTCACTGTATTTCATGTAGTTGTTTACTGCACGCGGCCCTTGGCCCCAGAATTGCTGAAAAGGGTTTTTGAGACCCAGTCTGTACCCTTGGGCTGAAATTTGCGTGTTGATGAAACCCCAAATCAAAAGATGGTTGAATGGCTTGTGGTTTTGCAGTGATGGTTCTGTATGGCTCATGGTGAAAAATGAAGGGAACAAGCTTGTAACTGGCTCTTTTTTAATTAGCCCAGTTTAACTGGTGGGCGTATAGGTACGTGAAATGGTACATCTCTAAGTGCCCAGATGCAGAACTGGGATTCTGAGTGGTGCAGAATAGATGTGATCAAAAGGATATTCTCTTCCTTCCGTTCGCCAATAATCTAAAGGTAGATCAAATGTTGGTCTCTTTCATAAAGTAGATTCCCTTGGTGGTTGTGGTTATAACCACACTGGTGTTGGTGTAAGTAAAGGAGAACTCAACTGTATGCAAACTGTCTCCTAAAACTGTTTCCATCCCGTTGTGTAGTGCTGCATTAAAGCAATAATGCACTTCCACGGTGCACAGAGGATCCAAAGGGTAAGTGCAAAGAGCTAAAACTGCTTGAATGCAAGAATAGACCGGTGGTCCGTTCAGCTGCCGGAGTGCTTTTGAAGAGGTCTGCAGGTATTTCTCCTCCCGGATGCATGAAGAGTTGAGTGGAGCCCAGTGGATTGGCGTTCTGCAGCAGCTGAGACAAGCAGGAACAGTCCTCAGGCAAATTAAAGGGTTCCCCTCTGTGTGTCAGACCTGGATTTCTGTGTCTCAGAAGGGTTTGCCGTGTTAGTCTGTAACTTTAAAAACGAGTGGTCCTGGGGCACCGTAGAAACTAACGAAAATATAGCGTATACTTAAAAAAACCAACTAATCGTCTGGTAGCACTTTAAAGACTAACAAAACATGTGGATGGTATCGTGAGCTTTTGTGGGCACAACCCACTTCTTCAGATGACCAGAGTGTTGGATGTCCAGGACCAAAATTAAATAGGGGAGAAGGGAGGGGGGCGGTGAGCTTTCATGGCCAAAACCCCTGTCATCAGATGAACTGGAAGCCCATTTCTGGGTCTGCTTTGAGGCCTGTTAGTGCTGCCTGTTGAGGATTTGTCATGCTCTTCTCCTGCTAAAGTGGTATAGCCACGCCCTTCTTTATAGGGGGAGAATTCCAGCCCCAGTTCTAATTCTGCTGTTCTAACAGCGCTGCTCCCAGTGAGCTAATGACATGGTATCCCTACAATGTGTGTGTGAAAACGAGGGATCTTCAAATGCGTGTAGTTGTGTAAATGGGTGACCGCTGAAAAATCCAGCAGTTACATGTTTGCGCTCAGAGGTCAACTCCCTGGGAGCCAGCGTGTGGGGAGCCGGCTTTTAAGCCAGCTCCCTGTGAGCGCTGTCTCCCGTGGAGCTGCCTTCGCTGCCTCTGGATCGGGCAGCGGTGGAGGTGGGGCGTGCATGTAACCGTGAAGGTTAACCGATGAGCCCAGGCTCATTGGTTGACTGTGCGCACTGTCACATCCCTAGTGAAAATTAGACTCTTGCAGTCAATGGAAAACCCAACACGGTCACACTGTGTGTTCTGGGCCAACTTCTGGGTAACCCGATGGTGTGTAGCAAGTTACATGGGGCGTGTGAGTGCGAACTACCCACTGTGGGGAGGAAACGCAGCTAACAGGTGGCTATATAATGCTACATCTCTTACTTACACCACCTGTTGGCTGCTTTTTCTGCTACTGTTCCACCTGCCGGCCTCCACAATGGCATCTATGCTCATCTAATGGGGTGATGTTCATCACCACTTAAAATCACTTCTGAACGTGAGCTGCAGGGGCCAAAATCTGCTTTGTTACACCTGTGAATCCCAGTGACTTTCTTTTTAAGGAGGCCACAGAGACCTAACTGTTTATTTGCATTCCCATTGAGGAGGTAAAATCCCAGCTAACCAGTTAACTGGTTAAATGTTATGTTTGACCGATTAAATTGGGTAGGCTGAAGTGCCCCCCCTTTTCCCCCACCAACATGCCCCTCCCCCTCAGTTATCCATAATCGGTAAGTCTCTCCTGGGAAGAGCGAGGAAACTAGTTAACCCATCACATCGCTAATTACCATAGTAAGTAGGAGCCCAGCCACCATTGGACTAGGGACCATATGAACACCGAACAAAGAGAGAATGCCTGCCCAAAAGGCTTATGATCGAAGGCTTTGTCTACAGTCCACAGCTTTTAGTGACACGGCTATGTCGACGCAGCCATATCACTAAAAGTCTGGCAGTGTGCGCTCCGCTTGCTGGTACTTTTTCCGACAAAATACTTCCATCCCCTAGGTGCGGGGTTCGCATTCGCGACAGGAGAGTGCTTCTGCTGCCAACCAGCCGTTCACACGGCCACTTGCTGGGGCTAAACTTTTGTCTTTTTTTGGTGGGGATGGGGCTTTTTTAAAGCACCCATGGGTGACGTTCAATTGGCAGTGGAGACCAAGCCGAAGCACAAGATGAGAGACAACAGGCGGGAGCTCAAGGAGACGATATCAGCCAGCAGAGAAGGTGGTGTTGGAACACACCCCCAGCCGAAACCAAGCTGCAGTGCCAAAAAAAGGCCCCACATGTCTCCACTGATGGCTTTGTCCTTTTCCTTAATGCCGCTTTACACTACTACCTGTGTGCCATGCACCCACCCACCGCCTCTTTAATTGTCCTATCTCTCTTCCGGCAACTCGACCCGGTTTTTGTCCTTTGTAGCTGCTGTGTTTTGAACCGACAAGTGTTGGTTTGGATCTCTGCCAGGGAAGACGTGAGTTCAGAAGGTAGTTCAAATCGAGGGCGTGCATGGTGGTGAGTGTTTGTTCTCTGATCCTTTTCTCTCCTTACGCCGCCCGTCCGTGCGTTACTGTAGGAACGCTGGAGAACCCAGGCTCGATCAGAGACAAAGGGATGGAATACAGCCAGAGTGGCTGGGTTTTACCTCTCTGTAGTTGGGTGGTGTCTGGGAAATAAGTTGCATGGTTTCAGGTCTCTGCATGTCCAAAAGAAGCTACCCTCGCAGCTGGCACGAACTCATCCTACTGCTAGCAGGGAGGCATGGGGACTAAAACAACTTCTAGAAGCGGAAAAATCAGAGGGGTTGCCGTGTTAGTCTGTAACTTTAAAAATGACGAGACATCCTATGGCACCTTAGAGACTAACATATATAGATATATATGCTTTTGTGGGCAAAACCCACTTCCTCAGAAAGGGATAACACAAACCCAGAACTTATATCTGAAATTATAACAGAAATTTCAGGTAAAACTCCTTGTTTTAAAATATATAGGATCATGAGCTTTCATGGGTAAAACCCACTTCATCAGGTGAACTGGTGTAGAAATAGCAGAAACCTAGATAGATAGATAGATAAAACAACAGAAGAAGTACCTGTCAGTTGTAAGCCCTGTGTTCATGAGGCTAATTAAGTGCTCAATTAAGCAGCGGAGGCTGCCTCTAGAGCTGAGGTGAGGAGAGCTTGTATTGCTTGTCTTGAATCGTCACTTTAGTAGGTCTTACCCCCAGTGTGGTTCCAATGCTGCTCTTGTATTAACACAATTCTTTTAAAAATGATTGAATGACATTGACAGCTCTGGGAGACGCATGTAAGTGTATCAGGACCGGTTCTTTTCATCCGTGTTCTGCACCAAGCCCTGCTATTCCGCTACTAGATCTCAACCAGCATTCCCTCTAATTTCTTCCATCCATGTGCAAAATACATTTTGTTCTGTACAGAGGTATACATTTTGTTCTGTACAGATGTGCACCCCCAGTGGAAATTCATGCTTCCTGCTGTGGGTGCTCTGCTACTCAGCTGGGCAGTCTTTGAATATCTCCTGGATGGCCACCCAATCGCTCAATTTACAGGTAACACTGGAGTAAATTCAGGGTATGTCTTCATGCACCATCATCCTAATTTATTCCCAGTTACAGGCTAAAACGGTGCTTAAACAAGTGTGGCTTATTCCTAGAAGAAAAGGGAAACAAGCCATAGTTCTACAAGCACCTCCCTACTGCAATAACTGTATCCATCTAGACAGTGCTGATAAAACTATTTTAGTGTGTTTAAAAAAAAAAACACCTCTGCTTATTGAAATAGGGGGATGCCCTCTGTTGTAGGGAAATTGGAACATACTTAGACATGTGGTGAGATATGTCCAGGATTTAGATGGGGCTTTGGGGACATTCTTAAAGAGATTCAGCTTATGACGATAGGCATAAGCACAGTCAACCTGTGGAACTCCTTGCCAGAGGATGTTGTGAAGTCCAGGACTTTAACAGGGTTTAAAAAAGAACTAGATAAATTCATGGAAGATGGGTCCATCTGTGGCTATTAGCCAGGATGGACAGGGATGGTGTCCCTATCCTCTGTCTGTCAGAGGCTGGGAATGGGTGAGGGGAAGGAATCACTTGATGATTTCCTGTTCTTTTCCCTCCCTCTGGGGCATCTGGCATTGACCACTGTCAGAGGACAGGACACTGGGCTAGATGGCCCTTTGGTCTGACCCAGTCTGGCCGTTCTTACGTTCTTTTGCCAGCTTTCTGAAGGTGCCCCATCCCAGCTAATTTAATGCTCCCGGAAAGGGTCTACCACTTTACATTTTTAAACAGAATGACAACGTAATTACTTTTTCATTATTAGCAGCAAGATTTTGTATTGCACGTGATTGGAAAAAAGTATGAGCTCCTCCTCCTATGGAACTGTGTGATGGTAAAATAGGGCCGTTTTCGTAATGGCAAAGTGTTCATACCAAGTGGGTGCGTAAGAGAAACCTCAGAAAGCGGATAGGTTTTTGGAAATGTGGTCACCCTTTGTGGGAATACCGCGCTCCAGCCTTGCAGCCAGCTTCTTTGAATATTAGTCTGATCCGTAACAAGCACCAGCCCATGTTGTATGTTCACAGTCTTAAATCGCAGCAAGGGAGGTTTAGTTGGACATTAGGAAAAACTTCCTAACTGTCAGGGTGATGAAACACTGGAATCCGTTGCCTAAGGGGGTGGTAGAATCTCCATCTCTGGAGATATTGAAGAGCAGCTTAGACAGACACGTATCAAGGATGATCTAGACGGGGCTTGGTCCTGCTGTGAGGGTAGGGGACTCGCCTTGATGACCTCGCGCGGTCCCTTCCAATTCTAGGTTACTATGATGATGATGATGATTCCGTGTAACTTGAATAAAAAGTGAAAAATAAAATAGCACAGACTGGGGGCAAGACCGTATCCACGGTGTCTGCCAGTGAGCCTTTGTAGACTCATTTCACTGATTGCATAGGTTTGAACTCGGTGCTGGAGCAGATCGAAGCTAACGCATTCACTGGTGCTGGTTCGTGCTTAACGCCAATAGCCCGTGCAGGTCTGGCGTAAACCAACTTGGATGAAACACGGATAAGTACCAAGTAATGCACCTTGGGAAAAATAGTCCCAACCATGCCTACCTCCTGCTGTTACCCCTCAAGAAAGAGATCTTGGAGGGACGGTCGACAGTTCTCTGAAAACTTCAGGTCGAGGCACTGCAGCGGTCGGCAAGTCCAATAAGAATGTTAGCGCTATTAGGAAAGGGGTAAAACAGTAAGACAGAAAATGTCATAATGCCGTTATGCAAATCCAGGGTACATCTACACCTGGAATGATATGTCCATTTCTGGTTGCCCAATCTCCTAGAATCCTAGGGCTAGAAGAGACCTCGGGAGGTTGAGTCCAACCCCCTCCCCAAAGCAGGACCTGTCTCCAAAAGGATATAGTGAAACTGGAGATGGTTCAGAGAAGGACAGCAAAGATGATCAAAGCTCTGGAAGAGCTTCCACTCGAGGAGAGAGACTAAAACGACTGGGGCTGTTGCGCTTAGAAAAACGACAGCTAAGTGGGGATATGATAGATGTCTATAAATCACAAACATCGAGGAAAAGGGAATAGAGAAGGGTTCTTCACCCTTCACCCATGATACAAAAACCAAAGATTACCCAGTTGATTTAATAGACAGCAGGTGGCACAGAAACAAGAGGCAATACTTTTTCTCAGACCACAATTAACTTGTGGAACTCCTTGCTGTGGGATGGTGTAATGGCCAAAAGTTGGCCCTTTCTTTTCTGAAACCAGTTTTACAATGGCTATTAGACAAGATGGCCAGTGATGCAGCCCCATGTTTTGGGGACCCCTAAATCTGACTGCTAGAAGTTATGAGCAGAAAGCAGAGGCAGAGCCCTTTATATTTGCCTTGTTCTGCATGTTACCCCTGAAATTTGGGCACTGGCTAGAAGTGGAGGCTGGATTCAGGTATAGAAGGGATCATGGGTCTGACTCAGCTTGGCAGTTAATGTTCTTATGGGGAGCTGCTCCTGGATGAATCTGAGCCTCCACACACATTCTGCCGTGTGGTGGTGGTGTCTGGTTCCTGTTCATGCTAGCGGACAGCACTGTGGGAGCTGTGCAGGGCAGGGGGATGCATGCTGCAGCGTTCCCGGACAGCTGAGAGCTTGGGTGGCCACCCAAAAGAGATTCCTAGGTTGCCCCATGCTTAGGAGAGTGCCCATAGCTAGCCGCACGTGTTTCTACTCGTGGTGCACATCCTTGCATGCTTTGGTGCACATAAACAATTTTATTCTGCACACAGATTGGAAAAGAATTAGAGGGAACACTGGTATGCAGCCTTGCCTGGGTTCTGCCGTCTCTCTGAACTGTGTGAATTATTTCCCCCAGCAGCTCCGGGGAAGGTCTCAGCACTGCTCAGGGCAAGACGCTTCCTGCTGCGGCCCTCTTGAAGTTCATAACTAATATTGACTTCAAAGGCTGTTTGCTCTTCTTGTCGGGCGTGTAATCCAGGCTTGTGGAGAGATGGAAAGTCAACACAAGGCCGGGCCGTTGGAAAGGGAAGGAGGTGTAGGAGCTGTGGTATGATTTTTTTTAAAACCTGTGTGTCTAAGGAGGAAAACCGACCTGTTGTTCTTGCTAATAAATACAAGCAGGAAGTGCGGCTAAACCCATGGGGATTTATAAGTTTGCTTTTGACGAAATGCAAATAATCAGTCGAGGCTCGCTCGGCCCGAGTGCTGCTTTTGGGCTTTTGTGTGCGCTGTGCTGGCTGGCGCCTGCTCTGTCAGATAAGAGGGCTCTCCGGGGGGCGCCGGTTTTTGCTAAAGGAGGTGCTTTTGAAATGCCTTTGTCTCCCTGTCTTTGGCCCGGATCCTGCAAAAGGCCAGGCAGCCCCAGTGGGGTGCGACTAGCCCTCCGTGCCCATCCGCTCCCATGGGAGAACACCTCCCCCCCCAGCCCATCTTAGGGGGCATTCAGCACCTTGCCAGGTGCCGCCTTTCATTTTGCAGTCGGTTATGGGGAGGGCTGTGCCATCCACGGGCGTATCCAGGCCTGAGTGCAGAGCTGCGTGGGGCCACTTAGTTTCCTAAGCCCCAGATTGCTGCTTGCTGTGCGATTGCAAGAAGGAGCCTTCCACCTCGACACAGCCCCATGCGTCAGTGCCTGGCTCTGAAGGCTTCCCTTCCCCTTGGATGCTGTCAGAACATAATTACAGGCACTTAAAAGCTTGCACGGGCTATTCCTTAGATAAACTGTCATCTCTATTAATGCTTATTAGGCTGCAGACTGAAGGAGCACGAATGGAAACTGGCACTCACGTCTAGCTTTCACAAGCATTCAAATTCACATGGAATTTTGCTGACAGCAGTGGCCTTAGCGTGTGTGTGCGCACACACACACACGATCAGTGATACCTCTCAACTCCACACCCAGCACTGCCAACACATCTCAGGCCAGGCTTGCACTAAAGGGAAAGGTCAAATCAAGATACGCTGCTCCAGCTACGTTAATTAAGTAGCTAGAGCCGGTGTACCATGTTTTGAGTTTCCCCACCGTCCCCATAGTGGGAGGCCGACCTGAGCAAACACTCCCACTGGCTTTCCTTACTCCTCGCAGAAGTAGGAGTACCAGCCCTGGGCAGTGGTGCCCTCTGAGTTCGATTTAGCGGGTCTTGACTAGACCCGCTAAATCAAACTCCAGAAGACCGATCACAGTGGCGCCAAGCTTTGATGAGTGAAGACGTGGCCTAGGTCTTGAATTGATTCACAGATTTTTAAGGACAGAAGGGAGTCTAAGATCACTGCGTCTGATCACCTGTAGAGCACAAGCTCTTCAATTATATTGGTACCTTTGTAACAACCCTAATAACTTATATTTTGCTAAACCCTCAATCTTGATCTGAAGATAGCCAGAGATGGAATAGAAGACTGGGTCAGACCAAAGGTCCATCTCTCCCAGGATTGTGTCTTCCAACAGTGGCCAATGCCAGGTGACCCAGAGGGAAGGAACAGAGTAGGTGATCATCCCCTATTGCCCATTCCCAGCTTCTGACAAACAGATGCTAGGGACACCGTTCCTGCCCGTCCTAGCTAACAGCCATCAATGGACCCAACCTCCATGAATGTCTCCATTTCTTTTTGGACCCTTGTTATCACCTTGGCCTTCACAACATCCCAGTTCCATTACTGGTGCATTCAACAGATCAGGCTCTTTAAAGCAGCCAGCCCTGCCCTCAATTCATGAGCGTGCGGATTTCAGGTCCAACGGCAACGAGGCGGCTGAGACTCACTAAACTTTTCACTCTTCTGGCACCTAGGTCTATGGAGTGGAAAAAACAGCTCCCCCCTTCCCCGCCCCCGGTTCTGTATTGCTTTGCCCTACAGGAGTGGGGCACCTCAGCTGGTGAGGGCAACAGGCAAGAAATTTGATCTAATATTTCTCCCTTTTGAAACTGAGTGAATTTTGAAAACCTGCTCAGTTGGGCCCCTTACCTGTCTCTCCGTGGTGAAAACCATGTCACAGACCATGAAATAAGCCCTTCCCAGTGAAATGTGCCGTCTCCTGGTTTCAAGGGGGCTTCCTACCTCCTACTGGGCTGGAGAAGGGCAGGACCTGTCCCTTCCTTGCAAACTGCTCTGGTGGTAGGAAGTAGGAGGCCAGACCAGACCCTATTCTACCTCTTGGGACTTCCTGCAGCTGCAGGAAGTTTTGAGGTTGCTGCCTTCAGAGTCCAGCACAGAAGAGAGGAGGGCAATCCCATGACCCGCACCACCTCCCCGCCATCTCCTTTTGGGTGTGGACCTCATGGTTACATCACCATGACATTTCAGGCCGGAACAGCCGAAAATGTGAAATTTACCAGGTTTCGAATCCTGTGAGATCATCCCTGACAGGTGTCTACCTGCTCTTAAATATCTCCAGAGATGGAGATTCCACAACCCCCCCTTAGGCAATTTATTCCAGTGTTTCACCACCCTGACAGTTAGGAACTTTTTCCTAATGTCCCACCTAAACCTCCCTTGCCGAAATTCAAGCCTGTTGCTGCTTGTCCTATCTAAGCTATGTAGCTTTTAAAAACAAGGCTGCCTGGACACAGCCCAGTCAGTCACTACAAGCAGGTGTAAATGCTCTGTCCTTTTGTCAACAAAATACTTCCACCCTCAACGAGGGGTTTTTGCTTGATTGGCAGCAGAGCGCTCCTGCCAAGAAAGCAGCCTTGACACTTTCATTTGCTGCTGCAAAACGTTTCTGTCCATGGGTGGTGGCATGATTTTAAGCACCGGTGAATGACAGAGTTTTGTTGATCGAGTTCAAATGTAGACATACCCTTAATTTGAACCTTTCTTTTGAGGGGTTCCTCGTTGCTCATCTGATTTAACAGGCAATCTGCTCCATTTGCTTCCCCCTTTTTTTACTTTTAAGGCAGAAAAACGTTCCCTTTTTTTCTGTCACTGAACATCCTTTGTTTTTCACCTCCTTGCTTGGCAAAAATACGCTTATGGCCCTGGAAGAGAGCTGGGTATCCAAAAAGCTTGGCTGAGAGATGCTGAGCCAAAGCCAGATAGAAATGGTCTCCCATCAAAGCTGCAGAAGATGGGGGGGGGGGGGGGGGGGG
>JANRFK010005987.1:23240683-23251998 GCA_030068395.1 Apalone spinifera | reverse complement strand
CCCCCCCCCCCTCGTTAGCAGCCAGACTTAATGCTCTGGGTTTTGCAGCCAGCTGACTGCTTTTTGTCTGGCTTTCCCTTTCCCCCCCGCTTTTGGAGCTGCTTGCTTTATCGGCTTGCTAGCAGAGTGAGAAGTGATTTGACTGGGGCGCATTGGTATTGTAGCTCTGCGCTGCGGCAATTCTGTGCACCTCTTGGGTAACAGGCAAATCTTAACCAGTGGAGCTGGGTTTTCATTAACTCGCAGGCCCACGCGATTCTACCGCTGCATTTGCAGAATGAATCTGACCTTTCCCGAGTGTCCCCTTAGACGGTTGTGTTGGGGGAAATTGTGGCCGGCACAAACTTTTCCAACCTCCCCGGGCCGGCAAACGAACATGCCGACATGACTCCAGGCTCCCCCGCTTTTGTGCAGAGCTCCTGAAAGAGCTTTTCCGGCTGGCACGGCAGCGGAGTTAAGCCCCTGAGAGGTCCCTCTTAATTAAATTTGAAAACGGCTCGGCTAAGAGGGCTTTCCGAGGGAGTCAGGCGGTAGGCCGCGGGCCTGAACAACTGCCACAGGCTAGCACCGCCACCCACAGTCCTGATCCTCAGGACATGTGTTCAGATTATGGAGAAATCCCTCAGCAATGAGGTCGCTTTAACTCGTGAGCACGTGGGGGGTTTGGAACACAGCGAAGAAATATTGCATAGACTGTTGCAGCGTTTACCCAGCACGGGATGGCAGAGGAAGGAGACTCGGTAGATTTCTCCCCTGTAGCTCTGCATGTGCCCAGTGAGGCCACAATTCTGCACAAGCTCTTGGGTGATAATGTGAGCGGAAAAGCCAGGTGAAATTGTTTGGGGCAAACCTTTCTGCCCTGAAAAAATGCGTATTTGGCTTGGCCAACCATTTTGTGAATTCGTGGCAAATTCACTGATTTTTTTTTGTTGTTGTTCAGCCCCTGCCCTCCAAAATCCCCCCTCCCAAAGTTTTTGATTGTTTTGATTTGAAAGGATTTCTATTAAAAATGTCCCTCCCCCCCCATCCAACCTCAAATTCTGGAAACCAGAAGGAAGCTTTTCCCTGAAACTAACCATTGTCGGCTTTTTTGTCCCCCTCCCCATGTCAAAAAACACTCAAAAGTCTTTCAGGTCCACCCAACATTAAATTATTTTTCAAGGCTGTTGGTTCAGCCAGTGAATCAGAGCGATGAATGATCTGCACACCCCCAGCTCCACCACAGCCGCACTTCCCCTCCTCTTCACTTTAGAAAGCATCATCTTGACGGCTGAACTCTGGCCGAGAGGGGAGCGGTGTATGGACACAAAACGATGAGTCTATTGCATTAGCGTCATTTCCTGTCTTTAGACGTGTGCATGGGCTCCCTTTGTAACAGCGGCTTTTCTGCATGTGCACATTTATAAAGCTCAGCATTTCTGTAGATTAGCTGCCTCTGCAAAAGCAGGATGAATTGGAAAGGATCTGTGCCCAGCACCCTGCTTGGCTTCTGACTGACCTTTCCACCCAACATCTCCGCAGCTAAGAGGTTTGAAAGCAGAGGCAGGGTTAGGGCTTCTGCTTCTCAGGCCTCGTCTATACTTATTGGAGATCGACGCTCCGGAAATCCATCTTCTGGGGTTTGATTTAACAGGTCTAGTAAGGACCCACTAAATCAATCACTGATAGTGTTCCTGGTACTCCACTGGGTTGCGAGGAGTAAGGGACGTCAACAGGAGAGTTTCTTCTGTTGACCTGCAGTGGGGATGCTGCAGAAATTCAACTTAAGAGACGTCGACTCCAGCTGTGCTATTCTCATAGCTGGAGTCGTGTATCTTAAGTTGACTTTCTCCCCCAGCGTAGACCTGGCTTAAGGTTCCGTCATAACATGGGATTAAGCTTCACAGCTGCTGCCATTGAATGCCATGAAACACTCGTGGTTTATTTGTGTTGCACTTGGGAGACATAAGAAATCAGTTGATCCCACGGTTCGCATGAACGGCGCAGAGCCTTGTGCTCCGACCAAAGCGGTCAGCTCCATGGAAGCCAGACATGCCACCCCTCCCTCCCGCCCAGCTCCTTCCGTCTGACTCTCGAGCTCCTCCGTCAGAACTGTCACTTCCCCCCCATGCAGGTGAGAATGAGAGATGCTGAACTGTGCGTCGTAAGGAGGCCTGGGAGCTAAGATCGCGGTGTCCCCTCGACTCAGACCCCACAGTTTGACTCCTGGATCGGTTTGTTCATCCCACCTCGTTTGTTTCTGCATTCTTGTATTTCGATCCCCCTGTTCTTAGCTGATCTTAAGGAGTCCTGAGTTTGCCATGAGCGTAAAATTCCATTCTGTCTCCCGGCCCGACTGGAGCTGCAAAGGGAAGAAAAACAAATATTCAGCATGGGACCACTAGGGTCTTGTTTTCCCCTCTTCTTAGCTTCCCTCCTTGGTGCTTTTAGATAGAACTGCGATCCCCTTGACCTTCGGCTGACTCAGTCCCATAACATATCTGTCTTGCAGTAGTGTGGGGGCCCTGCTGAGATCAAGGCCCCGTTATGCTAGGGAAGAGCACATTCCTGCCTCCAGAACTGTGTCATCTAAATAGAGGCTGCGTTGCAGAACGGCTACTAGTAGCACAGAAGCACTAGTTGAGGTCAGACTGTATTTGAGAAAGTTTGTCTGACTCTAACTCCTCATCCCCACCCTGATTTGAGCCTCCCACCCCCCCAGGTGCCCTGCAGGGATAACAAGGGGGGGGGGTTGAAGCTGCCTCCCTGCCCCCCAATTCTTACGGGAACATTGCTGGCCGTTCACCTTCATCAGGGAGCCAGGGAACAGGGCACAATTTGCTGTATTCCTCGCTCTGGCTTGGAGGTGCAAGGGGCAGATGAACCTGGACCTGCCCCAGCTGGGGGACATGCACCCCTGCCCCAGCTGTGCCCGCTGGAGCTGCAGCAGCCATGGAAAGGGGCTTCTCACCTGGCTCCAATTCAGGGGGGAATTTGGCAAGTGTTGCCTGCGTAAAATGGCAGAATTGCCCCAGGATTCACTCATTTGCTGGAGAGTGAGAGGGAAGCACCCCGGTCATTTCCCAAACTGCTTCCCAGAAGAGCTCTGTCCTGAGTCGAGCTGGGCTCGGCATGGCTGTTGGAGAGGCACATGCACGCGTCTCCTCCACTCCTGTGGGCGGCAGAGGGCACATGCGGTTTGGCTGGCAGAGTGTGTGGCTTCCCCTTTTTCCATAACCCCTCGTTTTGAATTGCCCCTTTGGTTTCCCTTCCATTCACACTGCCATTCCTGGACGGGAAGAGGGGTGGCTCCGAGGGAATACCGAGAAGCCAATAATGCCGCCTGTTGAAGGAAAAGCACGCTCCTTTCAGCCGCGAGTTGGCTGTTTCAGTCAGCCTGGTCTCCTGTGAAATCACGCAGCCGCGAGGACCCTCTGAGCGCGACGGGGCTGTTGTGCTGTTATAAGCCAGGCAAGTTTCAGAACCTGGCCAAAACCAACAGTTATCTCCAGTTTCAGGAAATTTAAAGCTGTGGTGAACGGTGTCTTCTTGAGGACTGACAGATGACACAGGTGGCCAAGCGCGCGGCCAATGCAAAAGCAGCTTTTTGATGTTATTAATCATCTTGACAGGTCGTTGGGTGGCAAACGGCTTAAGGTGGGTCTCTTATTTACAAGGTCAGGGGGGTTCAACTCCCCAGAGAGGCATGCGTTAACATCGGCTAGCAGCCAGCCATCTTTCGAAGAAGAAAGGGCTGTCTCCGCTTGCAACGCTGGCTTCAACAGCCCCCCGGCACGCTGTTCGCCAGGGTGGCTCTCTGTTGACTGGTCTCCCCCGTAAGGGTTTTCATGGGGGGCTAGGAGAAGCTGCTGGGTAGCTTCCTTTCAGGCAGGGGCCTCCAACCGTTGGAAGCACAAGCTCGCTTTTTGAATTTAAATCAGTCCAGGATCCAGGAGCGGCCCGAGGCCGGCTGTGGCAGCTGGCACCCGAGGTGGAATGCGCGATCGGCGCCCCCGCCTGCACGGCCGTCAATGGAGTGATGTCATCATCCGGCGCCCCCGGTGCCCCGTGATGTCATCATCGGGCACCGTTGAAGGCGATGGCCAAGTTGGCCTATAGTCATGAGCCATCCCTGCCAGGATCGACGTCAGAGCCAAACACCCTGGCCCTGCCCCTGCCTCTGCCCCGCCCCTTCTCCGGCACCCTGCTCTGCTCAGTCTATGGAGATGGGGCACAGAGAGAGACACCGTCCCATCAGCAACCCACCCTTCGGCCCCCCCACCTTACACATGCCGAGGGCAGGAGCAGACCGGCAGTGGGGGGGAGGGGCAGCTGAAGCGCCGGCACTTGATAGCCTCCTGGCCAAACCAGTCAGGATCCCCTGTCAGAGGCGCCAGGATGTACCAGTAGATGCCAGAGGAGGTTGTGAAGGCTGGGACTTCAAAACCGAATTAGCTAAATTCATGGAGGTTAGGTCCATCAATACTTATTAGCCAGAATGGTGTCCCTAGCCTCCATCAGGGGCTGCGAATGGATCACTTAGAACAGTGTTTCTCAATCTTTTTTTTTTAAATAACGTACCCCTTAAAGAAACAATTAATAAGTACCCCCAGTACCTACAGTTTTCAGGCACACTATTTTTTTCCTACCATTGCAACGCATTTGTTTAAACAACTTAATCGTAGCCGGGTGGGGGATGAGAAATTTTTGGGAGTAAATAGTAGAAAAATAATAAAGCGCTGTAAAACTTAAAGCAAAAATTCATTTTTCTCCAAATTTCAGTTGTGTTGATATCTCCCCTTCCCCCCGACTTCTCTCGAGTACCCCGAGGGTACTTGTACCACTGGTTGAGAAACACTGATTTAGAATATAAAAACGGCGATACTGGGTCAGACCTAAGGTCCATCTAGCCCAGCATACTTTCTGCTGACCGTGGCCAATTCCAGATGCCCCAGACAGAGGAAGGGAACACAACAGGTAATCATCACATGATCCCTCCCCTGTCACCCACCTCCAGAGAAACAGAGGCTAAAGACACCATTCCTACCCATCCTGGCTCATAGCCATTGATGAACCTAACCTCCATGAATCTATCTAGCTCTTATTTGAACCCTGTTAAAGTTCTAGTCTTCACAACATCCTCTGGCAAGGAGTTCCACAGGTTGACTGTGCACTAAGTGAAGAATTGATGATTCCGTGTTCTATTCATTCCCTCTGGGGCACCTGGCATTGGCCACTGTCAGAAGATGGGACACTGGGCTTGATGGACCTTTTATCTGACCCAGTATGGCTGGTCTTATGTTCTTAGTCCAATCTACTAGTTCGTGACCACTGCTTTAAGGAAATGGAAGGTGGGCCTTTCAAAAGCAATTTCTTTACCAATAAGTCTCATGTTGGCACTAGCTCGTAACAAGACAAAGTTTGAACCTGCTGCTCCTGTCAAACTCTTGGCTTTCTTGTAAGGGAACTCCCTCAGCTGCTGTTATTTCTGGGGACAGCCCCAACTGGCTGGGTTGAACACTGAACAGGAATTAAAATCCTAAATGCCCGAGGGAGATGGGATTTTTCTGGAAGGCGTCTGTGAAGTGCTTGTGAGGACTCTGCCATCTTCTACAAGAAACCGGCTACGACACGGATATATTTGCCCACCTTTCTTCTTTTTTATTTTTTTTCTCCACTTGCCCACTCAGTTGCCTACATGCCGTCTTAAGCCCTGTCTCCTAACAGATCTGGTAATCTGGGTATCGGAGAATCTATCCCACTCTGCTACTGGTGGCGGCATAGCAGATGAAAACCTGAGGGAATGCTTTCCGTGTGCAGCTAAAAAGGATTATTCTTCCTTTGGCTTTCCAGCTGAACACCATTCAGTGCAAAGAACCATTTTGGCACTTACAAATGTGACCTGGGATTAATAATAAAGAACCGAAGGCCTGTCGTATGACAGAATTTAATCAGCAAATCATGGGTGGCTGTGGGTATTCTGCACAGCAAGTCATATTGCAAAAATTCCGGGGCCCAGACTTATTGTTGGTATATTGTTGGCATCGCTTTCCACCTCCTCTGGGCTCATGGGAATTGGGAGCAAATCAAATTCCATCTGTTTCCACTGAAATAAGGAATTGAATGAAGGGAGGTGCTCGGGATTCTCAAGAATCAGCAGCAAATGCCTCTTGGTGTCCTCTAGGATTTTGATGGGGTTGGGCGACTTGCAGAAGGGAAACAAACTGCTTGGGTGGGAAGAAATCTGCACAACTCGTTCGGTTTTGCTGACCGTCTAGTATGAAAATGAAAACCACCTTGCTTTCTTCAGCTTACAGGCTGTGGGCTGACGTCTGAAGGGCTGCAAATGGATGCAGCCAAAGTGCTTTGTGATTGGCTGGCCAGAGTTAGAAAAGCCTTTATTATTCGGGTTGCCGGCTTACTATTGGTACAAAACTGAACATACTAGCCCTGCTCCTTCCTGAGGCCCCACCCAATTCTTGAGGCCCCTCCCCTAGTCACTCCATCCCTCCTCGCCCCTCAGTGGCGTGCTCTCCCACACCCTCACTTTCATTGAGTGTGTGTGTGGAGGTGGTAAGAGAGATGTAGCCGTGTTAGTCTTGTCTTGCTGAAACAAAAAACAGGACTATGCAGCACTTTAAAGACTAACAAGATGGTTTATTAGGTGATGAGCTTTCGTGGGCCAGACCCACTTCCTCAGATCAAACTGTGGAAGAAAATTGGCACGACCATATATACAATCAAAAAAAGTGAACACACATAAAATAGTCAAATCAGATTTTAGAGCAGAGGGGCGATGGGGAGGGGGGGAGGTTAATGTCTATGAGATAATTATATTAGAGGTGATAATTGGGGGAGCTATCTTTGTAATGGGTAAGATAATTAGCATCTTTGTTAAGGCCCATTCGTAAAGTGTCAAATTTAAGCATGAATGACAGTTCTGAGGCTGCTCTTTGAAGTCTTGTGTTAAAGTCTCTTTGAAGCAGGATGCAGGTAGTCAGGTCATTGAGACAATGCCCAGTCTGGCTGAAATGGCAAGAAACTGTTTTTTCTTTGTGAAACTGTCTGATGTCTGTTTTGTGTGCATTGATTCTTTGGTGAAGTGTCTGAGATGTTTGTCCAATATACATAACAGACGGATACTGTTGGCACATGATGGCATAAATTATATTTCTGGATGAGCAGGAATATGTGTTCTTGATCTTATAACTGAAATGGTTAGGTCCAATGATGGTGTCAGCAGAGGAAAATATGTGGACAAAGCTGGCAACGGGGTTTGTTGCAAGGGAAAGTTTCAGGGTTGGTATTAGTGTGGGATGTCCTGTGGTTGTTGGTAAGAATCATCCTGCGGTTAGGTGGTTGTCTATAGGAGACTATGGGTCTGTCTCCCAGAGCCTCTCGGAGTGTAGTATCCTGTTCCAGTATAGGTTGTAGTTTATTGATAATGTATTGGACGGGTTTAAGTTGGGGGCTATCGGTGATGACAAGTGGTGGTCTATTGTTGATTTTCTTGGGTCTGTCTTGAAGTAGATGGTTTCTGGGTATTCGTCTGGCTCTTTCAATTTGTTTTTTTATTTCTCTGGGTGGATAATTGAGGTTTATAAATGCTTGGTAGAGATCCTGAAGTTTCTGGTCTCTGTCAGTGGGATTGGAGCAGATGCGGTTGTATCGAAGGGCTTGGCTATCGACGATGGATCATATGGCATGTTCTGGATGGGAGCTGGAAGCATGTAGGTAACTGTACGAGTCAGTAGGTTTTCTGTAGAGAGTGGTGTCTAATTTACCATTGGTGATTTGTACTGTGGTGTGATTCTTGTGTGGGGGTGGAATGTGGGAGGGGGCAAAGGAGGCAGTGAGGGGGTCCCGGCTCCGGGTGCAGGAGGCAGTGAGGGCTCTGGCTGGGTTAGAGTCTGGGTTAGGGCTGGAGATGAGAGGTTTGGAGTGCAGAAGTGGGCTCCAGGCTGTGGAGAGGGGGCAAAGGATTTGGGGGGGGTGGGGGTTGGTGTAGAAAGGGGTGAGGGCGTGGAGATGGGGCCTGGGATGAGAGTGGGAGGGGGTTCTGTATGGGGGCACTAGGTTGAGGTGCAAGGGGGTGAAGGCTCTGGGCTGGGGTTGTGGGCTCTGAGGTAGGTCCAAGGATGAGGGGTTTGGGATGCAAGAGTGGGTTCCAGGTTCAGGGAGGGGCTCAGGCCTGGTGGTTGGGGTCTGAGAGGGGTTTCAGATTTGGGAGAGGCATGTGGGGGCAGGGGATTGGGACTTGGGTGTCTCCTGGTCTGTGGCAAAAAGGCAAGTGGCCGGGAACCCACCAATGGGACTGTGGAGTCAGCAGGTGCAGTGCATGGAGGCCCGTGGGCCCCCTGCCTAGGAGCTGGACCTGCTGTCCGCTTCTGGAGGATAGCCTGTCTCAGCTCCGCAGCAGCGCCGCCTGGACTTTTAATGGCCACCAGGATCCCTTTTTGACTGGGTGTTCCGGTCGAAAACTGGACACCTGGTCACCAATGTTCTCTCTAATTTTTTTGCACCCATGTGTGGAGTAATTTTTGTTCTGTGCACCAAGGCAAGTGCAGATGTGCACCACCAGGAGGAACACATGGTGCTGGCTATGGGAGGCTGTGGGTACTCTGTTAAGCAGCTGGGTAACACTGGACTCTCTCCTGGGTGGCCCCTCCTCTCTCCCCAAGCACTCAGCTTACAGGAAACACTGCTGGTCACCCTGTTCATTATAAAACTATAGCATCAGAGAAATATCAGGCTTGAAAGAACCTTGAGAACCTTCAAGTCATGTCCTCTGTGCACATGTGGTCAGTGTTCATATAGCACCTAGCATAATAGGATCCTGGTCTGACACTAAAATACTACAGTGATACAAATAAATAATTCATGTTCAACTTACTCTTGTGGAACACAGAGCAGAGTTTGGCCCATTGCATCTCATTTAAATTGCCGGGTTTAATTTAGATGGGTACTGAGCGAAATAATGAATAAAGCCCATTTCAAGGGGAAATATTAGCTCCTGAAAACAAATCCCACACCAAGATTTGCTAATGTCTATAGTAATCCAAATAAGTCCAGAACTTAACTGTATTAACATATTTTTTCTGCTTCTTAAAAATTATTTCCACCATCTCTTTTCCTGGTTATCCATGTTATAAACAGCCTAATTATCGAAAGTGATGAGTTTCTTTCCCAAGTACATCTATAAAACCAGACAAGCTTTTTAAAAAAAAAATCTTTCTAAAGAGTTGCCAATTTTTTTATTTTTTTAAACATTTACATATAAAACCCAGCTCCAAACATTCCTGTTAAGGATTGTATTTCAGGTGAGCATGGATGGATGCTTCCTGCTGAGACTTTTTTCCTTTGAGGGTAATGAACGTGAAATGTTTGGCTTGTCACCATGCTATTTGGTGCCTGCTGCCTGTGCCATGGTATATGATGGTGATCAGCACCTGGACCTACCCCATAGTTCCTCATGACATGCTGGGATTTGAAAAGAGAAACATTTTCTGCATAGGACTTGCCTTTAGAAGAATGCTGAGAAATAAACTGCTTGATTAAAGGTAACCACCACGTGGTTGATTTGAACCCAGGACCTCAGTGTTGGAGCCTCTACAGATTGAGTATAAAGCTAGGCTCGCAGCATACCCTGTAGAACTCCCTTGCGTGTATCTCTCACTTTAAGTGGTCTAAGTGCCACTACATGGGACAATGAACCACACTAAAGTATGTGGGTTATATTAGCTGGTTCCCTTTGCTGCTTTACTTAGTAGCACTATGGTGAGGTGACTGGTCAGCACTGGCCAGAAGGGGTTAAAGCAGGCAGGAGGGAGCCGGCGCAGAGCCCAGGCCAATCAGAGAGAGGCTTTTAAGGAGCCAATCAGGGTGTAGCTTGCTGTGGCAGTCTTGTATAAAAGGAGCTGCTCAGCACAGAGCAGGCAGTTAGGCTCTGACCAGGGAAGGTGCAGGACCTGGTTCCTGGAGGAGCACCATCTGGCAAGCCATGCTGGGCAGGCTCGGGGGGGGCTAGAGAGGGAGGCTCCTGTCTGATGCTTGCCAGGCTGCTGGACTTGCTTCAAGGGCCAGGAGGGTGCAAAGGGTCACAGGGGAAGTGGCTCATGGAACTAGAAGTGGTGAAGGGGAGGACAGGACGAGAGGGTCCCTGGGTCGGGACCCAGAGTAATGGGCAGGCCTGGGTCCCCCTCTCCTCCATTGCATGATGTCTAGCCACCATGGTTACGTGGCCTGGAAGGACTGTGGCATGCCCCTGCAGGGAGGGGCTAGATTGAGGCTGCCATTGGCCTTCGTGGCAGGCGCTGCATGAAGGACTGTTGATCGCTCCCAGACGGGGGAGGAAAGACCACTGAAGTGGACACTGCCGGAGGGCAGTGTCCCAAAGAGGCTGCTGTGGTCGGGGAACGGAACAGGAGCATGGAGTGAGGGCAGGGGAGACAGCAGCCAGACGGAGGCACCCTGCGGGCTAAAGAACTAATTCCCCGGCGCGACCTGCAGGAGGTGCCGCAGGGCTGAGCCTGCCCCAGTGACAAGCGGAATGCTCTGTTCCCGGCACATTCGGTCTGAGGGCTTGGGTGAGCAGCCCTGCGTGTTTTGTTCGGCCTTTTGCTGGTACTGCGACTTGACTTTGAGAATTGGGGTTGTCTTCGTAAGTGGTCCCCTTCATGACCTTACCTGTGCTGCAATCTGTCCCTTTTGGGGACGGAAAATGACAGGTAAGGTTGTTGAACGAATGGAGCATCATTTTACTCCCCGCCCAATCATTATTCCACATTTCCAAAGGGGCTTTCTTAAGATCTGTATAAATCCTGTAACTTTCAAAAGCGTGGATGGGCAGGCAAAGGAGGGATCCTGACTGGCTGCCTTTCAGTGGATTATACTATCAGGGAGTGGGGTGTATCTGAGCCATTATAATAACTCAGTGTCTAGCAAAGAGCATAGAATAGTAAGATCCGATTCTTGTTCAGGACTTCCCCTGGTCTTGTTGCTCTCGCTTCTACACAGCATCTCTCCTAATTTTCATGTGGCACCCCCTCCCAGTCACAGATTAGCACTGCCTTCTAAGCCAGCCTTTTTCTGTCTGTCTGTCTGTCTCTCCCTTCCTTCCAATCACTCTTGCAACTTTCTATTCACACAAAACTGAACACCTAGCCCCGCCCCTTCCCTGAGGCCCTGTCCCTTCTCTGCGGATAATCAATGGGGCATGGTAATACCGGGGTACAAAATATATTGGGCAGAACAGGTCGTGTTGGTTGGGGAGTGGCACTGTATGGCTACGTCTAGACTGGCATGATTTTCCGAAAATGCTTCTAACGGAAAAGTTT
>JANRFK010005987.1:23216779-23229219 GCA_030068395.1 Apalone spinifera | reverse complement strand
CCCCCCCCCCCCCCCTTGAAGGTCCATGAGTCGATCTTGAAGCACGAGTCAGTACGATGACTTGTGAACATTACTGACTTTGGGTCTTCACTTTGTCCCCTCCCTGCACTTTGATTTGTTCTCATTCTTAGATGAGACGATGAACAGCTGCCTACAGCTCCCGCCTGCTTTGCTCCTTCATGACTCACCTGGTTCAGTTCCCACCTTTGGACCCGGCGGTTCCTCATTCAGACCTCAGCTATGATTGTGTGCGGGATTCACCTACGTAATCTAGACATGAGATAGGGATTCCATGAATCGAGCAGACCTGGTCCCCTCTCTGGCCACCAACTAGCACTTCTACAAATGGCCCACGAAGTTTCATCTTGCTGTTTTCAAAAGTTGGCTGCCATGTTCATGGAGTGTAACTCCCTTGGCTATTTATTATTGCTTGTGTTGCAGTAGTACCGGCAATCAAGGATGAGGGCCCCGTGGTGCAAGCCACTGAACAAACCCATGGTGAAAAGCATGTCCTGCCCTGACAAGCTTGCAAAGTATGGCGGCCGTGAACAATGATAGGTCATGAGCTGGGATGTGGTGCAGCACGTAATCTTCCTCCAAATTCACAAGTGTTCAAACCTGGAACAGCTGGTTGGCCACAAAGAACATCTCTGGAGCCACACTTTGGAAAGCTGAGGGACATTTCTGGATCTGATGTTCTGGTTCAAGAACATCTAGTCAACACATGGTGGTTTCACCCTTCATACCTTCCTCCTCCCCCCAGTCTGGTCTTGTCTAATTATCCATTTAGTTTTAAAACGCCAGAGATGGGCTTGCAAATCTGGTCTAATTTAGGGATAAGATCTGCTGCTTTGTGGTGCCCAAAGCCATAAACTGCTGCTGAGATTAATAGCTCATATTTAGCCGAAACCGTCCAAAGCTGTTTCATGCCAGTTTGCTACAATGCTGTTGAGGAGATAGCTGTTTCTACAACAAATCGATACGTCAATTAAAAAACTTTTCTTTCCCTTGTTAGGATTGGAAAATGCTATTTGCATTAGTTCTTGGAGCTTTCCGATGATCTCTGGTCTGATATCCTTGGCTGAATCCCAGAGAAAGTCCAAAATGGTCACTTTATTTTTTGCTGAGAAATTTGAATTTTGTGTCCACGTGCGCACATTTATGGTCGCTTGCTGTGAGAATTTGTTGGTTATGATAAACAACTGAAATACAAAACTAAAAAAAAAAAGTTTCCATGGAAAAAATGGCAAGTTCTGAAGGAAATGAACATTTGAGGTGACAAATCAAAACTGTTTTTCCAACAAAAGGTTTCGGCCAACTGTATTGAATAGTTAAACAGAAGTGGGGTAAGGAAGTGGCTTTATTGGGAGGAGATCTGGCCAGCTGAACAGTTCTTTGACATAGCAGCTTGTGTATAAACTAGAGAGATGGGGAATTTTAGTTCATTTGTGAAAGAGTTAATCTTAGACTCTTATGATAGGTTGAAATCTCACTATTACCATATAATAAAGTAGGGATGTGAACGACTGGTCAACACACTAGTCGACTAGTTGCTTCCCCCACTTGCTGCCTCTATCAGAAAGCAGCAGCAAGGGGGGAAGAGGGGAAGAGGAAGGGGTGCTTCAAAGTGGCAGAGCCACATGGAGCCTGGGGTCAGCTGGGGACTGAGTTTCCAGCTGACCTCAGTCTCCATGCGGTGCTGCCACTTTGAAATGGCACGGGAAGCACGGGGCCAGCGGGGGATTGTTTGAGTCCCTTGCTAGCCCTGTGCTTCCTGCAGCCATGAGGCTGTTGCTACACTTCAAAGGTGAAGGCTCCCTTATCGACTAATCCAACAGTCGATGCAAATTGCATTGACTATTCGATTAGTCAATTAATGGAAATTTAACATCCCTATAATAAAGAACAAACCTCCTTCAGGCCTGGTTAGCCAGCGAGTGGGCATAAGAGATGAAACTTTTCAGCTAGAGTTTTCCTCAGAGTCCAGCTCCCAGTTGTGGCCACGTTTTCTAAAGCTTGGGGAGCTCCCTTGAAAACCGGGTCCACTCTGGGCATTTTAAAGTCACCCCATTTTGATAGAGCTTGAACGTTGCTAACGTTGGATGGTGCTTGGCGACCGGTAAGGAAATGAGTTGGTGGTCTCAGCTGTTTGCCTGGTGGCAGAATCTCTGTGGTACACAATCCAATCAAGCCCATGGATTGAACGGCCATGGAGAAGGGGCGCTAATTCCTCCTTTTGCCACAGAGTAGTGTCCTTTGAGGTCTGATGTTGTGGTTTCTCCAGTAACCTGTGCTCCATGTTCCATGCAGGTTGCTACAAAGCCATCATATTGGCGAGGGCGACTCCCGGCTAACCTGGTTCTGTGGAGAGGCTCGTCAGTCCATTCTTTGGGGGCGCCAGCCTCAACGCATCTTGTAAGTGCTACATTGGTGGGTGTTCATAGCTAAGTTTTCTTTGTGAGATGTCATGGTGTCCACAGCCCAACGAATCATGATGCAAGGTGTTGCAGGTGACTTATCTTTTAAACAATTATAAGCAAAAACCCAAGGAGATATGGAAGGCCTTGAATTACCTTTTACTAGTGGAAGCTGGAATTCATCTGCCAACAGGTATCTCTCTGGATGCCTGTGCTTGGAGAGCCATAGGTCCAATATCCCCTCTAATTTTTTCCATCTAAGTGTGGAATACTTTTTGTTATGTGCACCCATGCATGTGTGGATGTGCACCACCATTAGAAACACATGATGTGGGCACTCTGCTCGTCAGCTGGTCGGCATCTGAATCTGTCCTGGGTGGCCACCCAAACGCTCAGCCTTCAGGGAGCTCTAGCCCAAAAGTTGGTGGGGTTCTGTGTTAAGGGCTTCATCCGTGTTCATGCTGTCCTGGTGATACAGTGAGTTCCCTGTTTCGTTTGCTAATGTGGCCTGGATTGTGGAGGCTTTGCTGGGATACCACTAACGAAAGCCTGAGGCAGCAATCTGCCAGCCCTGGGCTTCTGTTTAAACCATTGTTTTCATTCCAGATTTGTTGTTTCTGTCTTTGTTGTTCGTGCGCGGTGAGAAACCAGCTGTGAAATGATGGTTCCTGTCTCATTGGGAACAGCGATTCCCAGCCAGTGTCGTTTGCGACTCGCCTTCTTTTCAAACGTCTTTCGGCAAAAGGAAGGATTTACAGACAATAACCCGCGCCACTCACCTGAACATGTTAGAAATGGTGACTTGTGGCTGTTAAGAGGCTGTCCCATTGAGTTGAGCCTTTTATTCTCAAAGAGACACTCAATATTCTTGTCTTTTCCTGTGTGTAACCAGTGGCGCGGGAACATTTTTCTAAGTGGGGGTGCTGCGCTCTCTGTCCCCCCCCCCCCCCCCCCCCCCCCCCCCCCCCACCTCAGCTGACGCCGACAGCAAAGGCCCAGCATGTGGGGCCAGCAACTGGGATCATGGGTGCTGGATTCTCGGCTGCCACCCCGCACCAGGGGCTCTGCTGCTTCCTGGCATGTGGAGCTTTAATCGGGACCCCAGCTTGTGGCATTGATGGCAGAGCCTGAGGGAAGCCAAGAACCAGCATACGGGGCCAGCAGCCAAAAACCTGGTGAATGGGGTGGGATCCTAGGGCCTAGGCCGAGAGTCCAGGGCTGCTACAGCACTTCCCACGCTCCTAATTCCCATGTGTCTGTTTATAATCCCTTATTGACAAGCCCTTATTATTCTGTCCCAGGAGGCCTGGTGGGTGTTGGCCAGGTCGAGATGGATCAGAATTGAAAGCATTTACCTGAATGAGCTCTGATTTAAGCCACCTTCTGGAGTTTGTTTTGAAAAACTGAACCCTGACTCACGCCTTAGGAAGAGCTTAGAAATTCGGCATCTGCAGAGTTGAGACTCAGAGAGAATGCGCAAGCTCCCCTCTGCGGCTTTATCACCCCTACAAAGAGGGCACAGCGGTGAAAAGCCAGACGCGCCCTCGGTGCTCGAACATTACTCATCAACAGCGCCCTGCCGCTGATTAAAAGAGTTAAACAACAGGGTTAGTTCACTTCGCTGAGAACCTCACACCTGTCGCCCACATAAGATCTGCCAGAGGCCGTTCAACATCTTGTCATTCACCACGTTGGGCTGCTGCCTGATGTATGGCCGTAAAGATGCAGCTTAAGGTAAACCACCAAAATCTTCCGTTCTTCATCGGTGGCTGAGCGATCCACTCCATGCAGCGACTCTGGGCATTGTCAGAAAAATCACACCCCATTTCTCCCGTGTAGGTCTGACCTGGTACAGAGTAGGGCTAGACCTAGATGCCCCAGCGTTCTTCTTCCGGCAGTGTCAGTGCTTGAAGCCAAAAGCGTCTCATCACTCACCTGATCAATTGCATGTTGCTGCACTGGGTGCCAGGGGAAATTCCCTGTGGACATCTGTGCCAATCAACTCATAAGAATGGCCAGACTGGGTCACACCAGAATTCCATCTAGCCCAGTGTCCTGTGTCCCGACAATGGCCAGTGTCAGGTGCCCCAAAGGGAGGGAGCAGAACAAGAATCATCAAATGATCTCACCCATGTCACCCATTCCCAATTTCTGACAAACAGAGGCTAGGGACACCATCCCTACCCATCCTAGCTAATAGCCATTCATGGGCTTATCTTCCATGAATGTATTTAGCTCTTTTTTGAACCCTGTTAAAGTCCTGGTCTTCACAACATCCTCTGGCAAGGAGTTCCACATGTTGACTGTGCGTTGCATGAAGAAAAACTTCCTTGTGTTTGTTTTGAACCTGCTACCTATTCATTTCATTTAGTGATCCCTAGTTCTTATAGTTCCAACAATCTACAACCTATCCTGGAAAATAGCCCTCACTCTCAGAGGCCTTGGGGGAAAGGCCAATTCTCACTTACAGGCAACCCCCTAGCCTCAAACAAATTCTTTCCAGTAATCACGCAACACACCTCCATCATAATCATCCAGGAACCCACCCCTGCAATCAGCCCTAGTGCCAACTCTGCCCACACATCTACACTAGCTATTTCATCACTGAACCCAATGACATCAGCCACCAAATCAAAGGCTCATTTAACTGCACATCCACGAATGTAATCTATGCCATGAAATGCCAGCAATGCCCCACTGCAATGTATAGTGGCCAGACTGGACTATCTCTATGGGAAAGAATTAACGGACACAAATCAGATATCCAAAAAGGCAATACACCATAATCTGTTGGAGAACACTTTAATCTTCCTGGACACTCATTCATGGATCTCCAAGTCACCGTTATATTTCAGACCGATTCCACAAGCCAAATGCACAGAGAAGGATTGGAACTTAACTTCATTCACAAGTTTAATTCTTATGCTAATGGTCTGAACCGGGATAGAAGATACCTCGCACACTATCTTCCACCTTCTAATGACTTAACCAACCAACCAAACAGTGGAGATACTAATGGTTCTTAACAGCCTCTTGTAGCTATTTGAACTATCTACTCACTGTCTCTCTTTTTCTTCCTCCCCTCCTCTTTTTTCTTCTCTCCCTTCTCCCCCCTCCCGTTCCCTTATTTATTATTGTATCTGGACTTATTATACTCCGGTCATATGAAGAAGGGGTTTTGCCCATGAAAGCTCATGATACTATCTACATGTTTTGTTAGTCTTTAAGGTGCTGCTAGAGTCACTATTTGTTGTTTGTTAAGCTTCAGGGGGTAGCCGAGTTAGTCTAAAAAGTGCTACCAGACCATTTGTTGTTTTTTAAGTTTATCCTGTACAGACTAACAAAACATGTAGATTTTACTAGTTCTTATGTTATGGGAACAAGTAAATAACTTTTCCTTACTCACTTTCTCCACACCAGTTATGATTTTGTAGACCTCTATCATATCCCCCATAATTTTCCTCTTTTTTAAGCTGAAAAGTCCCAGTTTTTTTAATGTCTCTTCATATGGCACCCATTCCAAACCCCCAGTAATTTTTGTTGCCCTTTTCTGAACGTTTTCCCATGCGTAGATATCTTTTTTGAGATGAGGCAACCACATCTGTACACAGTATTCAAGATGTGGGTGTACCGTGGATGTATAACTCCTTATGCGGAAGAATTTGTTGCCCTTAAGTGAGCACACGGCACTAGAGAAGATGATGGTGTTAATAGATTGGGGCCGATGTTGTCCAGAAGCCTTTGCAAACTTTCTTTCATATAAAGAGCCTGAATTCAGTTGTGTTAGTGCCCAGAAACCCATGGTACGTGCTTTCTGAGAATGTTGCTACCCACTGCAAGGGTGCTGTTCCCAAAATTGTTCCTGGAATCTGAAAGTTGTGCAAACACTTAGGTGAAAAAGCTTTCAATGCTGGATATTTTCTTGCAGCATCCCCGAAAATAATTGGCTATTGTCCCTTTCCCTCTATTGATAAATTTGACTCTCTATTCAGGGATCGGAAACATCCCATGTCACCTGGGTGCCCAATTATTACGAACGGTGCATAGTCAAATGCCTAACTGCGGTGGCTAGCTTGTAAGCAGCCTGTAGGCGGACATACCGTGGAGGAATCAAGCAACTTTGAAAAAGAAGCCAATTGATAAAAATCTCTGTTAGCAGAGAGTTTGTGAACAGAAAATGAAAATTGAACTATGTGGCTAAAAACTCACTAATTATAACTTCCCTAGTCATTATGGTTTTTCAATTTGTTTGAAATCTTGGTGTCATGTTTGTGAGCCCAACCAAGAGGTAAATAGAGGAAGGAAGCTTTAAAGATTTGGGAATTATTCTAGGACAAAGGAAGCTCACTCTAAATACCCTTTGTTTGGGTTTTTTTATCATTAGGATGTGGAATGTAGTGGGCCATCCAGCCAATGTCTTTGTTTAGACTTCTGTTGTATGTATCAAACTTGTCAATGAAATTATGTTCTGTCGCTTCCCAGTTGAGCTAGCTTTTGAAATTACTTTGAAATAATAGGGTGACTTTGAGATCCATTAACGAGTGCCCGGACAAGTGAAAATGTTCCCCAGCAGGTTTCTGTGTGTTGCCTTTTCGGATCTCTGATTTGTGTCCATTAATTCTTTCTCTTACAGACTGTCCAGTTTGGCCAATATACGTGGCAGAAGGGCATTTCCTGTGACCTCAGTCAGGTCACATGGCCTCTCTGTCCCTCAGTTTCTCGTTTGTAAAATTGTGATTCCCTACGTCTCACTGGGGTGTTTGAATAAACACGTTAAAAGCTTGCCAGGCACCGAGGCAATGCAAATATTAAGAGTTCAGGTCGGTTTGGCTTGGACTAGAGTTTCATGACGAAAAGTTAATTTGATTGTAAAGTAATTCCACATGGCCCGGCCTGTTAAAATCCCAATCTCAAGAACTTGATTTCTTACGGGTATGAATGTTGTGCTCAAAGCCAGCCACTGTTTTTTATAATACTTCATATATAGATAGATAGATATCCCGTCTAGTGTTAGCTTCATCTGAAAGGCTCAAGTGAAGGAGCAACTTTTCAAACATAAACTAATTAACGAGAGCCAGTGGCTGGGAGTCACAGTCAAACAAAATCAAAATAAGGCACATGTTTTTAATGGGGCAGACCAGCCCACCTGGGGTAGGGGGGGGAGCTGTCCCTGGGCTTGGTCATTTAAAAAGGCCACCAGCAGTAACGTCAGCAGGAACTGTAGGCCATTGAAATCACCGCCTGAGCCCTGAATGGTATGCTGTAGGTGGTGCTGAAGGGCTGATTGGGGCAGCCTAGTTCTGCCACCCGCCCCTAACAGGGGCATGCAGCTGCCCCCCCCCCATCTTGCCCAGGGGCCTGACAAGTCTGTCAGCCACCCAATAATAGTGTGAGTAATCCCTAGAACAACGTGCCCAGAGAAATAGTGAATTCTTCATCCCTTCAAGTCTTCAAATCACGAAATTGTACCTTTCTGGAAGAGACGCGTTAGCTAGACACACGTTCTTGGGCTCAAAACAGGATTAACTGGATGAAATTCTGCCTGTGTCATATAGAAGGTCAGATCAGATAACCTAAAAGTGCCTTTAAAAAATCCACTCATTATCTATGGCCACGAGAGTTTGTAACTCCTGGTCCTTGTCTCTCGCAGCTCTCTGAGGGTGCATCTACGGTAAGCTGCGCAACTTGTTGATTTCGAAATAGCGTATTTCGTAATTTGCGCCAAATTTCAAAATAACCCGCTATTCTGAAATTTCCCATACTCCTCGTGGAACGAAGTTTACAGATTGTCGGAATAACAAGCCCGTTATCTTCCGAAATAATGGGCGCGCTGTTAAGACGCTGGATAGCTATTGGTATTCCGAAATAGCACCACAGTGTAGACGTAGCCTGAGTGTTTGGGGAGGAGGTAGACTGTGGGCTGTATTGGATATAACTGCAGGTCTGACTCCTTTGCAGGTAATATAAGACATTCTTGGTGCAGGTCTAATATACAATGAAACTTTTCATTGTGGTGTACGCCAGGTGAGTTTTAACTTCTCTGTGAATGACTGGAGAACAGGATGGGGACTTATAGGTATAAATAGAAAGGGAATTAAATACATATGTCTTTGGGGGTTCCCAGAATAAACTATGGTGCAAATTACTTCTGCGTTCACCTCCTTGCTATCCTTGTGTCTGGAAAAAAAAATCATATCTGCTTTGCACTTTAATTTAACTCCCTCTCTCCACCCCCTCCAATTCTTTGGTTTATGTGCAGGGAGGGTGAGATTTTCTGATGACTTTGCAAATCTTTCCAAATACCTGAGGTTTCCCCGCCACCCCTGCCCAGCCCTGTCCCTTCCCTGCCCCCTTGCTCGGTGTCAGTTCTCCAGTCTACGTGCTGAGAAGAAAAGTTACAAAGGTAAAAGTCTGTAATCCGACTCCCTGGTGACCTGTCCCATCCTGTTCCGCGGCACTGTAAGAACTGAAATACCTGCACCGCAGAACAGTGACTCCAGGAGACGAAAGCAGCCAGGTGGGAACCAAAGGTTCCTTCGTCATTTTCCTTCACGCTTTCTGACAAAAGCCTGTCAATGCTGAGAGAGTTTACAAAGGTGAAAGAGGCCTCTGCGGCCAGAGGGGGTTATTAATGAAGCTAACAGGAGGTGTGCACCAGCTTCGCTTGGGAGTCTACGGTTCAGGATTGCAATCTTTGAGTGAAAGGCGCTGGTCTAGCAAAAAGCTCTGCCCTGCGTGGATTTCAAGCGGCACAGTTTTACCTCTGCTGTGATCTCAGAGAAATATTCTTCTCTTGTCCATTTACACGTGTCCCATAGGCTTCCCCAGGACTGGTGATAGACTCTGTTGGCTGAGCAATGGAAGGGGGCCTTAGCTCTGGGGCCCCCAGAAGGGGCGGGGCCTCAGGCAGAAGGGGTGGGTCTTGGGATAGCCAGCCCTCAGTGCTTCCTGGAATGTGTTACACCTGCCTCAGCCAGCCTTCAGCGCCACCCAAATTGCACAGTGTAGAGCTCTGGCAGTGATTTAAAGGGCCTACGGCTCCGGTTACCACTGCAGCAGCAGGGACAGCGGCCCGGAGCCCCCAGGCTATTTTAAATCACTGGGCCCCAACGCAACTGTCTGTTCCCTCCCACCTCCATCAGCAGCCCTGGGCTTCCCCCATTCTGGACTTTTTTTCCCTTTCATTTCCTTTACTTTTACCATCCTCTAGCAGGTTGGTTCCTTTGTGGGCTTATCACCTTTTAAGACATCAGAGTCCAAGGGGAAGTTATGGGTTCCATCCTTTTCATGGGGCAGGATGTGACAGCTTGCAATTATGACAGTATCTCTGAAACTCCCCTGCGCATGTGTCCTTGCTGTTGTGGAGGGCTTGCCTCTCATTCCGCACGGTAAATGTCTTCCCCGTAGAGCTGACGGGAGGGGGAGGGAAGTGTGCATGAGAAATCAAGTAAGAAATGCAAATTGTTCATTTTGTTTGACATTTTCTGTATAACTTTCTTTTTTTTAATTAAAAAATACCAATATTTTGAAATGTTTTTAAGGGTTTCATGTCATAGGGGGAAACTGCTCTCAATTGTTTTACTTGCTTCTCTTCATCCTGTGGAGGAAAAACCCCAAATTTCCAAGATTTTCAACGACTTCTACCTTCAAACATTCAAGTTCTAATTTCAGCCCATAGGAATTAAACTGCTATAGGTAGAACATCTTCCCGTGGGGTCTGACCGGTGCAGAGCCAAACCATGGGAGTTCAATGTTGTCCGGCAGCATTAGCAACTCTTCCACTGCTTGGGGGGGCTCTTAGAAGACCATGAGGGGTCAATTAGAGTTAAATAATAGCACTGCACACTGACAGCCAGGACTGGTAGCTGTAAATAAACTTTATGGGACCACAGAAAACTTTGCCACGCCCATGATAAGAGGACATCCGGCTCGCTCAAATCATACCAGTCCGGGTTGTCTGACCAGACTAGAGAGGTTCAACCTGTACATTTTGAAACACCTGCCTTAGAAATGCAGCCCCTTCTTTTAATAGGAGCAAGAACTTAAGAGAACATACGGTGAGGCTCATGTTTCCTGTTGAAGGCTCCTATGTTCCCTTCTGTCCCTTTTTACCAGCGCTCTCTTTGTTAGGATAGCGTTGTTCTCTTTTAAGTGGGCTTAATTTTTTAGGCATGAGGCCATCTATCCATGTCTATCATGTTGGCCACGCCCCAATTGTTGTAGCAGCCCTTTGGATGGGGGTTCTGAATTCTGATTGGCTACAGCTGGGAGAAAATAACCCAAAGATTCCATTCTGTAGAATTAGACACGCTGGAGTGGGAGGAGATTCCAATGGCTCTTTGGGAGCATCTGGACTGGAAAAGCATAACTAGATCTACGACTTCTTATGTCAAAATTCATCCAGGAGAGAGCGTTTCTCATGGAGGTCATCCGAATAGGAGTCTGTCCTCGAAACCCTACCACACCCTAATGATATGGTGTTACTCATGAACACTTTACTGGTAATTAACAGAGTTAAATACTGGGTTTATTCCACCTTGTCTACAATCTAACAGGTTCGCATATCTGTGAGATGCATCAAAGGCCAGATGTGCTGGTGATTTCCTTCTAAAGGTAAGCAAGGTCGCCTTGCTCTCAGCACATCAGGAGTTTTAATGGATCTGACATCATTTTAATATAGTTATCATCCACCAGCACGTACACAGTCCCATACGTTGATGGACTGAAATTCACATTGGCATCAATGCAATGCTAACGTTATGGTGGTGGTTACAGAATGCCAATAGTTATGGATTTCATAAAAACTTGTACGTGGCTGCATTGCACATCCTTGTATTTCATAGTTGACATGTAACAACCAAAGTGCAATTAGGTCCCAATGCAGAAAAGGGGGGCTATCTCGTGAAGCACGTGAACAGGGGATTAAGTCCCATTGGGGGCAAGGGGGCTCCGACAAATGGTTACAGTTAAGGTGCCTCTGCTTATTTTCTGGGAAGACCATGTGTGCTGCAATCTAGCCTCACAGACTACAATTCCTTTGAGCCCTTGGGGAAAAACAGGAAGGAAGTGACTTGTGTGGGAGATCTGATTTGGTTTTTGGAACAGAATGGGAGCCAGGTTGCTGTGAAGCAGTTTGATCCAGTCCAGGAGCTGTTAGAGTGCAGCTACAGATTGGGCCTGGGTGCCTTTGGAACTGGGATCAATATTGGCAGTGCAAATGGTAGATATATAAGTTTCAATTATTGTTGAGCACTTTGTTAATGTTGTTCATCGTTAATCTGTTAAACCCTGTTTATTTAAGTTAAGTAAAGATTGTTTATTTTAATGTAATCTATTAGATGTATATGATTGGTGGTAGTTGTTCTGGAATTAGATCCGGATTATTGCTGGAATGAGTTTATTCCTGGAGGCTCTCAAGGCACACCAGTAAGTGTGTACAGGGCCAGCCAGATGGAAGCACCACCATTGTATGTTCTTTATGATCAAGGGACTGCAGCAAGGGGGTGGATAGAGTTTTCCCCAACTAAACAACATCACCACTGGGGTGCTCAGGATCTCCTTTTATGTTAAAACCATCAGGTGCCCAGGCACACCTGTGAGTGTGACCGGCTCCCGAGTAACCCGGGGAGGAAAAAGGGGGTTACACATGTAAATGCTTTCTTGAATCGGGTTGGAGTTAAGAATGTGCTTAAGTGCTTTCCTGAATCAGGTCCTAAAAAAGGAAACGAGATCTCCCACCGCGCTGCATGCAGCTTCTCCGTGAGGGCAGGAAGCAGAGCACCCTACCTCGGGGCATTCGGGTTCCCGACGCCTGTGGAGAAGCAAGGCACAGCAGGCTGGGAAAGCAGTGGGGCAGGGAGAAGCAGGCTGCAGGTCTCTCTGGCGTCCCCTGTCCTTGTGGTGAGTGGAGGGGGTGGGAGTCAAACCCTGCTGCCCCTGTGGCAGGCTCCCGTAATCCCTCAAGCCACATTGCTCAGGGGAAGGGTTGAGGGGGGTCGGGAGCAGGATTGGGGTTTGGGGGGG